>OY776101.1:6166914-6766914 GCA_963675205.1 Catocala nupta | reverse complement strand
TGTACTGAACACGAATGCCATCCAACGATCTCTTCGTGTATCGGATCCAGAGCTGGCACGTGTAGAAATTTTGACAGTAGGTCCTAAACAAGTGCGCTTTTGTTTCTACATTGGCCTTATAAAATCTCCTCGCTATCATATTACCAACGATTGATAACACTCTACGCTGGCGATCGATATCTGCATTGTCTTTCATATCTGAAGTCAGTATGTGACCAAGGTACCTGAACTTCTCCACTACCTTAATAGTCTGGCCGCCTATCCAGACCGGTGGGATGTTATGTGGACCTCTTCCCGACCTAAATACCATCATCTCTGTCTTTTTTGAGTTGTAAACCAAATCATGCTCTTTGGCATATCTTTCACAAGTAATAAGCAGTCTTCTTAAACCTTTGATTTTAAATTGGATAATAATCTTAAGTTTATTACAAACCAAAAGGGAAACCCGGCTCTTCTTTATGATGGCCATCGTTATAATTTTGCAAAAAATAATAAAAACGGGAGCCTATGGAGGTGTATCAACAAGCATGAATGTTCGGCGACTGTGACTATAGATAAAAATAAAGAGAAGATTATCAGACAAAGTTCTCACATTTGTGCAGCACATCAGGAGGATAACGATATAGCTCTGATGATGGATTCTTGTCGGCAAGAAGTATGCAGCAATATGGAACCGGTCAAAAAAATATTTGAAAAGTATGTTTTAAAGCATCAAACAAACAATTTGTTAGTGCCATCATATTACGAAAAAAAGGATAGCTTGTATAGAGCTCGACGTAAAAAATTGGGTCTGAAAAATACTGAATTTAATAAATTAGAAGATGTGCTTATACCAAAAATGTTAGCATCTGATTTCTTAGTTGCAGATGATGGCGAAGATGATAAAATATTGTTATTTAGTTCCAAAATTGCAAGAAAATCAGCACAGTCTTGGGGGAATAAGTGTTTTTTTCAAACTGTAAAAGATGGGGCCACCAAAAAGTTCATTGATTATTTTGAACGACAGTGGGTGAAGTCTTTTTCACTTATCTGTTGTGCCTCTGAAAGGCACCGGACCAACAACGGTATGGAGAGCTGGCATAGACGCCTTAACTGTCGAATTCCTCATAAGGCTACATTAATTTTATTTTTATATTTATTACGAAAAGAAGCACGGCTTAAAGATATTGCCATTAAAAATTCTTATTTCAACCAATCACGTAGACTGCGACGTCATATACAGTTCGATAAATTATATAACAATGAAGTTGCTTCTCTGAACCAACAAAATATTACAGTTTTTAAAGAATATCATAAGGATACGGAAGCAAATTCTTCACCAATCGTGAATTAATTACTATCAGTGTGTTTTGCATGAATACATGCAGTTCTAGCACGTTTTAGGAGGTTCTTATTTGTTTTATTTGGTACATAGTATATGTTGATTTTAAGTTTAATAAATAAAGAAATTTCATCTGACCAAGTGGTTTTTTTCTCAGCTGTACCTTTGAAAAAGTAGGCATTTTGCTACTATGTTTTCATGCGATTTAGTCATAATGCAAAGTAGAGAACATGAGATGTGGATTATTTACTACTAAGGTTTTTTGCATTGTAGGTATTGACAACCGGACCCTGTCAATTGTTGAGCCAAGTTATTTATGTCAACTGACATGGACTAGTTATCATGTCGGTATGTGTTGTGTCAGAGTATAGTGAGGTTGATATGGCCAAGTTAACATGCCAACCTGTATCTCAATATGACCCAGTTAACATATCGGTATTATCAACTTACATGACACAGTTAACATGTAAGCATCAGCATGATATGACCCAGTTAACATATCTGCTACACTATTGACGTTGGTCATGGCTTAAGTTATCATGCCAACCAGAACCTCGATATGACCCAGTTAACATATCGGTATTATCAAACAGTTAAGCTTAACATTACATTGATGTCATGATGCGTGACATTACATAATAACAAGGTAGCTACCATGTAATGTCCGCGAACAAAATGTAAAGAAAACAGTACAACTAACTGTGAAAGAATGCAGCGCAGGACTCGGGCGACCATTCGCCACGCCACGCCACCATATATTCAGTGGCAGCACGTGTTGTCTTCCCATAGGAACCTCCAAGCAACTGCAACTCATAGCGATTATGAGGTAACACTTTTATGACGCGGTATGGGCCGCGCATACCAGCATCCAATTTGCCAGTGATCTGAGCAGCTTTAGCGACAAATACCAAGTCATTTACTTTAAAACATCGGGTGACTTTTCGATGTTTGTTAACATATGCGTCTTGTGTCTCCTTATTTTTTGCCAGACGTTCGGATGCCATTTGTCGACTTAATTCCCTTAGGGCCTCACGATTTGAGCTTGGGTTATCAAGGGCGACGTCTCGTATAAGGGATCTTATAACAGGCGTCGTTCCATCGATACCAATGAGTAGTTGCATCGGCGATGTATTTGTCGTCTTGTGCTTGGTACAGTTTAAAACTAGTTGTATCCTCCAGAGTGACTCAGACCAGCTGTTGCTTTTATTATCGGCTTCAACCCTTATCATGTTTAGTACTGTTCGGTAATAGCGCTCAACCTGCCCGTTTTCACCGTGCATTTTGGGTGTAATAAAGTGGATTTCACTGCCTATATTAGATGCCCAATTACGAAAAGAAGTGCTTTCGAAGGCGCGACCACGGTCACATACGATTAATTTAAATTGCCCCAAATAAAGAGAGCGCATACGTCATAACACGGATCACTTCGTCAGAATCTTGTCGGTTAATTGCATATAGTAGACAGAATTTTGAGTAAGCGTCGACAATAATGAAAACAAACCTAAAACCGTTTGATTCAGGGAGAACACCCAGGATATCTACATGAATGGTATTGAAAGGGGAATCTGGTTTAACCCATGATGATATTGGTTGGTGTGAGGATCTTGGTACTCTTTTTGACGAAATACATGTCAGGCAATGTCCTATGTATTTTTTAACAAAAGTTCGTAGCCCGGGAAAGCAGAAATGTCTTAGTATTAAATCTATTGTTTTATCAAAGCCAATGTGGTCATGTTGATCATGAAATATACGGAGTAAGCTAAGCCTGTGTCCCTTAGGTATGAAACATAAAAACCTAGGTTCTTGACCAGTGGGGGTATATTTGTAATATAATAAATCATTACGTACTACATAGCGAGACTGGTCGATTTCATTATTATTAAGCCTGTCTATTAAGATACGAGTCTCTTCATCAGCAGATTGTGCTATCTTTGCCTAGTTCTTTGGCTTATCAATAGTACGAACTGTTAGAATGGAAAATACGAATGTCTTTTTAAAAAAAGAATTTATTCGAATAAAGAAAAATTATTGAAATTCGGTAAGCGTCTTATTTAATTCACGTTCCGACCCGAACTAAACTAACTATGACTGAGCGTACTGAGACTAAGTGTGGGGTTGCTGACTAAGGACTCTGGTCAGCATTTACGTTAACATCATAGGGATGTAACAACCCCCCGAACAAGAAGAAACTTACACTTTGTGCTAAGTTTTTAAGAAACAATTCTAATTCTTGGGACAGGTATTTGTTCTAATTCTTGATCGTTGTCTGGTACTATGCCAGAATCAGAAATATTTATCTGTCTACGGAATATTAGACATTTACCGAATTTCTTATACAATTTATAAAATACAAACAATATTATTATTAATACTAATACAGTAGGTTACTATTGGGTAGTATGACTCATATTTTATTAAAGGATTAGGTTCATTTATGAGCTTTTCAATATCTGTCATAAACTTATCATTTGCGATAGTTGTAAGTTTTTCCAAATTTGTATCAAGTAAATTGATTGGATTTAATTTTGCTTTGATTATAGTTAATGTGTTATTGTCACAGCATGGATCATCGATTAAGCTAAAATCTGATATTAAAGGTTTAACGGTTATTGTGATATAAGGTTTTGCTATAAACTCTTTATTGTTACTAAATGCTTTACATTCTGGTTGTAGATTTAATATTCCGGTACCCAATAGTTTATGTTCAGATATTTGCGATTGACATTCAATAGTAAGTTTGATAGGTTCAGATTCAACAAATAGCCATCTATTTCCTTTCAGTTCTTGCCAGATATCCAATTGTCCAAGGATTAAATTAGTTTTACATTCATGTGGTAATTTATTTTGTATTCTGGTTAACAGTTCTGTTTCACAAATAGGATTGCTTTGAGCAGACCGTACATCTAAGTTGTTGCAAATATATATTTCATTTATAGTTATTAAACAGTTGCTTATATCATTAAGGCATATATATGTTGTCTTATCTCTACTTATAACTATGTACTTACAAAGTGGCAAAATCATTGCATAAGAATCAGGATGATGTTTATTGTGTGGAATTGGTATCGGTATAGGTTTATACAGGTCGTATTCTATTCTATGTACTAGAGGTATTTTTATAACAAAAACTATTTTATTGTCAGTATAATAACATGATAATTTTGCTACATCAACTATAGTATGTATATTACTTAAACTTAAGCTTATAGGTAATTCCTTATGGCTAACTATATTCCTAACATTGTTAACTAATTCGTCATACAGTTGCTTGGGTGTAAGAACAGATGGATGAATAGAGTGACTTTTCGTAAACATTATAGCGTTAACTATGTTTTCTACTTTAAATGACAAGGTAAGTAAACTTGACGATAATTCATTATAAATTTCATCTGTTTTTGATTCTACTTGTAATTTCGAATTAGTTTCGGATATATTATTAAAATTAGTGATCAAAGATTCAATAACGCCATTCAAACGCGCTTCATTGATCTCTATTAATCTCAAAGTATCGTTGTAATGGTGTAACGCCGTATTCGTCATTAAAATATTATCCTTAAGGATTGATGCTAATTTTTTATTATTGTCATCTAGGCTTTGAATTGCGTTATTGTATTTTATTGCGTCGTTTTCATCCATTGTACCGATGATTTGTTTAAACATAGAACCAATTCCTGCAAACCATGCTGACCTTTTATCTTTATCGGAAATGAGATGTGATATAGCACTATAATCTCTCTGAATACTATCAAGTCGTGGCACTAAGGGTTGTAGAAAATTTTGGCATTTTGAATTAGTAGCTTCGTTTTGTTGACAAAAGTATTTAGCGGTTCCTAAAACGGTTTTAATGTTTTCAATGTGTGGTTTGATATATCCGATATCTATAGGAACCAATACATGTAAATAATCATTAGAAAGTTTTACAGTACCCATTGTTTCAAAATAGATGCCAGGGCTTTCATTAATCTGTTCTATAACATCCAATGCGAGAACGTAGACGCTCGTCGCGGCAATTCTGAAATACGACATTAAGTACTCTATAGCTTGAAATTACTATAAGATAGTCTTATCTTAACCTAATGTAAATATAAAAATGTATAAATGATGTAAAAATAAAAGTGTATAAATGTATATATTAAGCTTCATTAACTTCTGCCAATTTAATCTCGTCGTAGTGATACTTCACGTGTCTACGGTTCATCAATAAAGTAAGAGTATTGTTGCCGTTTATTCGGACAACTCTGAATGGTCCCTTCCAAATGGGTGATAATGCTTTGCGTAGTCGCAAATGGTTTTTAACATATACCATATCACCTGCTTTATATTTTAGTGGTTTAGAATGTTTGTCATAATAGGTTTTTGAGGTCGTTTTAGACCTTAGTATGTTTTCTATCGCCTACTCTCTGGAAAGTTGCAGACGTTGTTGTAAAACTCTAACATAACTATTATAAGTGGGTTCTAGAGAAGATTCATAAACGGATGTGGGAATGAAAGCTTTATGACCAAAGACTAGTTCATACGGAGTGAAATTTGTAGTGGAATGAACTGTTGTGTTATAAGTGAGCATCGCGGTATAGACATATCTTGGCCAATTTGTTTGATTTTCATTTGTGAAGGATTTTAAATACTCTTTCAGGGTGGAATGACTTCTTTCAAGTGCACCCTGTGTTTGGGGATGGTACGGAGTAGACCAAAGCTGCTTTATTTTTAAGAAGGTACATGTTTGCTTGAACAATTCAGCAGTGAAGTTTGTCCCCTGGTCGGTTAGGATTGTTTTAGGGATACCAAACTGAGCAATAAAATGGATTAAACATTCTGAAGTTTCTTCTGCTGTTGCATTTGATATCGGGTAAGCTGCTGAATATTTAGTAAGGTCATCTTGAAGCGTTAGAATAAATTTTAGTTTAGCATTACCGGCCTCAGGAAGTGGGCCGACAATGTCTAAAGCTACTCGTTGAAAGGGTTGTGTTGAAGTTGTAGTTATCTGCATAGGCGCACGGTTAAGTTGACGTAAGGCTTTGTTTGTTTGACAAAGTTCACACTTACGAACATAATTTTCGATATCACTGCGCATATTACGCCAGTAATATTTCTCTTGGATCCTACTTAACATTCTATTAGAACCTAGATGACCTGCAACGGGAATGTCGTGATTTTCTCTTAGTATTCTAACTATTTCAGTCATACTTGGATATATTATAGTATTTTTATATATGTGCACACTTATGTTAGTGTTGTGAAATAAATACATAATTATATTGTATATCTTTGTAAAAGAGTGAGAGTCAAAAGTATTTCGGAAATCTGTTGTACTAAATTCACTAATGTTCTGTGATATTAATGCAATTTTCAAATTATTCAGACTTTTAAAGATGTCGTCGTAACTATTCGTGTCATAATAGTATACTTTAGTAAAAAGGAAATAGTAGGTGACATCATTTTTATCAATTTTTATAAATGAATGTAACGTTCTTTCTTTGGCAAGAAATTCCGTGGATTCGGGAAGATTACTAATTGTTTCAGTGACGTAGTGGTTTGACTCATCGAGGTCAATAGACGTAGGTATGATGACATGTTTAGATCTAGATTTTAATAAATTTTCATTATGTTCTTGGATTTTAGTATTGAATGTCACTGATTTATTACTTAAGGTCTTTAGGTATTTATGATATGTATCGTTATTATTAACGGATTCAATGGATGGCGGAGTAGGAATATCGAAATCATCTGGTATTTCTATGTCGTCTGGGAGCACAAAATCATCAGGTAAGTCAAGTAATTCGGGTAAGCTTAAAGTTTCAGTATTGTTTTCTGGCGTTTCAGGATTATTTTCAGATGTTTCGGGATTCCACGGAAGAGAAAGACGAGAAGGGCCAGCTTCATTGTTAGGTATTTCATTAGGGTTTACGGCTAAGGTATCGTCGGTAGGTTCGTCGCGATTTTGTTGCTGTACAGGATTTACCGGGTATCGTGAAAGGGCATCTGCATTTGTATTTATTTTCCCCTTTTTATATTGGATTTCGTAATCGTACTCTTCTAATTTCAAACGCCAGCGGATCAATCGGGATCCGGGATCTTTACAATTAAACAGCCAATTTAAGGGTTTGTGGTCTGTAATTATTTTAAATTGGCGTCCGAAAAGGTATGGTCTGTAAACTTTCGTGCCGTAAACGATGGCTAGACACTCCTTTTCGGTGACACTATAATTACACTCTGCTTTGTTTAGCGTCCTAGAGGCAAAAGCAATCGGTCTATCTTTACCGACATCACCTTGTGATAATATAGCTGAGATAGCGTAATTGGAAGCGTCACATGTTAAAATGAATCTTTTCGTAAAATCAGGATATATGAGTACTGGGGCTGTTACTAATTTATCTTTAAGTTGTTCAAAAGCCAACTGTTGGTTATGAGTCCAAAGGAAAGGAACATCCTTCTTTAAGAGAGCTGAGAGTGGTTTAGCAAATTTAGAAAATTCTGGTATAAAACGCCTGTAATATGAAGCTAGTCCAAGGAAAGATTTAATGTCTTTGGGACATTTAGGTATAGGGAATTTTACGACTGCTTTTATCTTTTCGGGGTTAGGTTTAACGCCCTCGTCGCTAATCACATGTCCTAAGTATGCAACTTCTTTTCGAAGAAATTCACATTTCTCAGGTTGTAATTTTAATTGGAAACTTCTAAGTCTTTCAAAAACGAGAGAAATTTTTTCAATGTGGGAAGATAGACTGTGGGAGTGAATTACTATGTCATCTAGGTAAACAAAGCAGTGAAGGCCTTGTAATCCCGATAAGACAGTGTTCATAGTTCTTTGGAAGGTTGCGGGAGCATTTTTTAAGCCAAAAGGCATTCTATTAAATTCAAAATGTCCGTGTGGTACACTAAAGGCTGTTTTAGCTCCATCTGCAGGATTCATTTGGATTTGATGAAAACCTGATGCTAAATCTAAGGTTGAAAAATATTTGCTTTGGCCTAATTGGTCCAAAATCTCACTAATTTGAGGGATTGGGTATGTTTCTCCTATTGTAATGTCATTTAGTTTGCGATAATCTATTACAATTCTCCATTTTTTCTGCCCGGAGGCGTCTTGTTTCTTTGGTACAATCCAAATAGGGGATGACCATGGGGACTTTGAAGGTTTGATGATGTCTTGTTCTAGCATTTTGTCTATTTGATTTTTAACTTCGTCTTTATGTACTTCTGGGAACCTATATGATTTCACGCTAATCGGCTGTGGAGAGGTAGTTTTGATTTCGTGACGTATAACATCTGTGCATGTCAACTGATCGCCTGGTAGATGAAATATGTCGGCGTATTGGCTACATATCTCTTTAAGATAATTTGTTTCTTCTGAGTTCAAATGAGATATCCTTAAGAGGTCAAATAGATGTCGGGTTCTTTCGATGCTATTGTTTACAGAGTTGTTTTGTACAGTATTCTGTTGGTTATGATCAAATGGATATAAGGTAAGTAGCAAATTAGCATTAATTAGAATAGGTTCTTCAGATGTATTAAGTACGGTTAAATTCACCCTGTTATTAGGTTTTACCTTTACTAAGCAATTTGATATTAGAAGTGAATCGGATATGTGCTGATCGAAAATTATTCCTTCCTGCATTTCAGGGTTTCTCACTGAACACTCGATCACAGTTTCGGTTCGGGGTTCGACTTTGTAGGATGGTTCGTCAAAAAATAGCATAATATTATAATTATTTAATTCTAGGAAATCCGAATTATAATTAATTCGACAACCGTGTTGTACAAAGAAGTCGTTTCCTATAATACCGTCATAAGGTAAGTTAATGTTATCAAAAACATAGAATGTATGGGATAATTTTAACTGTGGATTGAATTGTAATCGTAATTGAAAACTGCCTACGGTTTTTAATGGATCATCTTTTGAGTCTATACCTTTAATTTTTACATCGCTTTCACACAAAAGTGCATTATTTATTATAGAATTCTTTTTCAGGACACAAATAGATGCACCAGAATCTATTAGGAAGATAAGTGGTTTTGGATTTACAGATGTTTGGAGGGTGACGTAAGGTAAGTACCTTTTTTGTGTATTTATTTCAAAGATTTGATTAAGTTTTATTTCAGGATTTTTTTTATTAGTACAATGTGAGAGACCTTGAGTTTGAAGCTGGTAACTCTGTCCATTGGTCTTTGGAATGGAATGACCGTGAGTTTGGGACTGGTTACCCTGTCCGTTGGTCTTGGGAATGGAATGACCGTGAGTTTGGGGCTGGTTACCCTGTCCATTGGTATTTGGAATGGAATGACCATGAGTTTGGGGTTGGTTACCCTGTTCATTGGTCTTCGGAATGGAATGACCGTGAGTTTGGGGCTGGTTACCCTGTCCATTGGTCTTCGGAATGGAATGACCGTGAGTTTGGGGCTGGTTACCCTGTCCATTGGTCATAGTTTTACAATTGGTATCGACTTGAATGGTAGGGACCTGCCCCGTGCGACACCTAGACGGGACATTTAGTAGTTTAAATTATTGGCTGATTCGTCTACTTCATCTCTACTTTCTTCTTCTTCGTTGTTTTCAGTGAAATTTACGCGGGGCGTAGCTTTGTAAAGTAGTGGTTTAGAGGTTGATGTCGAAGGTTGGAATGGGGTGAAAGGTTGTGTTCCATTCGAAAACCTTTTATTATTGTAATCACGAAGTTTGCAATGTTCAAGGACGTGACCTATCTTTTTACAGTACCTACAAAAGGGTGAATCTCGGGAAACAGATGTTCCTTGATTATTGCTGACATTTGACCTTTGTTGAAATCGATTATTAAAATCGTTCCGTTTAGGTAGCGGTTCAGTAGGTCTGGGTTTATTTGAATTATTGCGGAAGGAGAATTGTTGAATCTTTTCTTCTGAGATGGCACAATTTATGGCCTCATTTAAGTTTTTAGGATCTCTAGTCCTAACCAAATTAGCAATTCTTGGATGTAATCCCAAAGTGAATGTATGGAGTGCGAGGTCCTCCATAGCAGCTAGCCTACCTACCAGCTCGCTCTTCTTGGAATTCGAAACAGTCACTTCGGTCAGAAGTTTTTGTAAACAGGTTTCTACGCGTAGAGAAAATTGACTAACGGTCTCTTGAATTCCTTGTTTACAGTCTTGTAAATCGGTAAGGAGGTGGGCATAATGCTTACGTTCACCGAATTGGTTTTTCAGGAACTCTTTAAGTGATGACCATGTCTCAAAATCTTTAATAGAACAAGCGGTCTCAGCCTTGCCCTCTAATTGACTTAATATGTATTTTAAAACTACATCCTCCTGTTGCGGAGACGCTAATGAAATTGCGCTGTCACAATTTCTAAGAAAAGCTGTTAACCTGTCTCTATCACCGTTAAAAGGCTTAATAAATTTAAGTACTACATTTAAAGAAATCTCCTCTTCACTTTTAACCTCTTTCAATTCCCTTTTGGAATCGGTTTTCGCCATATTTTATGTTTAAAAGTGTAAGAAAAAATAATTCTAAGACAAACCCGAAGGCAAACGCTTGTATAGTATTCCAAGTTAATATAATGCACTGGTACAACGCAGGTGTGATACTGCGAATACGTGGGCGCAGTACAGGACGGTGGATGTTTATACTAACCACAACAGATAAGAGCAACTTGATAACGACCTTGTTCGCTTAGATGATTATTATAATGTTGAAATAAATATTACAATGTCTATAATTAACATATAAAATGGTCAAAGTAAGTAAAAGTCTGATTTCTTTAGGATTCTTGGCGTTTCTTCAATAAGATCTCTGGATATAGGTAAGTAGAATAGTTTTAACTCACAGGAATAGTTCACCACACTTCATCTCGGGGATGCTGAAATAACTGCTTACAGGAACCTTTCAGGAATTCTGGTATGACGTCAGTATAACGTCGCCGCCTGGTCGGTGCTGGATACAAGGCTACGCGGTCACATAGGCGATCCGCGGCTCGGTACCACTTATTGCACAGTGGACTCAAGGACTTCAACTCTGGATACCGGGATACATCCGGTTTGGGACGGGTCGGTAATGGTTTTCGACCTTTTTGTGAATTCGAATCGGGAGACGCTAGGATGTTGAGATTATCCTTAGGTTGCACGATAACGCACTCACTGGCACTTATAAGGTTTTGGACACACTTCACGAGACGTTTTTGGGGGAATTTTCGTATCCCACCGCTGCCACCAAATGTTAGAATGGAAAATACGAATGTCTTTTTAAAAAAAGAATTTATTCGAATAAAGAAAAATTATTGAAATTCGGTAAGCGTCTTATTTAATTCACGTTCCGACCCGAACTAAACTAACTATGACTGAGCGTACTGAGACTAAGTGTGGGGTTGCTGACTAAGGACTCTGGTCAGCATTTACGTTAACATCATAGGGATGTAACAGAACGTCAATAGGATTCCTGCTGAGATAGTCGGCATGGGACATTTGGGAACCTTTACGGTATTCAATTGTGAACTGGAAATCCTGCATATACATCCACCAACGCGCGACTCGAGGAAGGAGGTCCTTCTTGCGTTCGGTGAGTTTAAGGGCGTTACAATCAGTAATTATTTTAAATTTGATTCCTATCAAGTACTGTCGAAAGCGTTGAAGTGCTTTGATGACTGCTAGGGTTTCCAGTTCGTATGAGTGGTAACGAGGCTCCGCACCCTGTTTAGTCTTACTAAAGTACGCTATTACGCGGCGCTTCTTATCGGAATGATCTTGGATTAATACGGCACCGTATCCAATGGAACTCGCGTCCGTGTGGAGTTCCGTGGGCAAGCTCGGGTCAAATATAGCCAACACTGGTTCATTAGTCATACAATTAATTAAATGTTTACGGGCTGACTCTTGTTCCTCGGTCCACACAAACGGGACTCCACTGCGCGTAAGTCGAGCAATAGGCGCGGTTTTAGAGGCATATCCGGCAATATAACGGCGAAAGTAACCGGCCAGTCCTAGTAACTGCCGAACTTGTTTCACATTTGTGGGTACAGGTGAACAGACCAAGGCTTGCACTTTTCTATCACTCGGCCTAACCTGACCTTGACTAATCTTACGACCCAAATAGTCTACCTCTGTAGCCACAAATGTGCTTTTCTTTAAATTAACCGAAAATCCGGCAGCCGTTAGCGTCAACATAACTTCGCGTAAATCTGTGAGAGCATCATCAACCGAATTTGACAGTATGCACACGTCATCTACGTATACTAGTACCTTGCCCGAATTTATCAAGGATTTTAGTGTTGTCGATATAATCCGCTGGTATACAATAGGAGCATTCGTAAGTCCGTAAGGCATTTTTAAGTATTCATAATGCCCCTCGGGCGTAACAAAACCGGTTTTTGGTATGGAATCGTTATCAATCCGGATTTGATGAAATCCGGTTGCCATGTCAATACAGCTGAAGAATTTATGCTTACCAAGTCTGTCAATATGATCTTCTATAAGAGGCAATGTATAACGATCCCTTACCGTAATATAATTTAATGCACGGTAGTCCACACACATGCGATCAGAGCCGTCTTTCTTTTTAACAAGGATAATAGGGCTAGCGTAAGGTGACTCCGATTCCCGGATTATATTTTTCTCCAACAAATCCTTGATAATATCGCGCACCCTAATCTACTCGTCGAGGGAAAGTTTATACGGTCTATAGTGAACTGGTGTGTTGCTTGTCAGCTCGATGTGCATGCTACCGGTATTGACGGTTGATACAACAGTACCAATTATTAAATTCTCTTTGAACTCCGTAATGATAGCTAAAAGTTTTTCGCGCTGAGCACCCTCAAGTGATGTGCTGATAGACAGTTGCTCATCCAACTGGATATGAAACACACTGTTCGCGCGAGTAGACTTGTCGACACGCGTCAAACGTTGTTGTTTATTAACTCGTATATACGCTACGCCTTCCCGATTTAAGACATCCGTTCCAATAATAACGGGCACATTCATACAGGATGCGGGTACAACGAGAAAATCAATTTCTAACGATATATCATCAAATTCGGCAACTAAAGTGACGTAACTAGTGGACTCTATATTTTGGCTACCGATACCTCGCAAAAATTGATAAGTAGGTATTTGATGACACTTAAAATATCTAACCATTGTTGCGGATATCAAAGAGACGCGGGACCCACTGTCTATCAACACGTCAGTAGGCACGGCACACCTTGTATGACGGCAGTCACAACATCGTTATCAGTCGACCTTCCAGTTAGTTCGCGACAGAAGTTAACTTTTTGTTTACGTGCTTCGGAACGTTGTTTAGCAAAGCATTCACTTATATCGTGTCCTGGTTTTTTGCAGAAGGAACACGACGTTTTTTGTGCGCTATAACTACCATGTTTACTAGATGAAGTACTAGGTGTGTCTACGCTATCAGAATTTGTGGAATTATTGTTTTTAGAACGTTTAGAACACGAATCTAACTGGTGACCTAATTTACTACAAGAATAACATCTCACGCTTCTAGAATCACTTTTACGAGTAAACGGTCGTTTTCTCTGATTTTGATCGACACGCGCGTCACGCACAAGATCATGGGAGTGCTTTGAATTTACATAAATAGAGAAGAATTCTACTAAGTCTTTTGGCAATAACTTTGAATTAGTTGCAACTGCACGAATCTGAGGGTCCGTTATGCCACGTATAATAATTGAAACTATTAATTCGTCGCTCAAACCTTTGACAATATTCAAACGCAATAATGAACGCCTCGCATAATCGGCGTATGTGGGATAGCGGTCTGAGTTCGTGCTCATCACATCGTACAGGATGCTCGCGGTATCGATTCGTCTCGCACACAAGGGCTTAAATTCTATTTTGAAGTTTGTCCAGCTTCGATCATTTGTTATCCACTCTTTAAGCCAGGACTTGGCGTCACCTTTGAGACAGTTAGCGATCCTAGACAAACACTCATTATCATCCCACCCATTTATGTCGCGGGCCCTATCGACTTCATCGCACCACGAATCGATATCGTTCACACTCGGGTCAAAGTTAGAGATGTAAAAATGGTTTGATCTTACTTTTGACAAGGCAGTTAACGCGCCGATGATCCTGTCCGTAGCATCGAAGTTTGACGCTGTGGTTACCGCGGTGCCAGCACTCGCATGAGACTCCGGCGGTGGAGGAACAGCACACATGCCAGCACCCGCGGGCACCACAGCGCCGGAACCTACCGTATGCTCGGTGCCAGCACCGGCAGGAGGCAACACCGGTGGTTCTGTATCACGTGCAGCGTTCACACTAGTAACGTTTTGCAATGCAGTTAAACGAGCTAGAATCACTTCGAGTTGATCGCGGAGATCCGTCGTGTCACCCCGACCCGCGCTACTCCTAGTTGTACGCCTACCGGACATTTTCCAAACACTTGAAAATTGACTGTATTGCCAGGAATACCAAGAGCGGATAGGACTAACGGAGTCCTATCCCACTTCTGATTTTATCGATGTATTTGTATTTTATATAAAAAAAACTATCAGTAAAGCAATAGGATTATATTTAATCACAATTAAATCAAAATAAAACTACACAAATGATTTAAACAAGGAATATAGCGATTTCTACAGTCAACCGACAAGAGTCCTGCTAACAAGTGAACGCTGCGCGTGCCCGAAACGAACTGAGCGACCGTAGCGTGCGCGCCGCTGTCCTTCCAGCTGCGATGACGTTGTAGCGGTGGGGTTAGCCACGCCCATCACTATTTCCGTTGATATTGTTCGACTCTAACAGTATATTATAATAATAATTTTTCTCTATTTAAAAATAGTGTTGGGAGTGTAGCTAGTAGGGTTGCCAAATTTACTTTATAATATAGTATTGTACGTTATTTCGGGTAAACGTACTTTATACTTTATTGGGAAAATAAAGAACGCAAAAATCACTTTATTTTACCTTTTTTTTTACGTGGGGGAATGCTTTGACGCATACTCCTCCGCGGGGGCGGGCGGAGGAGCTATGTCGGACTCACCGGGGTAAAAGAAAGAAGTTGAAAACTAATGTACCTCCCGGTAATACCGACTAAACCTACCACGGTGTTCCTCGACAAAACCGCAATCGGCGGGGCCGCGCGAATCATTTTCACATACAGTCGCGATCCCGCTGAGGTTTTGGCCCACCGTATGAAACGGCTGGCCACTATACGATAAGACCTACCCTTTGGTCACCACTACTTTTAAAAGCCCTACTGCCTCCCCCCTAGAGGGGAGACGAACACGACACAGAGGCGCGCGTGGGAACACGCACGCCGCCTCTCGGACCTGGTGCTGAACGGATGGCGGGCAGGCCCACAAAGCTCGCCACCCCCAGGTCAAACGGTCCAGGGTGGCTGGAGGTCATTTCGCGCCCTCCGGCGCCCGGTTCTGCGGTTGGGGAGAGGGTTTAAGCGCTCCCTCTCCCGCTTGTCCAAGACAGCCAATGCCTATATCTAAAATATGTTTTGTGCTTTATTATTCCAATTTATTTACATGTACAAAGGCAACAATCATTACATATTTATCAATAGGTTGATTTATGTGATACCCTCAAATGAAAGATTTCTGGTTAATTACCGAAAATATGTTGGTTTATTAATTTCACACCAACATTACAATTTACAAATACATACTATTAAAACTCGTTGGATATTCGCAATTGAACAACTTCATTTTATTTAAAAGATCAACAACTTCACATCTTCAAGCTAGTTACATAATTACTCACTAGATGGCGTTAGTAGTACCTAAAGTAGAGGGAAAATAATTTCATTATTAAACAATTTATTTTTACATACTAACACCCCCACTGTAAAAATAAACAAAACAAATTATACTTAAGATACCCAACATATTCATGGACTAATAATACCTAACATATTCATGAATAGGCTAGGAAGATTCTCCCACTGAATCATTACTCTTCTCGATCGGACTGACTGGTGGTTTCTCCTCTTCATAAGAGATTCAGATGGCCGTTTCTTTACGGACTTCCTTGACTACAGCTTCATCTTCCATCACTATGACATCTCTACTAATCATAACTGTTTTCTTGGTAGGATCATAAACACGATAACCTTTTACATCCTCACCATATCCAAGTAAGGTATGTTCTGAGGCTTTTTTGTCCCATTTTAAGCGTTTATGTTTAGGAACATGCACCATGACTCTACTGCCAAACAAACGTAGATGACGCAAATCTGGTTTTGATCCATACCACCACTCATATGGAGTCTTATCTAATCCTGCTGCAATAGAACTGTTCTTTAAATATACAGCTGTATTGGCTGCCTCTGCCCAAAATCTTTTTTCTTATTTGGCATCATATAATTGTTAACGCTGCGCTGTGCAATGCGGCGTTTTTACCCACTGTGCACCCCCCCGCGGGGCGCGAGGGACGAGGGCAGCGCGGCCGCAACGCGCTCCGCTTCCGCGCGCCACCAGTCTGCTCGAGCGGGTCACTACAAACATACTGTGCTGATTTTTATTAACCAAAATTTGTAAAACGAACTGTCTGGAGCAATACAATTCTAGCAGAGCAGTCTCGCCTATTATTTACTATTACTACCTACAAGTGACCCATAGAATACTCCGACATTATTGGCGACCGTGTGACAATCTTCGAACCTACAACCGAGAACGATAACGGACAAGAAACTTCGAGAAACGACGGCGACACGTGGACGCCGAGCACGGAATACTTATGCACGCATGGCGCTTAAGCTGAGCTGAATACGGCTTATCAACGACAAGATTGGCGCGTATGCTGATCTTCAGTCACCCACGGGGCCTTCGGTCTACGCAAGCTACAAGTCAACGCCTGCACCAGAGGTCTAGCCCGAGGGAAGTAGTGGCGCGTATGCTGAGCTGAACACGGTTTATCAAAGACAAGATTGGCGCGTATGCTGTCTTCAGTCACCCACGGGGCCTTCGGACTACGCAAGCTGCAATTCAACGCCTGCACCAGAGGTCTAGCCCGAGGGAAGTAAGCCTGTTTCCTATATTCCTACCTATTCCACGATACCTATCTACCTATTTCTATTTGTGTGGATAGCCTAGTATGTTTCGCTCGAACGGTTATGGTCAGCTTGCATAAAAATCGTACATAGGTACCTATGTACCTACTACGTTATTCCTCGCTACACGTTGTGGGCGAGTCCATTTTAACGCGTGCGAGAATCGCGCATGTTGCATCTTCTATATATAATTATATTAAAAAATATAGGTAAATAGCTTTTCTAAGAGCCTAAATGTTTGTCTAGCTTCGATATAAGCACTAGATTCTAATTATTGCACCTCGATCTTAAAAGTTTGCCGCACATGGGCGAATCCATTATTGCGCGTGAGTGAACGGCGCGCACGTAGCATCTATCATTTATAACGTTTAAATGGCGTATGTATGAGCCTAAACGTTTCACCTAACGCTTCAATATAAGCATTAAAATCAAATTAGAGCACTTCGCACCAAAATATTACGCCTAAGCGCTTAACTTACATAAAGAAGATTGTGTTTTGTATATATTTCATAATTATGCAACTGGGAGTCGATACCTTGCCTAGGTTCTATTCTATACCTAGGTAATAACTTAAATAAATGATAGCTTTCTAAATACATAGTGCAACCTAAAAGTAACAGTTATTTCACCAAAGCTTGCCGACTATTCCAGCTGTGGTGAATGTGCATGGCATGGACTGAGCTTCGCTTTTGATGAACTGCTAGCCTACCTGCCTATCTACGCGTTGCAGTGCAGGCGCCTGGTGAGTGCTGCATGCTTCGTGCTGTCACAGCTTCAGTGTACCGTGAGTTCGCGTTTTTTTTTTTTTTGAGTTACTATATTGACTTACCTACCTACCCAATTCATTGTTGCCTCCCTACATATAGGTTTTAATTAAAATATAGATTTAAATAACTTACTGTAATAGTTGAGTACTTAAAATTATTAAGATGGAAAGTGAATTAAATAAACTTCAAATGTCTGAAGTTCAACAACAAGAATTTAAAGTTTTACTAAGAAAACGTAGTGCTATTAAAGGTCAACTTACTAAATTTAAAGATTATTTAAATCAAATTTCAAAGAGTAGTCCGCTTAGTAGCTTACAAACCAAAGAAATAACTATGAAAATAGAAAAATTTCAAGCGTTACTGAGTACATTTGATGTCTTACAAAATAATATTGAATTAAATTGTCTAGATTTGGATGAGCAATTAAAAGATAGAGAGTTAATTGAGGAACAGTTCTTTTCATGTATATCATTGGCTCAAGAGTTAATTGAATCGGCCAATGTTCTTAAAACTGATCAACAACGACCTGAAGGCTCAATCTGTAGTTCAAATAATACTAATAATTACTTTAATTCAGTTAAGTTGCCCACTATAAAATTGCCTACATTTGAGGGCAACTATATTAAATGGTTAGAGTATCGGGATACGTTTGATTCTTTGATAAATTCGAACGATTCAATCCCAAATATAAACAAATTTCACTATCTAAGGTCATCCTTGGAAGGAGGAGCTTTAGTGGTTATCAAATCCATAGAGTTTACATCCAGCAATTACAAAGTAGCTTGGGATTTAGTATGTCAAAGGTATAATAATAAAAATCTACTTATGAACAACCATATGAAAGCGCTTTTCAGTGTAGAATCAATAACAAGGGAATCTCACAAGGCATTGAGATATGTCATAGATTTAGTCTCAAAAAATTTAAGAGCGTTGAATACTTTAGGGCAGCCTACAGACCAATGGGATGCATTGATTATATATATGGTGTCAACAAAGCTGGATGTCACCACTAGTAGAAAATGGGAAGAATACAAAAATGGATTACCAGAACTACCTACCTTAGAACAATTTAATGACTTCTTGCGCAACAGGGCAAATGTAATAGAAACCACATTAAATCAAAGTAGGAATGATCACAGTAAGCCACATAATGGATTCAAAGAGCAAAGAAGTCATACTAAAGCTTTTGTGAGTTCTTCGAGTAGCAATTATTCAAAAAATACATGTGATCTTTGTAAGGACAATCATCCCTTGTATAGATGTACTAAATTTAAAGACATGTCACCTGAAGTTAGGTTAGATACAGCTTTAAAGCTAAAATTATGTCTTAACTGTCTGCGAAGTGGACATACTGCCAAAAAATGTTTTCTTAAAAGTTCTTGTAAGCTTTGCAATGAGAAACATAATAGCTTAGTGCATAAAGATGAAGGATCCCGTAATATTAGCTCCAATTTAAATACAAATAATAATGATTTGTCTGGAACAAGTACACCTCCTGTAACATTGTCTGCTGTCACTGAAGGACAGGTGCTTTTGTGCACAGCACTTGTACAAATTGTTAATCCTGTGAATAATTCAATATACCTTGCACGGGCTCTCTTGGATACTGGAAGTCAATCTTCTTTCATGACTGAAAGACTTAAAATAAAGTTGGGTATACAAACTCAATGTACAGAGCCTATTAGAATCTCTGGCATTAATAATATACATTGCGACATTAAGGAGCGTTGCTGTTTAAAATTGTCCTCACGTTTTGATAATTCATTTAATCTACAAATTATGTGTTTAGTAGTACCTCAAATTACGAATATATTACCAACACTAAATGTTAATGTTTTAGACCTGGGATTGCCTGATGATTTGGATCTTGCAGACCCCGGGTTCCATTGTCCATCCGAGATAGATATCTTGTTGGGTGCAGACGTTTTTTGGGACATTATAGGTACCCAGCAAATAAGATTAGGTAAACACCAACCTGTATTACAACATTCAAAACTAGGTTGGTTAGTGTCAGGTCCCATAAGGAAGGGACACAAGTTAATGCATACTAAAAATGCTCACTCTAATATTAACGTATTACATTGTAATATACAGGATGATATTCAAGAATCATTACAAAGGTTTTGGGAGGTTGAGGAATTGCCTTCAAACAAAATATCATACACCTTTGAAGAACAAGCTTGTGAGAACAGTTTTGTAGAAAATACAAGACGTTTGCCAAGTGGTAGATTTATAGTTAAAATGCCACTCAAGGAATCACCAGAAGAATCACTAGGTGACTCATATAATATTGCCAAAAGGCGTTTTTTTAGTTTAGAAAGTAAGTTAAATAAGAATCCTAATATTAAAAAGCAGTATTGTGATTTTATAAAGGAATATTCAAACCTAGGTCATTTGGAAGAAATAGACCGACCATGTTTTGGTAATTATTTGCCTCATCATGCAGTACTAAGAGAAAAAAGCGAAACCACTAAACTTAGAGTAGTTTTTGATGCTTCAATGAAAACATCCTCTGGAAAATCACTAAATGATATCCAGATGATAGGTCCAGTCGTGCAAAATGACTTATTTAATATTATGTTACGTTTTCGCAGTCATAAATTCGTGTTAACAGGTGATATTGAGAAAATGTTTAGACAAATTTTCATTGTGGAATCACAACGTCATTTACAATTAATTTTGTGGCGGGAAGATTCATCTGTGCCACTAAAGGTCTTACAATTAAACACTCTGACCTATGGTACAGCGTCTGCGCCGTTTCTAAGCACAAGGTGTCTCCTTCAGTTAGCAGAGGAATGTAAGGATCAGGATATTTCTAATATAATTAAAAATGATTTCTATTATGATGATTTAAGCACAGGAGCATCTACTAAAGAAGAGCTGATGCATATTTATAAGAATGTGACACAGATAATAGGTTCAGCACATTTCCCGTTACGCAAAATACGCACAAATTGCCCTCAAATATTTGCAGATGAACCTACACTAAATGATACATTAGACCTTACAAAGCAATCATGTGTTCTAGGTCTCAATTGGTCCCCTATAATGGACACATTTCAATTTCCAATAAATATAGAACCTACTATAAAGATAACAAAGAGAACAATAATCTCTATGACTTGCAAAATTTTTGACCCTTTGGGTATTTTGTGTGCTTGCATTATTACTGCGAAAATAATTTTACAGCGTTTATGGAGTGCTAAGATAGACTGGGATGATCCAGTACCTAATGATATACAAAACTCTTGGCTGACATTTACAAAAAACTTATCATGCCTATCTAGTATACAATTAAAAAGAAATGTTATTTGCGATTCGCATATAACAATAGAGCTACACTGTTTCGTTGATGCCTCACAAAATGCATATAGTGCCTGTGTATATTTGCGCACAACTGATGTTAATAATAAGGTGACAGTTAAATTATTATGTGCTAAAGCTCGAGTAGCTCCCTTAAAACCAACTACTATACCACGTTTAGAACTATGTGGTGCTTTGCTCGGAGCCAGATTGTGTGCAAAGGTCTTACAGTCCCTTCGTTGCAATATTACTAGTAAAACTATTTGGACAGATTCAACAGTAGTACTTGGTTGGCTTAATATTCAATATAAACAACTGAAACCTTTTGTTCGTAACAGAGTAAATGAAATAAATGAAATTACATCTGACTATTCATGGCGGCATGTCCCTACAGATTGTAATCCGGCTGACTTGGCCTCCAGAGGTGTAACTCCGCAGCAGTTACAGTCCTCATCCCTGTGGTGGGAGGGACCTTCGTACCTTGGAAAGGAACCAAGCAAATGGCCACACCAAGGTGTTCCAAATATAGAACTACCAGAATTAAAAACCCTACATATTAGCTTAGAAACGAACTTCTTAGACTTTTCTAGATATTCAAGTTTTACTAAACTCAAAAGAATTATGGCCTATGTCCATAGATTTATTAACAATTTTATTTGCAAGTATGGTAAGAATAAAACTTATAATAAATTAACAGGATGTCTTAACACTGATGAGCTTAACAATTCATTAAAAACATTGATCAAATGTTACCAACTGCAATCATTTTCTAGTGAAATAGATAAAATTAAAAAGAGCAAAGAGCTCCATCATAAATCTAAAATATTGCCACTTAACCCGTTTATAGATTCAGATGGCATTCTCAGAGTGGGTGGTCGTATACAAAACCCTAATTATAATTTTGACAAAAGGCACCCAATATTACTCGATTCGAAACATAATTTTACTAGATTACTGATGAGAAATGAGCATATACGTTTATTCCATGCTGGACCACAATTACTTTTATCATCCATTAGGGAAGAATATTGGCCAATAGCTGGCAGGAACTTGGCTCGTAGTATATTAAGAAACTGTATTTTGTGTATACGTTTCAGAGGTAAAACGGTACAGCCCATAATGGGTAACCTTCCAAATGTTAGAACAAATCCCAGTTTTCCCTTTTATACGTGTGGAACAGATTTCGCTGGTCCATTTATGATATCGAGTAAAAAAGGCAGAGGTAGTCGAGTAACTAAATGTTACCTTTGTTTATTTGTTTGCCTTACAACTAAAGCTGTCCACTTAGAGCTTGTAAGTGATCTAACCACTGCAGCATTCCTAATGTGCCTACGACGATTTGTAGCAAGAAGAGGTAAACCTCACGAAATTTATTCAGACAATGGCAAAACATTTGTAGGGGCAAACAATGAATTGGGTCGAGTTCTCAAATGTAGTCGCAAAGCTGTGACAGAGTATGGCAGCACTGAAGGCATTAGATTTAAATTCAGCCCTGCATATTCACCTCACTTTGGGGGTATATGGGAAGCTGGGGTAAAGTCATCCAAACACCATCTAAAAAGAGTAGCAGGCAACGCTGCCTTAACGTTTGAAGAACTATCAACGTTATTCATACAAATAGAAGCTATCCTAAATTCTCGACCCTTATCTCCTCTCTCATCAGACCCATCAGATATCCTTCCCCTTACCCCAGGACACTTCCTCATCGGGCGGTCACTCACAACAGTGCCGTCTCTAACCATTGATAAAACGAGACCCAACAGATACGAGAGAATAGAGCAGCTGCGGCAGCATTTTTGGGAGAGGTGGCGTCGAGAGTACCTGGCAGAACTACAACAAAGGACGAAGTGGCGCAAACCACAGCGAGAGCCAAAAGTAGGCGATTTGATCATTCTGAATGAAGATCACCTCCCTCCATTGTGTTGGCGTTTAGGCCGCATTACAACCCTGTATCCAGGACGAGATGGTGTCAGCAGAGTCGCTGATGTTTACACAGCAAGAGGAACAATTAAGAGAGCAGTTCATAAGTTCTGTGTTATACCAGATATTGATGACGAGGACCTGCAACAAAATGAAGATTGATAGCTGAGCTATCAAGGTGTGGGAGGCTGTTAACGCTGCACTGTGCAATGCGGCGTTTTTACCCACTGTGCACCCCCCCGCGGGGCGCGAGGGACGAGGGCAGCGCGGCCGCAACGCGCTCCGCTTCCGCGCGCCACCAGTCTGCTCGAGCGGGTCACTACAAACATACTGTGCTGATTTTTATTAACCAAAATTTGTAAAACGAACTGTCTGGAGCAATACAATTCTAGCAGAGCAGTCTCGCCTATTATTTACTATTACTACCTACAAGTGACCCATAGAATACTCCGACATTATTAGCGCGCGGAAGCGGAGCGCTTTGCGGCCGCTTTCTCGACCACTGTGCGATTAGCCCTTTCACAAAGACCATTTTGTTCTGGAGTGTAATTATTTGATTTCTGAAGTAATATACCAACATTCTTTAAGTAAGTTCCAAACTCCTTATTACAAAATTCAAGTCCATTATCTGACCTTAATATCTTAATTTTCTTACTTTGTTGATTTTCAACAACTGATTTTACTCTTTAAATCTATTGAAAGCTTCACTTTTCTGTTTTAAGAAATATATAAATGTCATGCGACTATAATCATCTATAAACAATAGAAAATATCGAGCGCCATTTATGGAACTTATCTCCATTGGGCCGCATATATCAGTGTGGATTCTGTGAAGCATTTCTGTACTTCGCTCACCCACATGAGAAAAGGGTAACCTCATTTGTTTGCCCTCCCAGCAAGTAATTTAGACTTGGATATATCAAAATTCTTATAAGATAAACCATTCACAATACCATTTTTCATATTTTGCATATCTTAACTATTTATGTGTTCTAGTCTTCTGTGCCATAACATTGCACTATCAGCCGAAACAGCCAAGAAACAACTTTGTGACTGTAATCTCAACTTATAAACATCTTCTGATAAGTCTGCAGTCGCAACCAAAACATTATCTTTGTTATAGATATAACAATGCTTCTGTTCAAATATGACTATATTTCCATTCTTAATTAGTTCACTTACTGATAGTAAGTTTGTAGTTAAACTAGGCACACGTAGTACATTCTTGACAGTTATATGACATTTTAATTCTGAAATTATCTTCAGAACAAAGAATTAGCACTTTTAATTCAATGGCAACAACAATATCTGGTAAACATGGCGTTATGTTTATATTTTTTACCAAAGTTTTATTTATATGTGCATTTGCATCGGAGTACACGTACCATTCATTCTTGCTAAACTTTTCATTTAGGAAAACAACATTAAATCCACATTTACTTGCAGTTTTCTTCAATAATGGACACTGGTTCCGATAATGTCAGCTGCCTTTACATTTATAACAAACAACTTATTTTGCTATTGAATCTGTTACTGTTATCTTGTTTGACGTAGATGCATCGCTATTTTTCTTCGGCTCGTTGCCATATTTATTTCTCGTAACGAATGCAGCGCCACTCACTTCAGACTCATGGCAACTACCATGTCAAGCAACTTTGATTTAATAACGTCAGCGCCGATCGGAATTCTCGAATGTGCTATTGCCATTATCATCAGAGAATATCGGTCGGACAAACCTGCTAATAATAATGATCCCACTCATTCGTCTGTTATTGTAAATCCTGTGCCATTTTCACCTTTGAGCTGTTTCGACGATTTGCGTGACAAATTCAAATTCAAATTCATTTATTGCGAAAACAGGTTAGGTTTAAGATGTTACAGAAAATGTGTCCCTCTGTTATCAATATTATATAAGAAAAAACAATATAATTAGTTATTGATAATATTAAAATACAGTCATATAAAATCATTAAATCATTTTACACTTCATATCATAAATATATTCATCCACGCTATAATAAGCCTTTTCCAGTAAGAGCTGTTTAACATGTTGCTTAAATTTACTTACAGTAGTGATCTCCAGAATATATTTCGGCAAATGGTTATAGACACGTGGTGCCATACAGAAAACACTATTGTTCATCATTGAGCTTTGGTTTTGGGGACAACAAATTTTATTTTTGTGGCGTTTACTTTTGTAGTTTTGGTACAACGTTGAGTTATTTTTAACAAATAATACTAATTCTAAGATATATAAACATGGAACAGTTAGTATACCAAGACTTTTAAAAAAGGGTCTACAGCTATCTGTTTGCTGGAGTTTGCATATTGCCTTTATACAATTTTTTTGTCCTTTAAACACTTGATCTTTTTCTGTACAGTTACCCCAAAATATGATCCCGTATCTAAATATTGAACCTACATACCCGTGATAAGCTGTCAGTACTACCGTTTGGTTTAGTTTCTTCGTGAGCATATACAACGCATATAACTGTGAGTTTAATTTTGTACAGAGAGCCTCTACATGCACCTTCCAGTTTAGATGGTTATCAATATTTAATCCTAAAAATTTCGTGGTTTCTACCTCCTTAATAATTTCACCTTTATAGGTTATGTCAATGTTAGGTACTTGTGGAATTCTATTTCTAAATATCATTAAATGTGTCTTGCTTAAATTAATTTTCAGGTAATTACATGCTAGCCATTGTATGATGTTGTCTAAAGTGTTAGTCAGCTTCAAGACTAGCTTTATTCTTACCAGTAAAAACGATTGTGCTATCGTCAGCGAATAGTATGGTCGGGTGTTTGGTTATTTTTGGGAGGTCGTTTATATATATATGTATATTAAAGAGAAGTGGCCCAAGCACACTTCCTTGCGGTATACCTAGACTAACTTCCTTAAATGCCGACAAATAATTATTTTCTATTTTATTTTTTAGGCATAGACGCCTTATCTGGGTACATTGCTTTCTCTTGGAGAGATATGATGCAATTAATTTTAATATATTACCCCGTATACCATATGCATTTAATTTATTTTTTTATTTAGTCATCGAGTCACAACTATCCAGTCTTACTGAAATGAAATAACGAAGCAAGGTTATCTTCCTTGAGAAACCGGAGTCGTCAAACATGTTCTTCAACTTAGCCCATAATGCCGCTGAACTTTCCGTATTTCTGACATACACATACAATGTTGGTTCAATTGTTAATATTAGCTTCGCCTTCGTTTTTGTATCTTCCGCTGGCTTGACTTCGAAACCAGCCGGTGGTTTGATGTACTTGTCCATCCCATCCAAGACCAGTAAATTTTCAGCCGCAAAACTCCATTCGCCGTAATTCTCCCTGCCTTTTAACTTCGGCACACTAGCAATATAGTTCGAGTTCATGTTTCCGCGAAGCAACAAGCACAATTTATCTATTTTAAACTTAAAATAACTGATAAATTCGGGAGTAGCTCATAACCTATTAAAACTGGTTGGATATTCGCAACTGAACAACTTTATTTTATTTAAAAGATCAACAACGTCACATCTTAAGCTAGTTACATAATTACTAGATGGCGTTAGTAGTATCTAAAGTAGAGGAAAATAATTTTATTTTGATACAATTTATCTTTACATACTAAGCAGTCTGTATGTGTTACATACAGACTGCCTAGCTAACGGTCTATCTACCGTGCCCGGCGGGTGATGACTGGCATACATTATGCATTGCATTCCCTAATGTCAGCGAAACACAACGTACATATATGCATGTGTCGCTACACATACAACTTAACTTATAAATAAACCTAACTTATAAGTAAAACAAAATAAAAAGCAATAGCACAAAATAAGTAGTTGTAATAAATAAAATGCCTGGTTAAGGCAGCGTCGTAAAATTCCTTAGCATTGCTGTCGACTGTGAAAGTGCACAAGACTGGCAGCATTGCCACGTTGAATGCAATGCTGATTCTTTGAGCCAAAAATGTCTAGCACCGGTCACGCGAAACGTCAATTACTCGCTTAGACAGGTCTCTGAATAGAGCACAAGCATGCCGACTCCATAATCCACGAACAAATTTTTTGTTTTGAACTAAAATGTAAGTACATACATGTAGGAGTCCAGACATGTAGGACAGCTGCAGCATTTTAAGATATTGTCCCAATATAAGGCGTTTAAATCAATGATATATATTTATATTATAGACTATACAGAGGTACATACTATTACGTCTATATTGACATAATATGCCATTTAGGCAGAAATGAAGTTCGCTTTTAGACAGCTATTCCTTTAGGTCCAATAGTCACGTAGAGCCTATTACTGCCTACTGGGCACACCGAGAATTTCTTGATCAGAAAATCCAATAACAGTTTGCCCGACTGCGGAATCAAGCCCAAATATTTATACACATCAGTCACTTACACTGTCGCTGCACCCAACATATAGTTATAATAGTAGGTATGCTACACATCCATCACAAAAAGTATATCTTGTAGTGTGTAGGTATAGTGTGTAATTACCTTTATAATATCTTATGTCAGCATTTGTACGTATTTGCGTTATCGTAACATTTTATACTTTTGATGACACTAATAAGTAGCAATCTAAACTGGCCTGACATCTTTCCTTTCTATAGAACCTTGGACCGTGTCCTCTACACCAAGACACAACACAATGTATTGAAATTAAACTATTTTATACGGATTTTATCGCGTTTTTTATATAACACTTTAATACATCATTTTAAAAACTGTTACACGACTACTACTATTAAATTTAACAAATTTTAAGCTAATTAAATTATTAAAATCCATATAGAGTAGTTTAATTTCAATGAATAACATTCGCTTACACAGAAGACAATATTAAGTCTATGTGAAAATTCTCATGCTCTCTAAGCAATTCGGTGTGAGTGTAAGTAAGTAAGTAAGTAAGTATTTTATTTTTCAAAACATAGGTACCTACATACACGTTACTATAACAAACAATGTAACATAAAAAAAAAAAACAAAAAGTACATACATAATGAAAAACGAGGTTACCACTCAGGTTTGTTGTTGGTTTGCGGTTTATACCTCAAACCAACCCTGATATTATTTGGTAACCCCAAGTGACGCCCGGACGCACATCAGTTACACCCGTAATATTATACCAACACAAGAATATACGTAATATATATATATAAACCTCAATTGATATGTAAATTAAATAACATGTATAATAAATAAATAAATTGGCGCAATAGCTTATGTATACAAATAAAACCTATTAAACGGTTGCCATTCACAAGGTTTGCAATCCGGTCTTATCCCGCCCATCTTGTTTCTCGTCCGCACATAATGGTATCTCACTCGCGTAATTCATTTGGCCGAGCTGCGCCGCATCGACACGGAGGTTGCGTGACCAAAACATTGTGCAATAATAAAGATAATAATAATAATAAAGGCCCACGTCCTTTAATACGGATAGAATGATATTGTACAAAGCCAACAACTCGGGGAAACGATCACTGCAAAATGACAACCCAGAACTATACAGGTATGCATAATATGTAATAATAACTGATATAAACTACAATTGTGGTACATAATATAAAAGTGAATCAATGCCAATCTACTATCCATTGCGTATGTTATTGCTTCAGGTTCTACATCAAAAACCCTCACAATGCTCAGCTCTCAACAATAGCTATGACAACATCTCAACCATGCCACCCTATGTACCGCGTAGGATATACCTACCCCGATTATGGTTAAATACTTGTTAAGTATATAAGCCTTCTGGTCATAATACATAACGTAAGTACAGCTATTACTGAATATATTTATAAATAGAATTAAATTTATTTGTAGTTTTTATCCTGATCGAGTTTCTGTTGATGTAATAAATACTTTTTTAAATGTATTTTAAAGGTTCCCTTTGTTCTCAGGGATCTTATCGGCGGAGGCAGGTCATTCCATATGTGAGTAGCAGCATACTTGTAACATCCCCTGAAGGCTGTGGTTTTGTATCGAGGTATTGACAGCGGCTTGGCGGTGGAGCGAGTGGAGTAACTGTAGTGATCTTGTCTCCAACTTACTTTATTATAAAGGTATTTAGGCTCACCCGTACTCATCACTCCGAATAATAATGTTGCCAAATGAAGTTTACGCCGCGCTAGCATTTTAAGTATGTCATTATTATTTAAGTGAGGCGTTATATGATTTCTCCGGGCACACGCATTCTGCACACGTTGTATTAGATGTTGTGTTCTGGTTAAGAGGCAGGGACCATACACGGCGTCACAACAGTTCATTTTGGATAACACTAAACTGTCTACAAGTCTTTTTCTTAAAGTGACACTAAGAAAATTTCGTACTCTATAGAGAATTTTGAGCCTGTAGAAACAATTTTTTACAACGCCACTGATGTGATCCTCAAAACGCAGTTCCGGGTCGATCATCAGACCAAGGTTTTGTGCTGTTTGCACTTGTTCCACACTACTACCCATTATTTCGATGTTTGGATTATGAGGTTCTTAGGTATAATGTATACAAAAGCATCACAGCAATTGTTGCAAATGTTTATCCGAAACTTTGGACCAAACGAATACCTTGTTGGTAAGAAAGCTGAAGAAACCTTTAAAATATTAACAGTCATGAATACTCAACTACTCTCCACGCGAAAGAAATCGCGACGCAAACCTAGTTTGTAACAAAACAAACAAATATTACCCATTTGCTCATTAGACTGTTAATTAGGCTACCAAAAATAGAATAAAATAATGACATATCAAAATAATGGCTTCCTTTCCTCCCAATTGTCGTATGAACATGTAATTTCCTTTTCCGTTCATCTATATATTAATACGCGGAGCAAAAATGTTGTATCCCTTTTTACGAAAATTTCGCGGCCGCAGGAGTTTGAAATTTGGCACAGTTAAAGTTCATAAATGGAGAAGGAGTGGCGAATCCTAATATTTTTATAAAATATGTATTAGAAATACATTAAAATAATGAAAAACACTACATGCACACAACCATGCATTTGACACACGCAGTCGAATCGCGTTCGTAGTATTTCAGCATTGGTCAGCTGATGTCGTAGAGTTCTTCGTAACTATGGTTACATATCTTAAGTACCGTGAAATGTGATTATAAGGGTATAGTTATAGACAACCTTAATGACGATCAAACTTAAAATTTAAATCGATGGTCGAATTCCGACCACTCGGCGACTACCGCTAGTATAATTAATAAAGACGGTAATGAATAAATTAGCTACGCAGCAGCTTTTATATTTTTGAAGGAAAAGATTTTTCCTTATTTGATGTTGTGTCGTCGATTCGTTTTATTCACAAAAGCATCGTTTATTTTTTAATAAATTTCGGTTTTCTAAAGATGTAATTAGTCATTCATACTAAAAGAAAAGCTAAATTAAAAGATCGGAATCAAATCCAAAATTTACGCAAGTTACAATATCTGTGTTCTATGGACTGCCCGAAAGACTAAAGTCTTGGGACAGTTTGAATGAGCCTTTGTTTGATTTTGTTCAATAATTAATGCAGATAGCAATCAAACGAAATCCTTATCAAACAGCGTCAAAATTTATTGCAAAATAAGGGAATAATTTATATTTTAAATTTGGATATAAGAAAAAGTTGTATATACACGATATCACGCTATCTCACTCGGACACCTGCGTTTAAATAGCCGTTACGTCATAGTTTGTAACATACATCCTTTTTCTGTCAATTGACAATTTTATTTATTTATATACAATCAAACACTTTCTTTTTTTTGCAATGCAATGACGCATATCCCTCCGCGGGGGCGGGCGGAGGGATTATGTCGGACTCGCCGGGGTAAAATAAAGATGTTAAAAAAGATAATGTACCTCCCGGAATACCGACTTAACCTACCACGGTGTTCCTCGACACAACCACTATCGACGGGGCCGCGCGAATCGCTTTCGCATGCGGTCGCGACCCCGCCGAGGTTACGGCCCGCCGTATGAAACGGCAGGCCACTACACGAAAGACCTACCCAAAATAGGCACTACTTCACATAAAACCCTACTGTCTCTCCCCTAGAGGGGAGACGGACTCGACACAGAGGCGCGCGTGGGAACACGCACGCCGCCTCTCGAACCTGGTGCTGAACGGATGGCGGGCAGGCCCACAAAGCCCGCCACCCCCAGGTCAAACCTCAGGGTGGCTGGAGGTCATCGCGCGCCCTCCGGCGCCCGGCTCTGCGGTTGGGGAGAGGGTTTAAACGCTCCCTCTCCCGCTCCGCCGCCTCCTTAATGGAAATTACTTCCTCGCAGAAGGAGGCGACGGCGTTCCACGACCTCTCACTCCGGACCATAGACTGAACTACGGCCGGGAGCGAGAGGGCAACCGATCCGACTGCCGCTATCAACTCACGGCGCTGCGATGCCCAGGCGGGGCAATCCGCCAAAGTGTGCAGCGCCGTGTCCTCTATAACGTCGCGGCAGTTGCCGCAGTGGTGACAACCGGGCGTCTCTTGCTGGCGTATACGACACAGGAACTGGCCAAAACAACCGTGGCCAGTCAGTACCTGTGTCAGCCGGAAGGTGAGGGCGCCATGCCGCCTCTCCAGCCACTCCTCAAAAACGGGACTTACCGCTACGATCGTGGCGTGCCCGATACAATCTAACACTATCATACTGTTATGATAGTGTTAGATTGTGGATTGTGGATAATCACATTGTCGCATTGGGTGTTGTTGACCTGTGTCAACAACACCCAATGCGACAATGTGATTAACATTACTTTTCTAGTAACTCAAGGGTCGCCCAACGAATTCCTCCAATGAAAAATCAACAATGTCAAGCCTTTGTGAGACGCTATTTATGAAACTTATGGCTCTTGTGACCGGAGCAAACTTACTTCTACAATCAGTTTAGAAACGTTTGTATCTTATTTACTATCAAAAAGATTATTTCTATTTGTTTGTTTAATATAAATATTTGAATTATAAAACACTGGGCGTCAACTAGCCTATTGTCTAGTAACTATAAATATATTATATACAGGCGTATCTTATCTTATCTTGATCCGGAGGCCAGTCATTGTAGACCGACAACACTTCGACCCAGTGGGGTGTTTTGTGTCGGCCCTGAAGTTTATCCCTGAGCTATCTCCCTATAAATGTACTGCATCAGTCGCAGCGTAACTTCAGAGGGAGAAGCCTGAAGTCTTCAGGGTTCGGATATGCCAATCCCATTAGACCCATCCTTAGTCCGGCCAATGCGTCACATTCACACAGTAGGTGTGATATAGACTCGTCCTGTTCACCACAGGCTCTGCAGATCGAATTGTTTGACAATCTCAATCTGCACAGGAAGTCGTTGGTGCTAAAATGACCAGTAAACGCTCCTGTGAGCAGGCGTATTTGGCCCTTGTTGTACCCGCAGAACTTCCGGGTAAAGCCCGTGGCTCTATTTGCAATGAATTTCTTGAAGTGTTCCAGACCCCTAAGGGCCATCCACTCTAGCCTGTGTTTATCATTACCATGGGCATTCAAAGCTGTACTTACTTGCTTAACGGTACTCTCAGAGAGGCCTACGAATGGCTCGGGGTCCACAAATAGTTGTTCCGAGCCCTTCTTGGCTAATACATCAGCCTCCTCATTACCCGGCACCCCTGCATGCCCCGGAACCCACACCAGCCTGACTATGTTTTTCCTGCCAAGTTTGTTAAGGGCTTTAACACAGTTCAGGACCAGTGCAGAGTCCACTCTACAGGAGTTCAGAGCCTAAAGAGCAGCTTGACTGTCACTGAGAATATAAACAATCTTGTCAGTGACATTGTTATTAATATTCTCCTGCGCACAGGCAATTATAGCATAGGTTTTCGCCTGGAAGACCGTTGCATATTTGCCCATGCTTTGGTTTACCTAGCAGTTGTGGGCATAAATACCAGCGCCCGATCCTGTTTCCATTTTGGAACCATCCCTTGTCAGGGGATTGTAGACCTCGTCTCCATTCGTCCCTTGTTTAAAATTCTTTTTGAATATGTGCATTGGTTGCATTTGGTCACATCCCATGCTCATAATCTCTTTATGATCTTTCGGGATCTCTACTTTTGTGTATCGAGTTACTGGCATGTTGACGCTCCACAGCCCATGTATAGATAGTCTATGTAGCGCCTTCATCGCCTCTAACTCCACAACAATGTGTAGCGGCGTTAGGTCCAGCAGGATCTCTAACGCAGCCGTTGGCGTAGTAAGAAACGCCCCTGTTTTAGCGATGCAGGCTAATCACTGCACCTTCGACAGCGCTTTCCCGCATGTTGCTAGTTTGGTTCTTGGCCACCAGACAACGCTTCCATATGTGATTATAAGTCTTATCATCATCGTGTATAGCCACTTGATGACCTTGGGCTTCAGGCCCCAGGTCTTTCCATAAGTAGAACAAATCATACCGAAGACCCGCTGGGCCTTCATTATGGCTTTGTCTACATGAGGTTTCCACATTAGCTTGTTATCTAAGGTCACGCCTAGGTACTTCACCTCCGTGGACCATTGTAGCTGTGTACCTTACATGGATAGAGTTCCCAAGCCAGTCAGATCTCTCATCCTAGTAAACGCACGACAGTAGCTTTCCCTGGGTTGATCGATAAATGGTTACTATTGCACCATTTTTCTACCATACTCAGGGCCCTCTGCATGAGACTGGATACTGTGCTCGGAAATTTTCCATTGACAAGTATCACCAAGTCATCCGCATATCCGACCGTTAAGTACGGACCTTTATTGAGTTGTTCTAAGAGTGAATTAACCACCAAGCACCCTAAGAGTGGTGAGAGTACTTCACCCTGAGGGCCTGAGGGCAGCTTTTGGTGGTCATTGCAATCATTTCATCCCCTAACAACTCAGACCTAAAAATTATTCCTCTAAGCATACAATCGATCCACTTGCAAATGGTTGGCTCTATGCCGTGATTTGCCGATGCCGACCCCAGGATCATGTCCAGGTTCTCCCGGTTGCCATATTCAATAAGGTCCTTTATCTATCTAGATACAGTTTCCTTGTCCGTATAGTCGAAGTATGCAGAAGTCAGGATTACAATATCCCGCCCTCCGCTCCCTCGCACATCGATCTTAACTGTCGTAAGATCCCTAGAACAAAAATTGTATAAGGGCATTGCATTTATGCCATTTTTGACATACACACATGTCTTTATATTATTAGTATTAGTGGAACAGTTGTGATAAATTACACCTCCCGTCCCACCCAAATCTCTGATCTTTTCCTCTTTAACATAAGGTTCTTGGATCAGGGCAATATCATATTCCTTCATCTGCAGGTGGCGGGCCAGAACGGCCATCGCCCCGATGCAGTGATGAAGGTTTATTTGTACGCACCTTAGTCCCGCCATTCGGTCTGCCTATGGTGGCGTCTACGGAGGCAGGCACTGCTGGCCGCCCCCTCGCCCCCTTTCTCCATCAGCGCCCCCGCAGCTTCCGGCGACGACAGATCTAGACAATCAATATGTCCGATTATGTCGTCGGTCTTCGGAGACACGCATGGCGATAACGTGTAGAGAGCCATACCTGGTTCAATCACTACTGGGTTCGCGGGCTCCTCCCCGTCCCCCATCTGTGGTACTATCGCTGCATGGGCCTCCTCCCCCACGCTGGTACCCACTGTTACCTTTCACTGTCACGTTCAGATCTTCAAGGATCTTGAAAGTGCTTTTGTCTATGCCAGCATGGAGACAGAAGCCGCCTGCTTTTATGGCCGCAGCCGACACGCTGTCCACCAGGATAATGCGCCTGGTGTGCGTCTCCTCGACCTGCGTGCTCAGCACCTTCAACTCGCAGGTCCTCAGAGAGGGGTTGAGGCGCTGCAGCATGGTCAGCACCGTGGAGGCATCTAGGCACCAGGTATTCGTGGTCTTCCAGGCCATCTTTATTGGCCTTGGAAGCTCCTTGGCGCTGATCAAGCTGAGCTTCACGTTCCCATCGGTTTTACCGTTGAGGCCTCGAAGCCACGCTGCGGCTCTCTCACCCTCACACGTCACGTGCAGAACTCCACCAAGCAGTGCACCGACACTAATGGCCGGCATCTAAGAATGCTAATGAATTATTTGCCTCTAATTCCATAGTAAATTGGATGTTGTTATTAATGGAATTAAGATGTTCTAGGAATACACTAACACTGACAAACCACAGATTCTCGCTAAAGAACACCGATTCCTACCAAGGATGCTTCGCGAGGCTATTGAAATCAAAAAACATCCCAATTTCAATAGAGAAGATGGTTGGAATGTACCATCAGCTTGGTATCCAGTAATTCAAATAGTGAAACCCAAGAAGAAGCAAACCACAGCCAGACTTCATGATACTTTGAGCTCATTCTGCGTAGAGAAATAGCGTATAGAAACACCAATGATTAAATTATGTTCGAGTACTTTGAAATAACTACACTGGAACATTGAGACAACCACCATCTTAGTTTCCGCGTGACCATGGCTGCTGAAAAGCAACCGAAACGTCGGGGAAAGTGTAAAATTAAATCAAAACAGATATAATAGTTTTAATAATTTAATTAGCTTCAAAACTAGTAAAGTTTAATAGTAATAGTATGTAGTGTAACAGTTTCTTAATTATGTAAAAGAGTGTCAAATAAACAACGCGATAAAATCCGTATATAGTAGTTTATTTTCAATACAATTTCCAATCGTCTGATAACACTTTGAACTCTCCAATTTTACTGATGGCCATATAATTTACGATTTGTGTTGATACGTACTACACACTATAGTATACGTGTGTGTTCTTGTTATTCTCATCGCCACTGAAGTGTTCGAACGCTGGAAAGCCAGGACATCGGGAGCGAGCAGTAAAACACCTTCGCTCAGTAAGACCTCGGTCTCGAAGTCAGCGATTGCGGGACGGTGCGGGCGGCGACGGCGGCGTGGTGAGTGGCGTGGTAACGCAGACCCGATATCAAACCCAGCGGCCAGATTGCGCAGCGCTAGTGGCGTAGTGTTGTGTTATGATAAATTAGTAACAGTAAGATAAATAGTTAGGTAGTGTCTTTGTTCGCGAACGAAATGTCTAAACAGCGACGACAGTATATTTTTGACACATAGTTTAACCCTCCGTATACCAGGTGACTAAACCTAACATGCCGTACTAGGTGGGGTTTGACGTACCACCAATAATAAAATAAAATAAAATCGCGAAATGAATATTTTATAATAGTTATTCATAGAAATTGGATGTAATAACTAAAAATGAATGGGTTTAAGTGAGAAACATGATTATTTATACATTTTAATAAACTTTTATTGAAAAAATACAAAAACTTAAATTTTCCTTTCACTTACAAACTAATAAGTCTTTTCTTAAGTACTAAATTTAAATGGCACATGTTACAATCACAGTCTTCTCAATTTATAAAATTATACTATATTTTAAAAAAACTTATTAATAAACAATATCAAAAACATAAAAAATTAGTTGAGATCAGCATTGTCAAAATCACCGCAATCTTGACAATAAAAATTTGCATGTTCCAGGCATATCGACGTGTTACATTTTTTACAGATATACCTTGTTTTTCTATCTTTTTTTCTAGGGCACATTGAACATCTCTGCATTACATTAGGTCGTTTTGCCGCTGGTTCCTGTGGATTTTCAAGGGGTTTTTGGAAATATTTTTCAATCCTAAGGCGCAGTTCTCTAGGAAGCCTCTGATTACGTCTTCTTGTGTCCAGGTGGTGTTTTACTAAAGATAAACCTAGTTCCCGAATGAACTTTCCTTTCAAATTGGTCTTGTTTTTTTCGATGCCATTGTTGAACATGTGTATAATCATACTATTTATTCCAGCATGATTGAGTAAAGCGAAAAATATTGTAAGAGGCCATCGCTTTGAATTACGCGACATATCATAAGTTCTTGATAATTTGTCAACAACGTCAACGCCACTTTTAGTTTGATTATAAAATGTAATAATAGCTGGTTTTTATTGACTTCCGGTTTCAAGATCAATTTCTTTATCGTGATGCAATGATGACATCATGTACACCATTTTGCGTGGCTTAGGCACGTAGGACATGGTGACATCTTTTTGGAACCCAAATATTGTAGTGTTCACTTCTCGATTTTTTTTGAAAATGGGTGGAATACAGATTTTATTAGCGCGTAAAGTTCCCACTACAGTAAGTTTATGGTTTTTCAGTAAATTATTAGTGCTTTCATAACTTGTGAAAAAATTATCCATCGTAATATTTCTGGAAGTTTGCGAAACACATTGTACCAGTCGATCTACGACATCATAAGGTTTGTTACTAATAGCGTAAGGGCTATTTTCGGGTTGTTTGCCGCAATATATTTCCATATTTAGGGTGTAATAGGTCTTATTGTCGACCAGAGCATAAATTTTTATACCATACTTCGCTGGTTTAGAAGGTATATACTGACGAAAGCCACACCGTCCTCTGAAGGCAACCAGTTCTTCATCTAATGTAAGGTTTTCATACGGAATGTAAGCATCTTGACAATTTTTTACAAATTTTTCAAATATAACTCTGATTGGAGCTAACCGATCTGTCTTTATTCTATCAGTTCGTGTTGCAGCGCTATCAAACCGTAAATTATTCAGTAAGAAAGTAAATCTATTTCTACTCATGGTATCCCGAAATATATCTATTCCAGTACCATCCGTGGCCCATAAGTCGATAGTGTTTTGACGACCAGAACGCGCTAAACCAGATAAAAAAAGCAACCCAAACAATGCCTTCACTTCTTCCTGCGTTGTAATAGTTTTTTGGGGATCATTATTTGCCAGATAACAAATTTTCTCATTGGTGCTACTCACGTTTTCATTAATCATATCATCAGGAAAAAATAAAGAAAAAGACTCGAGAGGTGACTTTTTATGCCTGGCAATAGTTTTCACTCCAGGTAGATGAGTAATAATATTTTCAGCTCTGGTGCAAGTCGCAGTCCTGAGTGGGATTTTATGACATTTAGTAATGTTATCTTTACCTGTATAGCAATTTCCTTCCGCAGTTTGTTGCAGCTCGGAGAGAGGTATGTCGTCGCTGTCTGAATCCGAAGACATATCAGCATCAACTACACTATTTGTATCGCTTTGATTGCTTACATGGTCAGAATCATTATCAGACGGTACTTCTATATTCATCAACTCTGTATCAAAATCATCATGCTCATCAAATAGTGCATGTAATATGTCAGATTCCGTTAACTGAGACATGTTTTTTAACACCTGCAAATAATATTTTTACGTTAATAATAAATAAACATTAAAATAAATAAAAAAGCAAAATAGTCAAACATACCTTTTAAACAACGCGCCGTACGAGGTGGGGTATGTGTTACCCAAGCGCACTTTACGCACGTGTCACGCGTTCTCTGGCCGGCGCCGGACTAAATGAATTGCGTAGATCGGAGCAGCAACGTCGCATTTGCAGCTACTGAGAAAACGAACCAGCGCACCTTTACCATTCAAGAATTATTAAGAATTTACAACCGTTGAGGTATGTTATACCCCACCTTGTACACGGAAGGTTAATTAGCTGAATGTAATTATTTTGATATAGATGTGCCTAACCTAACTCGGGAACATATTTTTATTTGGGATATCAGATTTCTACTGGGATACAGTACCTAGATCCCTTTTTCTGTACTCCAGGCATGACGTTGTAATTTGTTAAAATTAGAACGCCGAGTTGTTATAGCGAACGACCGTCTAAAAGTTATTTTTATATCCCTCGAGAAAAGCACTCATTTTCTGGATGAAAGGTACCCTTTGTCCTTTTCTGTACCCCTAAAAACATGTGTGCAAAATTTCATGACGATCGATCCAGTAGATAAGGCATGAAAGCGTAACAAACAAATAAACTCACTTTCGCTTTTATAATATTAAGTTAGAATTAGGATTATGATTGCAGAACATTTATTTTAACTAAGATATTTACACATATTTTCTGATAATAGCACTAAAATTAGACGCTATGTCTGACAAAGAACGTGAAGATCTGAAACTGCATCCAGTCTGTTTCTGTACTTGTTTTTGGTGAAAGCGTAAGCTGAAAAACCAGTCTCGCATCGGTAAATCGTCACAGATGAATGCAGCACCAGGATAGCTTTCTCAACGATAACGGGTACTCATCTTTAAGTCCAATCCAAAATTCAATCAGATTAGAATCTTCTGACTGGAATATTTGCTGAACACTTAATGTCAATCAAATTATCATTCTCTGTCACAGTTAGCACCGACGGTTTAATATGATTTGCAATTGGTCTCTGTGTCTGTCGATGTCCAGTATCTTATCAGAGAAATACTCTTTTATGGATTTTATTAGGTTAATCAAATGTTCATGAAGTTTTATCTATATCTGAGGTTATTCCTTCCCTGTACGGACTTGCAAATTACGTTGAATTTATCAAATATATCAGCCAAATAAGCCAATTTCATCAAACATTGCACAACGTGCAATAGTTTAACAAGCCGACTAACTACACTGACGGACTCATAAACTGCATCAATGTTCAAGACGCCTTTGAAATAAACATTTTAACCAAATATTCCAACTTTTTATACAAATTTAAACAAAATTTGAAACCTATAGTTTGGTGTGTTAACTTCATAGCAGCGTAGTATCATATTCTTAAGTGTATGTTTGTATACTGAAAAGGACCATTTAATTTTTGTGAACAATAGCGATAAATGTAACAAAAATTGGTTTTGGTTGGTTTATTGAAAAAATGTGATTGCTGCTTCCTTAAGCCTCCTTCTAATTGTTCGTGCTCTTACGTTTACTCCACGCACTTCATTCAGCTCTGTTTTGATGTTTACTGGCGTGAGGAAACTATTTCGTAGGGAAGTTTAAACAATAAATCGGTCGTAACGACGGGTGGTTGCTTGAATTATGCCGGTATCGGGTCTCGTTTTGTAAGAACCTGTCTCTACAAACTTTCGGTATACTCTAGAAACCGTAGACTGGTTTAAATTAAAATTTCTAGCAATCGTTTCTTGATCCAAGCCTTCTCGCACCAATACCACAATTTGAGCGGCTTGTTCGGACGAAGTATCCATATTTATGGTTACGAAACTTTTGTTGAGTTTAAACGACTAATAATCAATACTATTGGTAACAATAATTTAAATAGCAAAGAAAAAAAAACAAAATCACTTAATTTCAAAATTTACTCTAATAACACATGAATTTGAAACTATGCATAAATTTTATTTTCCCGACTATAATTTTATCTTTTACTGCAGTTCTATTTCAAATTTTGTTTTTTTTTATGATTTGTGGACAGTCTCGACATTTTCATTTAGTTTAATCTAAAAAGTTTGCATACTTATCAAAAATATTAATTCAAAAATAATCCTGAACTTTAATGCAGTTTATGAGTCCGTTAGTGTACTACTAGCTTTTGACCGGGTAGGCGTGATGGTGCGGCGCTACCTTATGACTCATTCCCACGTTTCATTTAACTCTCGAACAGACCGCGGAATCCCTGTGGCACTTCCACAGAACCCAGAGTTCCGCGGACCATCATTTAGGAATCGCTGGTCCATAACATCAAAGTGCTATTTAATGGATGTTTGATCAAATGACGCTTCATTAATTTAATATCTAAAGTCCCTATTTAAAAAAGTATTTTTTAAAAGAACGCGCTTCAAAAGATCTGCTTTGCTTTCAGTATCGTGACTTCATAAAAACAACTTTATAAGATTTAATTAAAATCAAAATGTCTGGAGTACTTTAATGTTAAATGGGTTTAAGTGCGGACTGCCATTTAATATTATATATTTATATTTTTATAAGATTGATTTTAAGTTAGTTTTTACTAGCAACTTTGTAAGCGTGGCATTTGGAACTAGGCATCTGTCTATATTTTCTTTCTTTGCATAAAAGAAGAAGCTGACTCACATAAAAAAAATACCTATAGATAGGTATATTCACTGATAATACCGTATCGAGTTACTACCAATGCTTAAATTCTAGGCGAAGAAACAATATGAAATTTTCACCAGATTCTAAGGCAGACCAGTACTTATGTAATTGTGAAAACCACATTCAATTTTGTGCAGTAATTATTGCGTGATACACGTACAAACATACAGACAGACAAAAAACTGTTGTGATTAAATGTTTCGGGTTATATTGCTTTAATAAAAACTCCATGAAGTTTTCTTAAATATATTTTATGTAAAGACATTAACCAGCTACAATAAAATTATGTTGTATAGTAGGTCTACTAGAACATAATACTATCTGTACTAATATTATAAAGATATAGAGTTTATTTGTTTGTTTGGTTGAACGCGCTAATCACAGGAACTACTGCGCCCGCGGTTTCACCCGGTTTATAGTTACTGCGCCGCCCCAGTGTGTCGTAGCGTGATGTGATATAGCCTATAGGCTTATAGCCTTACTCGATAAATAGGTTATCCAACACTAAAATAAATTTTCAATTCGAACCAGTAGTTCCTGAGATTAACGCGTTCAACCAAACAAACACACTCTTCAGCTTTATAATATTAGTATAGATATTTATGTTTGTTACTCAATGTCATCCGAATTGCTGAAATGATCAGGATAATAATTTGGTACGTGGACAGACTATAACTATCTGCATTTTTGACCGTTCTCGCACTAGGGACCTAGCATTGTCGCCGGGTATTTTACAAACATACAATATTTAATTGACAAATATGGCCTTATGTCCGCCGTCAAAACAGCGAGCCTAATGCCATCTACCGGTTATAGTTCTGAACACCGTGCTACTACTGAAAATGTCTTGTCAGAATGTGCCAATAGCACATTGCTCTATCCGAGCAACAAACATGAGACTTCGTATACTGTCACATTGACTAACACTGCATGGTGATGCGATGAAAAATATAATAATTAGGAATGAAGGAGCCCGCCACGCACATTCGGATTGCCCATTAGCCTTTTCTATTCCAATGTTTGGACCATTCAAATAGAAAAGGTTGCCAACCGAACTAAAATATGTGCATATGTTGTGTTCGATGACATTGCAAGTTGGAGTAGACCTGGACACCACAACGTGGCTGTCTCTATGCAGAGGAGTTCGGTATTGTCAACCTTCTCCTATTACAATGGTTGGGTTGGGCAATCCGAAGGTGCGTGACGGGTTTCTCTCTTTCCTAACGCCTAATTCGATTCAATATAAATTACGCAATTGTTATATATTTTATAATCCCTTATTCCTTTGACTGAATAAGAACTGTATACCTACTAAATACCCAAACTTGGTAAAATAGACAAAACGTTGTATTGTTTATAAACAGTTCTGTTACAAGATTCTAGAACCACATTTCATGAACCTCCATTTATGAGAATGCTAGTTTTAAAAATAGATTCTACACATTGATTTTAATTCATTTAATAGATAGATTTTCCCCGCGGCATAGCTCGAGTTAATATAGATTTAATCAATTAATTTCTATCCCTCAGCAATTGTACTTTTTACTTAACTGATCATCATCGCATGCACGTTGACAGAGGTATAGGAATAAACATAGGACACCTTTCATCCAGAAAAATACGATTACTAAGCGAAGCCGCAAGCGAAATCTAGTAGTTCTAAAAAGATGATGGTGAACTCTCTGGGTTGTACTCCTTGTTAGATTAGAAAATCGTGTTCAATGCTTGTTAGCTTAATGATCTTAAGGCCATTTCTTACGCTATTGAGCAAGTAATTAGTGCCAGCTTGACCAATATCTTTGGATAAACAATTAATGATCTGTAAACAAAACACTTGACGGAATCCATGCCATTGCTAAAAACAGGTTTCTGCTCTCGGTTTTGCTCGCGTGAATCCTATGGGAACGTAAATCAGGATAATAAGTATCCTATGTATTATTTCCGAATACGGACTACCTGTGTTAAGTTTCATTAAAATTCGTTTAATGGTTCACGAGTAATTGAGTAACAAGCAACCAGACATCTAAATTCATCCAAATCAACAACAAATGAATTTTTATAACTTAATGAGTCATTTATTATAAATTATTGTACCAATTATTTAAATAAATATATTATGATTATTACTATTATTGAATCTTCCACATTTATCTATACTTCGACACTAATATTATAAAGCTGAAGAGTTTGTTTGCATGTTTGTTTGGTTGAACGCGCTAATCTCAGCAACTACTGGTTCGACTTAAAAATTATTTTAGTGTAATCACATTAAAAGTGTATCTTTGACGTTCATAAGTGTTACTTTGTGACCTACAACAAACTGATTTCTGTCATTAGAAAATTTTTGTTTTTTTTACTTAGCTTATGTGAAAAATATTGTATATAAAGGGAAAAATATTTTAAATTCCTTAAGTGTAAGAGATCTGTCCGTTCCAATCCAAAGTCATACGAAAATTATAAAAGGCAAACATATAGGCTGTTTTAGACCACGCACCTGTCCAGATAAACTATAACAATGTGAAAACTTTAAGAAGTTACCGAATTAATTAACCCTATAACCGCACATGTCAGTCAGTCGATTATTCTAAGTTTTAATTAAACAAATGTGGTATGTTGGTGAAAGGACGAATTATTAGCCAAGGAGTTAAAAAGCCGGAATACGACATTTTTAATTAATATTTCAATGCGAATGTGTACATATGTTTGATTGTTACGCTTCACGCCTTTCACTCGACCGATCATCAAGAAATTTGGCATACAAGTTCTTTTTTTTTTATGAGATAGGAGGCATACGAGCATACGTGTCGCCTGATGGTAAGCGATTACCGCCGCTCATGGACACCCGCAACACCAGAGGAGTTACAAATGCGTTGCCCGCCTTTTAAAAAGGAGTACGCTCTTTTCTTGAAGGTTTGTAGGTCGTATTGGTCCGGAAATACCGCAGGCGACAGTTCATTCCACAGTTTAGTTGTGCGAGGCATAAAATTTCTGGAAAAGCGCACGGTTTTGGACTGTCAACCATCTAAATAATTTAATTATTAAGGATATAGAAAAGTTAGGGTTATATACATTTTTTGGATGGCACTCATTCACCCAGCATAAAAGGACTGTTCTCGAGGGGTAGAAATTTATTGACATAACTTAATTGACGCGAGCGAAGCCTTGTAAAATCTAATAAAGGAATATTTCTTTCTTTTACTTTCTCAAAAGACAGTTCCCGCACTACACATATCTTGTGTTGCGGAGATCTTTACAAACATTTAAACAAATGACACAAATAACACCGAGAGAACAATTATTTGATGTTCACACAAATTTTTGTCTTGGCTGGTTAATCTACCACAACGAGCCTCCTGTCCCTCACGCGAAAAATTACAAACTATGACAATGGCGAGGCCATTTAAACCATTACACCGTCGAACACAAATTAAACTAATTGGTGATCACCCAGAGGTCGAATATTGGGGTGCGTGTCAGAAAACCTCCCCGTGGTGCACCCTGGGCACCAGCAACAATGCTTTTCATTGTTGCTGGTGGCTAATATTCTGACAACCGGTGCCATTTGTCGCGTTTGGCACCGGAGGCGGGGGGATGGACGCTAGTCCCATCCCCAGGCCGTGGCCCTATCTTTGGGCCGGACTATCCCAGTACCGCTCTGTCTTAGAGTGGACATGGGAGAGCCCTTCTGACGGGTTCGGCGTGCACTCACCCTGCCGCTGAACAGACAACGGGGTCTCTTCTCGTCGTTCTGACGATTCTTTCCCCCACTTTGTCCCCCCTTTGTTTTGTCCCCCTTTTTGGTTTGGTTCTGCGTCCAAATTTGTTTGTTTGTTGTTTTGTCCCCTTTTGTTTGTTTTGCCCCGTTTTTGTTCGTGTTGTCCCCCCCCCTTTTTTTTTTTTTTTTTTTTTTTTTTTTTTTCTGACTTATGTCCCCGTTGTCACCGTCTAGAGCACATCGTAACCCCGTATTGTGCAGTGTCGTGGATCACGTCTCGCGGCTGCTGACGGGAGCGAGGGTCTTGGCTTCACCGCCCGGACTGCGAGGGAGTGGCCCTCTATAAAAACCACCCCGAATCTCAAGTTGCTGCCGCACGGCGAGGAGATGCATGGCTGATGGGTAGTTCAGTCACTAGTGCGGCCCCTTCAGGGTACCTGCCGTCCCCCTGAAGTATTAGGCTTGCCCGGGTATCGGGATCTCTGCCCGGGTCGACGTTTATTTCTCCCATACTCGTGGGTTCAGATATGGAAAACTCTAAAAAATCAATTTTAAAGAAGACGTTGAGGGAGTCGCGCACGCCTAGTTCTGCGCGCTCCGAGGAAGACGAGGAGTACGTGCCGTCGGAGCACGGTAGCGATGTCGTGGAGCTTACTTCGGAGGCAACTCCGGAGAAGGCTCCACGCAAACGCTTGCGGTCGGCGCAGGAGTCGGAGTCGGACGGCTCAAGTGAGGACGCGGTTCCGGCACCGAAAGTCGCGACTGCGCGACGTGGACGCGGTCGCCCGCCCACCCACGGCAAATACGTGGGTCTGGGCAGGGCGAAGGCGGAACTTGCTGCTGCTTTACGGAAGACCGAAGACGAGGAGCGCACGTCCGAAGACAGCGTAATTGCTGCGGCAGCCCGGCGAGTTGCTGCAGGACGGAAGCAGCCAGTGGTGGAGCCAGATGCCGAAGACCTGCCGGTGTCTCACCTAAAAACCCGGCTTAGTGACGCACTGGAGGCCATACGACTGGTTTCGAGGAAGTCAAAGGGACTAAAGGGCACGTGCCAGAAGGCCCTCAAAGAGTCCCTCGAAGCCATTCGAGAGATTGCGGAGGCTGTGTTTAGCCGCACAGCGAACGACGAGGTGCAAAAGCTGCAGGAGGAGAATACTCGCTTGGCGAAGGAGTTATCTGAGCTAAAGAAACGCCAGGAGGAATTCGAGAAGCGGCATGACCAGGGGGCAAACAAGGCCGATTCTGACCTTGTGGCTCTCGTTCGACAGGAGCTTGGCGAATTTCGCGCCAAGCTCTCAGTTATGGAGGGTCGGCTGCTGCGCCCTCCTCTGGCCGCAGACAGAAGCAGAGAGCCTCTCCGTCCTTCGCCCCCGATGCCTGCGCCGTCAACATACGCGGCTAAATTAAGGTCCTCGCAGCCTCCTGCAATTGCTCGAGTGGCCGAAACAACAGCTCCTGCCAGCCGGAAGGGCAGAAAAAGACAGCAGGCAAAGCGCGCTCCCGCAACTCCCAAGGAGTGCCCCGCCGCTGCCGTGGAACAAGCAGCTTCTACTGCACGCAAAGCCGACGACTGGGAGGTCGTCGGCAGGAAAAAAGAAGAGGCCAAGAAAAAGAAAAAAGCGGCCAAAAAGGCTAAGCAGGCGGCCAAAAAGGCGGCCAGGAAGCTCCAGGCCCCTCGCTCTACTGCAGTGGTCCTTACACTGCAGCCGGCTGCCATCGAGCGAGGGACCACTTATGCGGAGCTCCTGAAAAAGGCACGGACGGCAATCGACCCCGGCAAGTTAGGGATAACGGCGGGCTTGCGGTGCCGGACAACCCAGACCGGCGCCCGCCTTATTGAAGTGCCGGGAGTCGCTAGTGGCGACCAGGCGGACCGTCTGGCGGAAAGTCTCCGCCAGGTCTTGCAGTCGGAAGAGGTCCGCGTCTCCAGGCCCCAAAAGTGCGTTGATTTGCGCATCACGGGCCTGGATGACTCCATTACTAAAGAGGAGGTCGTCGCTGCCGTCGCCAAGACCGGAGGGTGCCCTGCGGAGCAAATAAAGTGTGGCGAAATCAAGCAGGGTCGCTCCGGCATGGGGACGGCCATTATTAGTTGTCCCGTCGCCGCCGCCAAAAAACTGGCCGATGGCCGACGTCTTTTGGTGGGGTGGGTATCGGCGCAAATCAAAGCGCTGGAGCCCAGGCTCGCCCGATGCTACCGCTGTTTATCCAGCGGCCACGTGGGTGTCATGTGCCCCTCACGGGTTGACTGCAGCGGCCGCTGTTTCCGCTGCGGTCAGCCCGGTCACGTGGCCGCAACGTGTGAAGCCACGCCGCATTGTGTTTTGTGTGCGGCGGTGGGCAAACCAGCGGAGCACCGGGCGGGTGGCAAGGGGTGCACCGCCACCAATAAAAAACTGCCGCCAAGGTCGCCTGCCTCATCGTCGGCGACATCCAGGGTCGCCGCTCCCGCGGTCGGAGGGGCGGAGGTTAGAATGGAGACATAATGTCTCCACACCTCCGTCTCCTCCAGAGTAATTTAAACCACTGCGCCAGGGCTCAGGACCTTCTCCTCCAGAGCATGGCGCAGTGGTCAATACATGTCGCCGTCGTAGCCGAGCCCTATTTCGTCCCTCCCAGGGCTGACTGGGTAGGGGACCTCGATGGCTCGGTGGCGTTAGTTTCGCCGGCCGCCGCCGGCACCCCGTCCTTCGAGAACATCGTCCGGGGACGGGGCTGCGTCGCAGCACTCGTAGGAGAAGCGGTTGTGGTGGGCGGTTACTTCTCACCCAACCGACCTCTCGCCGACTTCGAGGAGTATCTCCTCGAACTGACCGTCGTCGTCGCTCGAAGCCACCCTCGGCCCGTGCTCGTCGTCGGGGACCTCAATGCCAAATCCTCGGCTTGGGGTTCCGCGACCACGGACGCGAGGGGTGAATTGCTCGAGGAGTGGGCCGTTGAAAACGGCCTGCTAGTCCTCAATCGTGGGTCAGTGCACACGTGCGTGCGTCAGCGGGGCGGGTCAGTTATTGATGTCTCTTTTGCCAGCCCCGCACTAGCACGCCGTGTCCAAGGCTGGCGCGTCGTCGAGGAGGTGGAGACGCTGTCGGACCACCGCTATATTCGGTTCGACGTCTCCGCCCAGACCTCCGACCCCCCAGCCCCAAGGGCCCCGATTGGGGGCGGTCCGCGTTGGGCTTTGAAGAAGCTAAATCGGGAGGTCCTCCTGGAAGCCTCCATCGTTCAGGCCTGGGTGCCAGCACCGGCCAGGCCTGACAATGTTGAGATGGAGGCCGAGTGGTTCCGGGAGGCCATAACGCAAGTTTGCGATGCGGCGATGCCTAGAGTACCTGCAAATATTCCAACCAGGCGCCGGGTGTACTGGTGGTCGGAACATATTGCCGACCTGCGCCACGCTTGCGTGGCGGCCAGACGCCAGTACATCCGGCTCCGCAGGAGGCGTCGCCGCCCTCCCGATTTCGACGCCAGGGAGGCGGAACTGTACGAGGCCTACAGAGCGGCCAAAAGTACGCTAAAAGTAGCCATCAAGCGGGCCAAGGATCTGGCCCGCCAAGAGTTGCTGGGGACTCTGGACCTTAATCCCTGGGGGCGTCCATACCTTATGGTGAGGGGCAAGCTTCGCCCCTGGGCGCCCCCCTTGTCCCAGAGTCTCCGGCCACAGTTGGTGGAGGAGGTGGTGGCCGCTCTGTTTCCCTCACGGGCGGAGCACACTCCTCCGTTGATGGTTCCGCCTTCCATGGCGTCCAGCGCGGACTTTGACGACGACGTGGTTCCCGAAGTGACCCAGGTAGAGTTGCGAGCGGCGGTGTCGAGACTTAGCTCGAAAAACACCGCCCCAGGGCCCGACGGCATTCCAGGTCGTGCATTGGCCCTGGTCCTCGAGGAGCTCGCGCCCCGACTCAGGGGGCTCCTCAGCGAGTGTTTGCAGCAGGGCCAGTTTCCACGTCAGTGGAAGGTGGGGAAACTGGTCCTGATCAGGAAGGAAGGGCGCCCGGCGGACAGTCCGTCCGCCTACCGGCCCATTGTGTTGCTGGACGAGGTGGCTAAACTGTTCGAGTTTATAATCGCGGAGCGCCTCGTCCAGCGTCTTTCTTCAGTGGGTCCGGATCTGGCGGACAACCAGTATGGTTTCCGCCGCGGGCGCTCAACAATCGATGCAGTTCTGCAAGTGAGGAGCCTGGCGGAGGACGCGGTGTCCCGGGGCGAGGTCGTCTTCGCGGTGTCTTTGGACATCGCGAATGCCTTCAATACCTTGCCCTGGAGTTGCATTAGGGAGGCACTCGTTTTCCATCGTGTGCCGACCTACCTCCGCCGCATAGTCGGGGCATATTTATCCGAGAGGGTAGTCGTCTACCCGGGTCACGACGGTTGGAGTCGGCGAGAGATGTCGTGCGGTGTTCCACAGGGATCGGTTCTGGGTCCGCTCCTGTGGAACATCGGTTACGACTGGGTGCTGCGAGGTGCGCTCCTCCGTGGCGTCGGCGTCATATGTTACGCCGACGACACGCTTGTCACGGCGAGGGGTAAGTCGCACCGGGCGGCGGCCATACTGGCGACCGCTGGGGTCGCACAAGTCGTTGGTCGTATCCGGCGGTTGGGCCTCGAGGTGGCCCTGTCTAAATCCGAGGCTGTATGTTTTCACGGCCCTCGGAAGCGGCCACCTCCAGGGGCCCATATCATGGTAGGAGGGGTCCGCATCGGCGTCGAGTCAACCCTAAAGTATTTAGGTCTCTTGCTCGACAGCCGATGGGACTTTACAGCCCATTTTCGTCGTTTGGCCCCCATTCTTCGGGGCGCTGCAGGCGCGCTCTCGCGCCTGCTGCCCAACCTTGGGGGGCCAAGCACCTCCTGCCGGAGGCTCTACGAGGGGGTCGTGCGGTCCATGGCCCTATATGGGGCCCCAGTGTGGGCAAACAACCTGACGGCCCGTAACATCACGGCGCTTCGTGCTCCACAGCGCGCCATGGCCGTCAGGTTGATTAGAGGTTACCGCACGATCTCGTTCGAGGCTGCGAGCCTCCTCGCCGGATCGATGCCATGGGACCTGGAAGCGGCGCTCCTGGCGTCGCTCTATCGTTGGCGCCAGGAGGCGCTAGCTCGGGGCGAGGGACCGGGTTTTGCCGCAATCAAGGCGGCAAGGTCCGAGCTCCGCCAGGTCCTAGTGGCTAATTGGAAGGAGCGACTTGTGCACCCTAGTGCCGGGCACGCCACAATCGTGGCGGTAAGTCCCGTGTTTGAGGAGTGGCTGGAGAGGCGGCATGGCGCCCTCACCTTCCGGCTGACACAGGTTCTGACTGGCCACGGTTGTTTTGGCCGGTTCCTGTGTCGTATACGCCGGCAAGAGACGCCCGGTTGTCACCACTGCGGCGACTGCCGCGACGTTGTTGAGGACACGGCGCTGCACACTTTGGCGGTTTGCCCCGCCTGGGCATCGCAGCGCCGTGAGTTGATCGCGGCAGTCGGATCGGTTGCCCTCTCGCTCCCGGCCGTAGTTCAGTCTATGGTCCGGAGTGAGAGGTCGTGGAACGCCGTCGCCTCCTTCTGCGAGGAAGTAATTTCCATCAAGGAGGCGGCGGAGCGGGAGAGGGAGCGTTTAAACCCTCTCCCCAACCGCAGAGCCGGGCGCCGGAGGGCGCGAGATGACCTCCAGCCACCCTGAGGTTTGACCTGGGGGTGGTGGGCTTTGTGGGCCTGCCCACCATCCGTTCAGCACCAGGTCCAAGAGGCGGCGTGCGTGTTCCCACGCGCGCCTCTGTTTCGAGTCCGTCTCCCCTCTAGGGGGGGGACAGTAGGGTATATTATAGAAGTGAGTCCTTTGGGTAGGTCTCTTCGCGTAGTGGCCTGCCGTTTTACACGGCGGGCCGTAACCTCGGCGGGGTCGCGACCGCATGCGAAAGCGATTCGCGCGGCCCCGTCGATAGTGGTTTTGTCGAGGAACACCGTGGTAGGTTTAGTCGGTATTCCGGGAGGTACATTATCTTTTCAACATCTTTCTTTTACCCCGGCGAGTCCGACATAATCCCTCCGCCCGCCCCCGCGGAGGGATATGCGTCACGGCATTCCCCCACGTAAAAAAAAAAAAAAAAAAAAAAAAAAAGAGGTCGAATATTGATAAAATTTTCTTTTCTTTCAGCGATCATAATTAGATTTGATTTGCATTCTGCACTCCTTCCCTATACTTATAAACTTTAACTATGCCAAATCTGAGAAACCTTCGTGCGCGGTGAATGTTTAAATTGGTTACAAATATTTCTCTTCAATTCAATTTAATAAATAGATTTTGCCTTCGGCTTCATTCGCATAATTGGTGGTTAAGTGATGGTACTTTTTTAGAGTTCAAAATAACTCTTATACAACAGGTTTGTCCGTCCGTCTGTCTGTTATACAACTTTCAAGAACTGTAAGAGCTAGAGACTTGCGGTCAACGCCATTCGATTCAACATAGTCGATATACCCCCGAAATAACTATGAGCTTTGACCTCTGACCTCAAGGTCACATGTTATCACTTAACCTTTGCATATTACTTGAACCATTTTTTCGAACTCTAAGATTTACGGCAATTGGTTGCCGTTTCTCACTTGTTCTAGGTACCTAATGTCTTTTTCTTTAATCCTGATATTGTGTACGCAGAATTTTATGATGAACTGTCGAATAACCAAGGCGAAAAAGCGTACCACACAAACTAACAAACAAATAATTTATTTTATATTTATAATAATTTATACTTTTCAACCTCGATGAATAACGATGACTTATTGTTTTTCATGACTTTTGTTATCTCTATTCGTGTGATAATGTCACTCTTTCTCTTTTAAAAAGACAACTCCCGCACTAGAAATTATTATTCCTATATTGCGGCGGACTTTAGAAACATTCAAACAACGGACACAAAGAACATCCAGACTCGGGACAACCATTAACGAATCATACACATTTTTGTGCCGTATGGGATTCTAACCCATAACACTCGACGCGCTGGCAGTGGCGATGCAACTTCTTAAACCTCTACGCCATCTGTGCAGGGAAAGTTACTGCGCACGTGGCACTTAACGTCATACGTAATTCAAAAAGCCTTTTAGAGTATATTGTTTATCATAACACAGAGGCGTTACGTTTCGTAACAGGTTAACACTTTTTATCATTTAAACTCGATCTACAAAAATAAATCACGTTCTAAATAAAAACGAATGGTGGTTACTTCTGAAATCACGTTGAAATAGCCGCGTTGAAGAAAACGTGCAGGTGGCTGTGTATATACATACATTAGGGTTCACGAATGAGGCAATATTTTAGATGGTTGCCTTGTTATGTTGCCAATGAGCTAAACGTCATTGGTTCGATCCTCACTCAGATTTTTATTGTGATTCACAAATAGCTGTTTTGCGTCTAAACATTCGTTTATGTTTTTTGAAAAAGACAACTCCTACACTAGAAATAATGTATGTATCGCGGGGACAATAAAACATTCAGACAACAGATACAAGGAATACCCAAACTTGGGACAGATATTTGTAGATCACACAGTTTTTTTCATCCCTTGTAGGATTCAAAAATTCGGTGTAATGAAAGTGGCAAGGCAATCTCTTAAAATATTTTGTTTGTTGTTTTTAATGCTTTTAAAAATCAAGGCGATTTTGATATTACTATCCTTAGTCCGTTTATGGAAATAAAAGGTATACCTCGAATTCTTCCATGTACAAAGTTCTAATAAATCTACAGACCATGATGCTTTTAAAAATTAATTAATGGGAATGGAATTACATTTTGGCGTAAAGCTAGACATTAATTACACTGCGAGCCTCATTTAATTATTAGTCTTGTGAAGCCCTGCAACTATCAAAGGCTGGGATACGAAATAAGTTATTAGGAGAAAAAGAAATTTCAATTTTTGAGAGTATTAGTGATTCCAATTGTTTTGTGTGGATTAATTAGTATTTTGTTATTTGGACAAATAGAAGGCACTTTCGAAGAAAAGTGACTTCTTACGAGTAAATATTGAAGGAAGGAGAGGAAGGGAAAACCGAGACATACACACGTCAAAAAAATCTGCGTTCAATTGGAAAAGTTGAGATATTTTTCCTCGTGTCAAAATATAATTAATGATTGTATTATTTATTGCAACAACATTTAAAAGCACATCATTTAAATTTAGAAATCATAAAATAAGTTCTGTAAGCAAACTATTTGCAGTTCGGCAGAAATATTATATATTGGAACGAAGTTCCTTATCGCGCGTTGTGAAAGGGGGCTAGACGGAAAAAATTCTTACAAAAAGTTGTCACGACACTTTTTGCTATAGTAAGCTATTGTAAGCTGTGCGGCGTGCGCATGTTTCTCTGTCTGTCTCTCTCTCTCTCTCTCTCTCTTATAGAAAGCAAGCCAGATATTTTCATTTCTATTTCGCATTGAACAGTGTGGTGTCGCGACGATTTTTTTTTTTATAATCTCTAAAATGAGAATTTGAAGTTAATAAAGCCGTTACGATAGAAATGCGTACTTACCTAAGTAGTTACGCTATCTCGCTTGCACTGTTCATTCATGCGCCAGCAGATTACTTCATTATGGAAAAAACGCGTGACCTTGTGGCCAGCTGCGAGCTAACAGACTTCTTATTATTATGCACGCGCCATGTAGGGTGTGTATCTTTTATGGATTTTTTTAGATTTTCGGAAATTTATAAATTAATTAATTAAATTTTTTTTATTACAATTCCTTCACTAATTAATCGAAAGGAACTTCGTTCCATCCGGGTGTCCCTTGACACCTCTCAAGTTTTTTTTGTATATTTGTTGAGTTGTATTATAATTAAATACATTTTTTTCTATATTATTTCTTTATATTTGTTCAACAAGTGAAGGAAAAGTAGGCGTTGCATCGTATCGAGAGGTTATAAGAAAAGTAGATAGACACTTGTGGCGATTCTCTATTTCTTAAATTAAAGATGAAGAACAAAATAGTTACGTTACCCATACTCAAAAAAACGAATTTTGAAAATCTGCTTTGACATAAATAAATCACTTAACAATTCAAGCCTTTCCAATCTGGCGGTAGGTCAAATGTCAGTAAAAGAACGCACGATATTAGTTGTGTCGTAACCACTATTTACATTCAGCTATCTGAGGGTGATAGCGACATATCGCTACTACACACCCACCTTTTTTGCAACCAAATTTAAAATATTAATTATCCCCTCATTTGCCAACCAATTTTGATAATGTTTTCACAAAACGATTTCCTTTGATTGCTGTTCGCTTTTGAGTATAAAATTATGTGTAAAATCAATAACAGACATAATATACCCTATTATTAAGCTTTTTGACTAAATACGACATATTTGTATTCGCTGTAATATTTGAGTTTCTAACTCAGATTTTCTGCGTATTAATTAGTTGATTATATCAAATGTTTGACCATCAATTACAGTTACTGTCATTACATAATATGAATCTGTCGAATCACAGCGGATCACCGGCGGCTAGACACGATAGGTTTTCAATAATGTCTGGCATTCCAACAATGGGCAGGTTAATAATATATCAATGCTACCCTAGGTGACGCAGCAGTAAGAAGTGTGATTGCTGTGCTGGTCTCGTGTTTGATACCCAAGACGAGAAAAGTATCATATATCGCGGTTTGATTTAATTAAAACACAGAGTTAGTCAAACCCCAGAAAAAGCTAAACAGAAGCAATAACATTTCGTGCTACTTTCAGCTCATTCTATGTAAATAAGAACACCAGTAAATTAATTATTATTGCATTCTTTGAAAAAACTACACTTCAAGGCAATGAGATGACCACCATCTTAATCTCCCCGTGACCATGGCTGCTGCAAATTGAAGCTTCGAGGAAAATGTAAATATAAATTATCGTAACTAATATTATAAATGCGAATGTGAGTTTGTTTATTTACATGTTTGTTACGTTTTCACGCCTTAACTACTCGACCGATTATCATGAAATTTCGTATACACGGTGTCAGGGGAACAGAAGAGGATATAGAGCACCTTTCATCCAGAAAATAGTGCTGCTACTAACCTAACTTACATTTATACGAGCAAAGCCGGGGCCAAAAACTATTAGTTTAATAATTTACATCGATTGGTAGTAATACTATGTGTTATACAGAGTGTCCGGTAATTAATGGATAACCTTGAAATGTCTTATAGTAGAACTGAAGGCCGTTCAGAAAAAAAGAAAATAAAAAGAAAAAAAATTAAAAGTGCAATCTATATTAGCATAGCATACTTTGACTGTCATATATTAGCAAAATTAGTGTTTAATAATAAAACAACAAAAATCCGATGGATTTCATTCATTTATTGTCGTAGTATACAAGAAAGTTATACATGGTAATTAAAAAAAATACACATATCTCAGGTAGTAGTTAGGATAGATTTTTTTCATATTTTTTTCTGAACGGCCATCAGTTCCACTATAAGACATTTCCAGGTTATCCATTAATTACCGGACACCCTGTATACTACTGGTACGTAATAGTTTCAAAATTATCTAAATGTTCCGTTGTTAAATAAACCGCAATAAAATCCGTATAAAGTAGATTAATTTCCATGAATAATATAAATTTAACGTAACACAACATAAGGTTTAAATTAATACTAGCGGTCGCCCAGTTGTCGAAATTCGACCATAATTGATTTGAATTTTAAATTTGATCGTTATTAAGATTTTATTGTCTATCTATACCTACCCTTATAATCATATTTCATTTAGATTTCGTCAAGGCTATACAGGTTAATTTACCTATCTTTTTCAAACAAATTATTCTTTTCTTAACTATACTCTTTCATTGGCCATTCAATTTTTATTATGAAATGTAACCATAGTTACGAAGAATTGTACATCAGCCGAACAATGCCAAAATACTACGAACGCGATTCGCCTGCGAGTGTCAAATGCATGTTTGTGTGTATTTCTAATGCATACTTTATAAAAATATTAGGATTCGCCACTCCTACTAAATAAACTTTCTTTATAAACTTTAACGGTGCCAAATTTCATGCTTCTACGTCCGCGCAATTTTTGTTATAAAGGTACAAAGTTTTTGCTTCACGTATGAATATATAGATAAAAATGCGAAAAGCAGACAGTAAGAGTATAAGCATTAGATTTGCGATTGGTTCTGAGTTAAAATATCTCAATAATTTGCAAATGGTGGTATTTATAGATCACTCCTATTATATGGTATTTATATTAGGAGTACCCTAACACAAGCATTTTTAAATCGGTTTTAATAAACTGACGTAGGTGTTAATTATATCTCCGTGTATTATATCTTGAGCATACTTCGCGCTGAGGTGAAATACGTGTCAACCACAGAAAATTGTATGTCTTGTAATGACATATAATTTTCAATTTCTGTGGTGTCAATGCATACTTTTATATTCGAATCGGAATATTGCCAGTTAGTAGTTGGTAGTACGCCTGGATCTTACAACGCAATTTTAATAATCAGAGGAGTTCGGTATCGTCAATCTTTTCCTAATGCAATAATTGGTGTGGGCAATTTTTTTTTTGTAAGCCTAAGGTGGCATACAATTATACGGTCCACCTGATGGTAAATGGTCACGTAGCCTATGGACGCCTGCAACACCAGAGGCATCACTTGCGCGTTGCCGAACCTTCAGGAAAGGAAGAAGAGAAAATAAAATAGGGAAGGAGAAGGAGTGGGGAAAGGGAAAGAGGGTGATGGGAAAGAGGGTGATTAGGCCTCCGGCACTCTCACTCACCGAACGAATTACAACAGTAGGAATACTGTTATTTCACGTCGATATTCTGTGAGAGGGTAGTCCTTCCCCGGTCGAGCCGGCCCATTCATGCTGAAATCAGTGAGGCTCTAGTACTCAAAATCTGAGGATGCGTAGTGGGTTTCTCTTTTTGTAATACTTTTATCTCCGTCTATTGTTATACATGGTTGTTGTCTGTTGATGCAACTTGTTCAGTAAGTTTATGAGGTTTCTGAAGTCACAAAAATACTGCTTTAAGGTAAGCATATTATATCACAGAGAATCCCCTGAATAAATTGTATACGGTACAGTGTTCCGTTTTAATATCTACATCCAATATGCCAAAATATTGTTTTCATATATTGTATATACTTCGCTATTAAACAATATGAGTGCAGAAAATACCAAACCGTACTTCGTAGTCATGGGGGTTTTAAAAGAGGCATAACACGAATTTCGCATTGTGAACGTTTTGCAGTGACCACAACGCGTTGTGAACTATTTTTCTCTCAATTAGCGTTTTCATTATTAAAGGCATATATTTATATAATGTTGTCTTAAGTTGTGTTTTGCTTTTTCTTGGGTTTGACTATTTCAATTAGTGGATCCCAAGCTGGTGGTACATTCCAACCATCTTCTTTATTGAAATAAGGATGTTTTTTAATTTCAATAGCTTCGCGAAGCATCCTTGGTAGGAATCGGTGTTCTTTTGCGAGTATCTGTGGTTTGTCAAACCTTAGGTGTGTTACACGTGTTCACACGTGTAAACTTAAATATAAATAGTTTTAATTAAATTAAATAGCATAGTAAAGTTCAATAATAGTTGTGTTAAATTTTTCAAAATTATGTAATAAAAGTGTTTAAAGTAAAATAAACAACGTGACAAAATCCGTATAAAGTGTTTAATTTCAAACCATATATTTATATTAACTTTACAATATACTCACCAACGCTAAACTGTTCATAGATTACTTGGCTATTACTTGGTAATGCGGAACCTATTTTTGATACTATTAGGTTAACGAATGGCATACGTTCTAATTTTGAGAAGAAGGCTATTATTTTGAAGAACTTATCACGGTGACATACTTTATTAACTGTGTACCCATTGCTTAAAACTTTCTTCTTCAAATATCGGTATTCGAAGAGAGTTCACTGTAAAAGACCCTTTTAAGTACGGTCGCTTGACCTATATTGATCTAGCCTACTTATACTTGATTTTGGTTCATAGAATTTACCTAAGAATACTTAGAAGTACCTATATGTCTCAACTAGACACATACTAGATGTACTCTAGGCAATTTGTTTTATTTATTTAACGTCCTTGTTAATAGCTTTTCTCTAGTGAGCGATCATATGTATTATTATTTTTTTATTGCCATTGGTGGCAGACGAGCAAGTGACCCACCTGATGGAAAGTGGTAATCGCTGCTCATGGACTTCAGCAATGTCAGGACACAGTGAAGCCGCTAGCTACCGTGAAAGAAGAACTCTCTTTAAACCTCGTTTAAAGAAGGACAATACATAGCGCTCGGCAAACACCGAAGCAGGCATTTCATTCCAGAGCTTGCTCGTATGTGGAAGAAATGATCGCTGACTACAACGCACTGTAAGCTATTATGACTGTCAATCAGCGTTTTCTATGATAATTGCATACCATTCGGTATCATGTTTGTTAGCCAAAGAGTTGTTAAAAAAAATTGCAAAGTCAAGAAAGTGAAAAGTTGTAAGTGAAATTATTGCATTTTTTTCACCTCAACCGTTCATTTACTAGTTTTTTTAAATATTTTCGGTCACTCTAATAATAATTCCTATATCGCGGGGGACTTTACAAACATTCAAACAACGGACACAAAGAACACCCAGACTCGGAACAACCATTTTTGGATCACACAATTTTTTGTCACGTGTGGGATTCAAACCTACATCACTCGGCGCAATGGCAGCGGCGAGGCGACCACTTAAATGACTACGCCATCCGTGCAAGAAAATTTGGGTCAAGTAGATAATAAAATTATTTTAAACGTATTTATTAACTCTGAAACGCTCTTAGTTCAAGGACACGTCCCCTGAAACCTGGACCTTTATAAAATGGCACTGCACTCCAACACATCTAAAATACATCTTATCGTGATACTAAGTTTTGTGCCGCGGTTTCGCTCGCGTAAATGTATGTTAGGTTAGACATAGAACAGTACTTTTTTATGGATGAAAGGTACCATATGTCATTTTTTGTTCCTCCAACAACGTGTATGCGAAATGTCATGATGATCGGTCGAGTAGTTAAGGTGCGAAAGCGTAATAAACAAACAAACTCACATTCACATTTACAATAGTCGGCCTCGGTGGTGTAGTGGTTAGTGTAATCGACTGCCACCCCTAAGATCGCGGGTTCGATTCCCGCACAAGTCAAACATGGATGTTTGTCTTGGTCTGGGTGTTTCTATGTATAATATGTATTTACAAAAAAAAAGTATATATGTATGTTTATCCATTGTCTAGTACCCATAGTACAAGCTCTGCTTAGTTTAGGCTAGATGATGTTGTGTGTATCTGGTAGAATACTATTATTAATATGAAGATATTAGGATAATAATATTTAATTTATTCTTTGAATTATACCGAAATTTATCCACATTACTCTGTCACCAAAGCTTTTTAAAAGATTGCAAATTGGCATAAATCATTTGCGAATCAAATTACGATTTGCCAAAATCAGATGAATGAATATCTGTGTCAAACGAATTGAGTCTAGATATCATTATATTTAAATGCTTCAGATACGCAACGGTAGTTAATTCGTTTGCTGTGCTTGGGCTTATTCGATTACCAAGAATCGAGCCAAGAATTGTTGGGTTACTCTGTAGGGAAATTCGCAACTTAGCAACTATGCTATGTTGCGAATTTTCCTACAGAGTAATCCAACAAACGGAGACGTGCATATATGTATAGCCGTCTCTCGGACACTAGTCCTGTAGAGTACTATAGATATACTATAGAGTATCCTCCTACTACGTCACACTTAAGAGCATAGCTAATGAAACACCTCGGCCCACCTTTATGAATGTAATAATAACAATATAATAATAAGTTAATTTACCAAAATAAAGGATTGTAGTACAGGTTTTGTCTTATTTTCTAGTTAGTATACTAAATTAATCCACAATCTAATGCGTGAACTGCACTGTTCTCCTAGCTAGATTATTAAATAATCTGTATTAAGGAGTAACAGTCCTTTTCCCTTCTGTAATAAATGTGAGTTGTTTAGTATATATTATATTTCTCTTTAACATTTATTTAAATAAAATATCGTGCTACAAAATCTTTTTTTTTTTTTTTTACGCGGGGATATGTGCTTGTCACATTTCTCATCACCGGTTTTGGGGCGGGCGATGGGGATATGTCGGGATCCAGCCCCTAAGATGGATTTGGGCTGAACCGACTAAAACCACCGCGGTGTTCCTTACACCTTTATGGCGAGGCCACGCGGATCGCTCTCGCATTCGAATCGCGACCCCGCCAAAGTTCGACCCACCGATGGATGTGGCGGGTCCCATACAACCATCACACATACAGGACAAATTCACAAATTAACACAGAATATAACACACAATATTAACACAGACAAAGCGGGGGATCTAGTTCTCCTTGCGACATCGAGAGGCGTGCGCGGAACACGAACGCCGCCTGCTCGGACCTGCGCTGATGGACGGCCCCAATAGGTCCACCACCCGCAGGCTTCTACTCAAGGTGGCTGGAGGTCGTCTCGCGGCCTCCTGCGCGCGGTTCTGCGGTTAGGGAGAGGGATTGACCGTTCCCTCTCACTCTCCGGTGCTACAACATCTAAATATCTTAAAACTTCATATTTATTTATTTATTTATTTATTTATTTATTTATTATCAGGCAGGCAGTTGAGACAACTGATAATGCCTGTATCCAGATGTTCCTCACTGGTTCCTCTGTCTGCAGTTCAGTAAATGTTTATCCAGTCTATTCTTGAATTGGTTAACATTTTGGGCTTGTATTGTGTCTTCTGGGAGTTTGTTCCACGCTCTGACCACTCGGTTACTTAAGAAGTGCCTATAGGGATTGCTATTAGACATTCTAGTGCATAACTTATAGCTGTGACCTCTTAGGTGAACATTTTCATTTCGTGTGAATAAATTCTGAATTTCCTGGAGGTCATAGTGCCCATTTAAGATCTTGTAAGTCTCGATTAGGTCCCCACGGTCTCTTCGGTCTTTCAAAGTTGTAAGTTCTAGTGATTTTAAGCGGTCTTCATATGATCGTCGTTTTAATACCCGTGGTATTTTCGTAAAACTCCGCTGAACTTTCTCTAACTGTTCAATGTCTTTGTTAAAGTACGGGTTCCAAACTTGGAATGCGTATTCCAAAATGGGTCTAACAAAAGTCTTGTGTATCTTCAGCATCATTTCGGGTGTTAGAACTCCAAAAGCTTTTCTTACAAGATAGACCAGTCTTTTTGCTTTCTTGACAATTGTGGTTATATGTTCTTCCCATTTTAGATCCTCAGTTATCTTCACTCCCAAGTCTGTTTGCACCTTCACTCCTGTCAGTTGTGCATCACCAAGTTTATAGGTTAGGTGTGGGTTACGACTGCCTATGTGTAGGACTGTGCATTTTGCAGCATTAAGATTTATAAGCCATTCCTTAGACCAGTTGGCTATTTTGTTTAAGTCATCTTGGAGACGTTTATGATTAGTCAGTGGGTTGGCGAATATTTTCGTGTCATCTGCAAAGATGCTGACATTAGACTGGAGGCCATGTGGAAGATCAAAGGTGCATATGATATACAACACAGGGCCTAGTACCGAGCCTTGCGGCACTCCACTATCGATCTCCAAGTAATCGGACCTTGCCTCTCCTACTCTAACTTGCAGAGTTCTGTGTCTTAAGAATGCCTCGATCCAAACTAACAGCTTACCACTTATACCTACAAACTCAAGTTTTTCTAGGAGTCTGTTTGTTGGAACTTTGTCAAATGCTTTTTCATAATCCAAGTATATCTTAAATCTAATTAACTAGCTAGTATGTTTGTATATTAAATGTCCATCGTTTCTTCTTTATGTAAAGTTCTTAATATGTATATTATGTCAAAATAGAATAAGGTATATCCTTTTTCAATGAAATACAGGAAAACTTACTTCATCATATTTATTTTATCTACATTTCATAAAATATTAATTTCGCTATTATCTAGAGTATGTAGTATCCGACTCTTCGTCACTTTTGTGTAGAAACGCGCTGATTCTCGCGGTGTCCTGGTTCGATTTGCATCGCTGAAGTCCACTGCGTATAGACCGAATTTTCCACTGAAATGCATAATGGAAATCTTAATTACAGGATATACCTAATTTATTTTTACATCTTTATGTTTTGTCACTAGATATTTCGTAAAATTTTAATCAGTAAATGATAATCATTTATTATTGTTAAAATTTTAATGTGACTTAGAGTCGATTTTCAATCGTCAGATTACTTTTATCTAGGGAATATTTTTTATGTTTTGACAGCTTTTGTATAGAAAATATGTCATACCGCTGCCATATTTATTCTTCAGATAAAAGTTATCTGACGATTGAAAAACCGGCCCTAAGTAAATTAACAATTTTATGGTTATAATACTAGGTTTTGCTCGTGGGTTCGCTGGGAAACAGTACTTTTTCTGGATGAAAGGTACTTGATGTCCTTATCTGTACAAACTAGTCGAAATTGTCTTCTTGTTTGTTTAAGTCTTCATAATTATATTCTCGCTGTTTGGTTTATCCTGCCGCGATTTCAACGACCAACCACATGTTTATGCTTATTTTAGTTCAAAGCCCGTGGCAAACGTTAAACAAATCAACATCGCATTAAAATTTAACTGCTTTGACATTAGCGATTTGTGCCTCGTTAGTCCGTAGTTCCTAATCTGTTTTACTGACCCCTAGGTTACTAAGATCCAAAGCTCTATGGTGAAACACGAGTGCAAACTTTTACTGACCAACCATAGTTAGTTAGTTGGACGTGTGTTGTCCGCACTTAGCCCGACAATTGGGCCATTGTGCGTAAGTGACCGACGCGAAAAGTTGTTCGGTTACTCATATCACCTCAGCTCCGTCCAGAATGATAATAGAGGACTGGTGTTGCACAATACTTTCTTTATCGTTTCTGGGCTGTTAAGTTACTGACCAACCATAGTAAAATTAACAAATAGAAAATAATCGCCGTTCTAAAAATCAGACGGACGTGCTGTAAATTCGAGACTAAAGATCTCCAAATATGCAGTATAAAACTTAAAAGTCTTCTGTACACACAGTGATAGCACTACACTTAAGTGAAGATCCTGTATTACTTTACAACTATTCGAATGTTATTAGAATTCAATTATGGGAATTACTTAGTACTAATTTTGCTCCTTTGCCTGACTTGTTTAAACAGGAAATGTTTGGCTTACCCATATCCTCCCAGCCACTCGAAATTGTCCATCAAAGTCCAGACTGTGTATCCGGTCACAGGGATCCCATCGTTTATTGCTAACGCGAGCTGAAAAGATGACAAAAATTAAATAAAGGCACTTCTGTAGGGTTTTATTTGAGTTGATGTGATTCAATTTATGTATACATTTTGCCAGGTTTTGTTACGATTTCACGATGTAATTTTATTCAATTTAATATTTTTATTTTGTTTATTGTAATTTAATTTTATCTAGTTTGATCTTATTTTAATTAATTTGGTTTAATTTAATTTTGTATATACGACCTTGAATTTTGCAAGTGCTGTGCACACCTGTAAGTGGCAAATTCACTCTATATAATTATGTTTAACATTAAAGTATGTTAGAGAGTATTAGTGAATAAGTCGTTGGAGTGCCATAAATAAATAACTGTACATTAGTTACAAAATCCTGCAGCGCGGGCATTTTACGTACAATAAACGGATGCAAAGTGTATTTTATTTTTATTTATTTCGGATAACAAACAATTGTGTAATAAAGCTTAACACTACTACATAGATCTTATAACAATTTAAGTATTTACACAACCAGCACCATAATCCACAAAATAATGCAAAGTACAAGTAACTAGTTGCAAGAAAACCTTAGCAAACATTATACAATGTTTTATTTTTATGAAATTTGCAACAGATGTTTAGTTCAATTAAAAATATGTTTTGCGTGTTTGATATCAGATTAAAATTATTCATGAATATTAATTATATTGTTTAAGATACATTTCTTAAATTGTGCAGGTGACAAAGTGAATATATCAGTTTTGGTAAAATTATCGTTATAACTTTTCATCAATCGCCGTAAAGGAGCTCTTGGTTGGGCGTTGGTTCTGCAAAACTTAGGAGCAAATAGTCTATGAGTATAAGTATTACGAATACGTTGTGAGCGACTAGGTATGCGAAGGTAAATTTGGTTTATGAGTTTATTACAATCAAATTTATTGTGACAAATTTTATAAAGGATCATCTGATCAACATACATTCTCCTATGTTTAAGAGTTGTCAGAGAGAATTTTTCTAGAAGAATATGATACGATGACCAGCTTTTTACTAAGTTGTAATTTAGGTTTCGAATGTATTTATGTTGTACTGATTCAATTTGGTCACTGTATTTGTTGTGAAGTGGCTTTTGGAATCAACACATGTGCCATATTCCAGTTGAGATCTAACGAGAGACTTGTATAAAAGCAAATAAGTGGAAGCCTTCTTAAATGAGCAGCAGGTTCGCCTCAGAAAACCGAACATTTGAAAACCCTTAGCCGTGACGTGATCAACTTGAGCGTCAAAATGCAATTTTGAATCAAAGAATATACCCAAGTATTTAATCAGAGAGACTTTTTCTAAAGGAGTTTTACAAAGCAAGTAACTGAATTGAAAGATATTTTTTTTTTGTAAACGAGATTGATTTACATTTGGCTAAACTCAACTGCAGTTTATTGGCCAAGCAATAACTAGATAATCGATCCAGATCCTGTTGTAATTTGACACAGTCATCAATGGAACATATTTTAAGGAATAATTTAAGGTCGTCTGCATACAGAAGAATATTACTGTTTTGAAAACACGTATTTATATCATTTATGAATGGTACAAATAATAAAGGTCCCAGGATTGATCCCTGTGGCATACCAGAACTCACGCTGATCACGTCAGAGCAAAACCCTTAAACTACAATCTTTTGGGTTCTATTTTTTACATAAGATGTTAACCAGCGAAGCAAACTTCCACGGATACCATTGTACGCGATTTTCTGTAAAAGCAAATTGTAATCCACCTTATCAAAAGCCTTACAGAAATCAGTATAGATTGAGTCCACTTGCAGTTGATTATCAATATTTTCAAACTAAATTACTTACTGTGGAGCGATTTTGAACAAATCCATGTTGTTCGGGAATAAGGATGTTATGTAGGATAGGATAGATTGTCTTGTGAACTAGTCACTCTAAAATTTTTAATAAGGTGGACTATAGGGATATTGGTCAATAGTTAGCAACATCGTGCTTGACACCGACCTTAAACACAGGTATAACATTGTCAGTCTTCCATACTTGAGGCACGATCCCCTCTTTTAGACTACGGTGATATGGTAGGATAACGGCAAGATTCTAGTGTATGTTTTAAAAAGAAGGGAGGTATACTATCCGGCCCTGACCCCTTAGAAACATGATGATTTAAGCAATGTAGCTATGGTATCTTTAGAGAATGTCAAATCAGAGATTATTATATGGCTGTTTGTCGAGGACTCGATGTTGCATATGATACTACTATCTATGGGTTCATACACAGAACTAATAAAATTTGAAAATAATTTACATACGTTTACAGGTCCGCTGCACATTCTATTAGGGACACCTATAGACGTTTTACGGCTTTTTATAAAGGAGCAAATTGTTTTTATATCTTTGAACATGTTAGTTTCGACTAAGACTTATTATAACATTCGGCTGAAAGCAACTTAAACCTCCTACGGTAAAAGGAACATTTTTCATAGTACACCTTATTTTTATATCTCTTCCCCATCGTCCATGACATATCTTTATTTTTAAAAATATGTATTAACGGCCGTGAATACCAAACCGTTTGTTATTGTTTGAGTTTGAGTGTCACGTGTGGGCTTCAATCCTTTTTCTCTCTATGTATAGTTCTATAATATAATGTTGCACTACATACCATTATATTTCGGCCTGTATTTTTCATCGTAGACTCTATACGCCTTTGCGTGGGCAAGCAACGTGTTCTTATTACACAGATAACTGCCAGTATTCGGGTCATTGAAGTATGGAGCTGCCTGTTGTGTATATCCACAACACACCCCGAGCGCTTCGTTGATTGTTACCCAGACTTTGACTCGGTCGCCGTAGAGGGAGAAAGCTACATCTGCGTAGTCGGAGAACCAATCAGCTATTAAGGGATTCGCCCAGCCACCTGGAAGCAATATTTAATTGTAAAGGCAGGTACTGCTGGAAAGATGAAATAGCTAAAGATCTGAAAGAGTTGAATGCTCGATTGGTCTGAATTGGCACAAAATAAAAAGGAAGGAATGGTGCACTTTAATGTCGGAGGCCAAGATTCACTTTGGATCGCTGAGCCAGAGAAGTAAGTATGTAAGAGGTAGGTCAAAGTCAAAAATCTTTATTTCCATAAAAATGTGCAAACAATTCTTGGACACGTCAATTCACTATTATATTAATAAAAAATAATAATAAAATAAATAGAAGGAAATAAAAATTTAGCATTGAAAAAAGCCTGTTCGATGAGTAGAGCTTTCATGAGAAGAAGCAGGCAAGAAACTCATGGCCACTCTTTTCAATCGCCAAATGTTTAGATATCAATACAATTATTTTCCTTAAATGAGCTGCTGTGTGTAGTTGTTAATTATTTATTTCAATAAGATTAAAAAGTAAAAATTCGTTAATCTAAGATATATTTTAATAACACATGAAATAATAGTCACAGCAACTCATATTACAGTTAGCTTAATAATATGATTAGAAATAACCTGTGAGTGGAAGCAACTCAATCCCAAGCATTTTTATCTTCTATATATTCAGTGACTGAGTAATAACCAGTGATCGGAGTAGGTAGATTGAAATGGGGTCATTGATCCGAAACGTATATATTAATATGGACATTCCTCCGGAATTGGTGGATTATTAAAAAAAAACCGGAACTTATGTAGGAATTTTATTCTGCCAGAGTGGAAGGAGTCATTTGATGATTTGCCATCCTCAAAAAAAGGTAGGAGTTGTAATAAAATGAGCAATATTATTCTTTATTATTCTTCATATTTTTTTTAACGGCACACAGTCACGATTTGACAAAACCCAACGACCAATCAGAACAAAGGATCATGGGTGGTACAATAACCGGTTATCAGAACAATGCGTACGCCCGCCGACGACATGCCAGGTAGCTCACTCGTTTACTTCGGTTCGTAGAGTGCGCATCTTTGTTTGTTACTGTGTTGTGAAAACGTTACTTGACCCTGGCTTGTGTACATACTGACTTCTGGAATCTGCTCTAAACCACGATTTGGCTCGAATATACGGACTCAGATTTTTCACTATTGAATTGGATCTACATATTTAAACCAAGCTTTGGTAAGTAATATTTTACTAGTTACAAGGAGTATAAAGCATGTTTGGATGTACTATAAGAATATTTTTAGTATTGTGTTTGTTCGCTTAACCTGCTGAACATACCATGAGTCTTAATATTGTTAAATCTTTAATAGAGTATGAACCAGTGAGCTTAGTGCGAAACAAAATTATGATATTCTAGTAATGTAGTCGCAATTCAGCTAACTCCACTATTAACCGACATTTTACTGGAATCCGTATATAATTTGAATGCCCTGTGTCCTCTTGCAATGTATTGGTAAAATAAATTACTATAGGCCTTATCTACTTCTCTACAAAATATTCTACGTAACAAGCCCTTTCATTTGATATATATATATTGATGGAATTGTAAAAAAAAAATTTGTCCGCCATCTTGTAGCGGCAGCCATTTTGGATTGACAGGAAGAGGGTGAAATTTCAATGACTAAATTTGATCCACGAAAAATAAAACAAACGGAGTAAGCTAAATAAACTAAATAAAATGTAATTTTTTCATGTCTTTGTTTTAGGTGATATATACGAGGTTCCATCTCTAAAACAAAGTTCAGATATGGCAAACGTCAAGGCTAAAACTGTAGAAAAATGGATATCCGGTCATCCCGAACTACTTTACGATCACGCTAGTGGTACAATATACTGTTCAAAATGTGAAAGCCATTTGAAAACCATAAATAAAGGAAACGTTAAAAGACATATCGAAGGAGCAGTACACCAGGGAAAGTTTAAGCGGCCGAAGAGGAATTTTATTTCGATCTTATAAAATTTCTCATTTTGTGCAATATTCCGTGGTCTCAGATGAAAAATACTACTTTTCAAGATTTCTTTAAAAGATATATGTGTAGTACCTGTTGTTGTACGTGTACTAATCGTACTCTGCCAGATGAATCACAGTTACGGAAAGTTTACTTGGACAAGTTTTTTAAGAATAAAATCAATTCGATTCGGCAAAATTATAAAAATGAGAAACTATGGATATCATTAGATGAAACGACAGACTTTTTAGGTCGCTATCTAGTCCATTTTTTAATAAAACCATTACATCCTAGCAATTTGACTAGACCTTATTTGGTAGCATGTAAAATGCTAACTGTAGTTAATGGACAAACAATCACGCAATTTGTGTTAGAATGTTTGGAAAACTTTTGGGAAGATTCTTTTGAATCGAAGGTAGGTAACATTCTTGTCCTCTGCACTGATAGCGTTGCATATATGCTGTCTGCAGGACGAAATTTAAAACAATACTTACCTGAAATGAAGCACGTAACATGTTTGGCGCACTCTCTTCATCGCGTATCTGAGCAAATTAGGTTAGAATATCACGATGTTAACATTTTAATAGCAAATGTTAAAAAGGTATTTTTGAAAGCCCCAAGTAGAGTCAAAATTTTAAAAGAAAAATATCCAGATTTGCCGCTACCTCCCCAACCAGTTGTTACAAGATGGGGCACTTGGTTAGAGGCAGCATTTTATTACGCTCAAAACTTTGAAAAAATAAAAGAAGTATTATCTTGTTTAAGCAGCTCTGATGCGGTATCTATTCGAGAGGCAAAAAATATTATAGAAAAAGAAAATTTAAAAGAAGATTTAAATTACATTAAAGACAATTATTTTATAATTCATTTGTCTTTAAAAGAATTGCAAAAGCATAATTTATCGTTGACAGATTCACTTTTAGCATTTGACAACGTCAGAGATGCTATAAATCAGTGCAATTCAGAAAATATAAAAAATAAAATAGAACGTGTTATGGAACGAAACCCAGATTTAGACACACTTAGAGAATATAGTGAGGCCATTGAAAAAAAATGAAGCACGTAATTTAATACCTTTTTTAAAATTTGCTCCTTTGACATCGTCAGATGTAGAACGGTCTTTTTCCATTTATAAATGGACTTTAGATGTTAAAAGAAATAGGTTGAAAATAGAAAATATAGAGAAACTCATAGTTATATATTTTAATTGTAAAGATCAGGATTACCAGGATGCTGACATTGTAATCGATGAAGATTAAAAATGTGAATAAATGTAAAATGTACATATTTAACAATAAACAATCTTGATTTTTATCTTTTTTCTTTATTCTACCCCTTTTTTTTGGTCCTAAAATCTGACTAAAATCAACCTGTTCCTTCGTATGCCCTTTACGTTTCAGAGTCGTGGTGCATCCTTAGAACAGTCTCACGACCCCAGCAGGCATTGGCCCTCTATGGGGCCCCGTCATTTATTCTACCCTTAATGCAAATTACCATGACCCCTATGAAAATATTTAAATTTAAGTGCAACAATTTATGTCTATCTATAAAAGTTCTAGCCATAAAAGGCTAAAAATAAAAATTAAAGCTTCGATCGGAATTCGATTGTTTTTATTATTCAACAGATAAATAATGAATTAATTTAGTTTTGATACCTTCCTTTAAATTTTGAATTGAGTAGGAATAATATCACTACCAACATTAACAATATTTCATTGAATCCGGAAATACCGGAATTACTTTCCGGGAAAATGGCTTATCCATGTTATTCTTTCTGTGTGCATTTATGATACAAGTACCAAAAATCAATCTACCTACTCCGATCACTGGTAATAACCTTTCGAATATAATTTACGTTTTACAACTGTTTTAAATTTATTAAAACTTAAATTTTGAATGTCACTTGGGAGTTTATTGTAAAAGCGCACACATTGACCGATAAAAGACTTATTAATTTTTTGAAGCCGGGAGGCCGGCACTAGTAATCTATTTTTGTTTCTTGTATTTATATTATGTATATCGCTTATCTTATAATATAAGTCAATGTTCTTAAATACATAAATTAAATTTTCATATATGTATTGGCTGGCTACTGTTAATATATTTATTTCCTTAAATTTATTTCTCAACGTATCCCTTGTTTTCATGTTGTAAATTGCTCGAATAGCCCTTTTCTGCAGTACGAAAATAGTTTGAATGTCGGCAGCATTCCCCCACAATAGAATACCATACGACATTACACTGTGAAAGTAGCTATGATAAACTAGCCTAGCGGTATCTATGTCAGTAAGTTGGCGAATTTTTCTGACTGCGTACGCTGCAGAGCTGAGCCTATTCGACAACTTACTAATTTGAGGGCTCCACTGCAACTTTGAATCTAGTGTAATCCCTAGAAATTGGGTGGTATCAACAAGGTCCAACACGTCGTCCTTAATTTTTATAGATGTCTTCACTTGTTTGACATTTGGGGTTAAAAATCGGATACATTTGGTCTTTCCCCCATTTAAAAGTAGGTTGTTAACATCAAACCAGTGAACTACTTTAGAGATAGCAATGTTCACATCGTCGAGAACCGTTTCTTGGCGTTTTAATTTAAATAATAGTGAGGTATCATCCGCAAACAGTACTATCTCATGTTTATCCCTCACGAGGTGGGGTAAGTCATTAATATAAACTAAAAATAAAAACGGGCCAAGGATTGAACCCTGAGGAACCCCCATTTTAACCACAGACCCGGAAGATCGCTTACCATTAACATCAACTTTCTGAATCCTGTTACTCAAATAGGATGTAAGAAGATTCAGTGCTGAATTTTTGACTCCATAGTGATGTAATTTCCTGATTAATGTTTCATGAATTACACAGTCAAAAGCCTTAGACAAATCACAAAAAATACCTAGCGCATCCCGTGATTCCTCCCAGGCGTCAAAAATATGTTTTACAAGCTCAACACCGGCGTCAGTGGTGGAGCGACCCTTTGTAAAACCAAATTGTTTATTGTGAAGTAATTTATTATTATTAAAAAAAGTCTGCAATTGATTTAAAATAATCTTTTCATAAATTTTGCTGAACGTAGGTAACACAGAAATAGGTCTAAAATTGGTTGGGTCTGATGTGTTACCTGCTTTAAAGAGAGGTATTATTTTACTATTCTTCATTAAATCAGGAAATACACCAACATCTACGCATTTATTGAAAATTAAAGCTAGTCTGAATGCTGCTAAAGTAATAATAGATTTGGTTACTGTAATGGAGTTACCCCAGAGGTCAGTGGTTTTCTTAACGTTAAGGCTATTAAAAACTTTTATAATATCTGATGGACTAACATAATGAAATTTAAAATCACTGTCACATTTGGTAACATTTTCTTTTAGAAGGGATTCAGCAGCAGTGGGTGATGAGTTCAAAGATTTAGTAGTAATGACTGGAATGTCTGTGAAAAATTTTCAAATGCTGTGGCTACCTCTAGATCTGATGTGATAGTAGTATCATTAACATTCAAACAAAATTCTGTATTTCTACATTTGCATTTCCCGGTCTCGCTATTAATAATACTCCAAGTGATCTTCATCTTATCATGACTACTTTTAATCTTTGAGCTCAGATATCGAGACTTAGCAGCTTTGCAAGTACTCCTAAAAATTTTTGAATATTTTTTAACATACTCATGGAATTCTTCACTTTTATTATAATTTCGTTCTCCATATAGTTCGTATAGTCTCTTTCTACTCTTGTGTAAGCCAGCAGTAGCCCATTCGCTAAAAGATGCATTACCTTTAACTGTGATCGTCTTAGGAGTAAAGACTGAATTGAATTCGGTACAAATTGTATTAAAAAACTCGTAATATAATAAATTTGGATCACCATCACTGTTTAACAATGGGAGATTAAAAGCAAGTTTATTTTTAAAACTCTCAAAACGATTTGCAGTTTTCGGTATAACAACAATATTTCGCTTTGCCACATGTTTAGTATAATCCAAAAAAGTGATTTGTTGGCCACAGTGGTCTGAATCTAATTGACTAATAATTTGTTTGTTATCAACTATAATATCTGTGAATATATTATCCAAGCATGTGGCAGTAGTCACAGTAATTCTTGTGGGCTCTAAGAATAAGTTCTTCAGATTATATGATTGAAACAATGCTTTTAATTTAGTACAAAGATAGCTATCCTCTAGTAAATTCACGTTAAAATCACCGCAAATAATAATACCCTTATTAATTTTTGAAATTATATTTAGAATCTCATCCATAACCCTTTCAAAACAATCATATAACGCTGAAGGAGGCCTGTATACACTCAATACAATAAACCGAGGCAATTCCACACAGGCTATTTCAATAGTTCGTTCAACAGACAAACTGACAATGTCATGGCGCTCTTTAAATTTAAGCTTTTTATTTATCAGTATCAATGAGCCACCATGTATTGCCCGTCCCCTGCTGAACGAGCTGCCTACCTCATGATTATTAAAATTGAACATGAACCGACTGCTTTTTAGCCAATGTTCAGTTATACAAAATATATCAATAGCATTACAGTTCATGAACAATTCTATTTCTAGCTCTTTGCTTGTGATGCCTCTTATGTTTTGATGTACTAATTTTATTTGATTCTTATTACTACTATTCTTATAATACTTTGATTTAATACCTATTATTTTAGATTTTGTATTCATATCACTAGTGCAAGAGGTGCTCTCTATTGTCGCATTACTTAATTTAAATTATTGCAATTACTGATGTCAGTATTGGAATTATTAATAAGAATGTCTAAATTAGAATAATTGCTCATGTCAGTATTAAAATTACTAATCAGGATGTCAGATTTTACATAATTGCTCATGTCAATATTTAAATAAGAATAATTTGTAACATCATTATTAGACATTAAAGGAACGGCTGAATTATTATGCATGTCAACATTATGTTGCTCAATAGAAGCAACTTGTTTAGCCAAGTTCTTGGCTGTTATAGAAAAAAAATATGATAGCGATACAGCTATCTGTCTCTTAACATAATTGGTAAGGTAATATTTACCTTTTGTCAAATTAAAATATTTACTAACAAATCTGATAGTGTCAATAAAATGAAACTTGTCATAATTTTGCCCATTTATTTGACAAGTTAAATTGTGTATCAATGTATTTAAATTATGTCTAATAATATTTTCCTCCTGTGGCAAACCTTTACTCAGCGGAAGTGCAAACATCACAATTTTTTTAACATTTAAATTTGATAAGTACTTAAAATAACTTATAAATTTTTTTTTGTTTACATTTCCCCTATTACCTACAAAGATCAGTAAGGAAGTATTCTCACTAAGATTATGATTACTAATTTTATTCATAATTTCTGCATATGATAAATTAGGCAAACAATGATTGGTCACTGTGTGTCCAGGTGTTGATTTTGTTAATAAAGAACCCATGTCCTTGCCAATTTCATCACTAAACATAACTAGGTTCTTAGCAATATGTGTGTTACTCACATATTCCATAGGATTAACGGAGCTATTATTTATTGATTGGTTTGTCAGTATTGGCAAAGACGAAGAGGGACCACATGAAGACTGGCAATCCAATGACTGCATACAATCACTAGTGCGATTGCAGGTGTCTAGTATTGAATCATTTTTACAACTACAAGAGTTAACTAGCTTGCCTATGGCCAACACTTGCTCTGTCTTTCAGCCATTTCATACTTATGTGTGATAGATTTCAATAATTCATGAAGCCGGTCAACCTCACACTGCAGCGCCTGCGTATCTTTTTTGTACTGCAATGAGACATTGTCCAACTCCAATGAATACATGTTCACTTGGTCAATCAGTTCAGGTAAGAAGTGACAGTAGCCCAATTGGTAAGGCCTTGGATTTGAGATTAAAAGGAGGGTTCGAATGAATCCTACTCGATCTATACAATCCTAGTGATAATTTATTGTACAGTCAGCCAAAAATGTCGTCTACCACCCAATCACCCTATCTGTCATAAACCAACAATTTCAATTTCTACTTATTATGACCCAATAATATTATGACAGTAACCATTGCTCTCTTTATGATGTATTATATTTACGTAATGCCATGTGTCAAGTTAGAAAAGTCAACCTTAGCGATAATTAGATATCATTGAAACTTTTGTCAAAACTGGTAGACCACTTTCTTGGCCGACTGTACATAGTTCCAGACACCGTGCTGCTAATGATAATTTTTCACAGAAAATCCAAAATTGAGGCTTCTCGCGGAACAGTCATATTTACCTACTACCGATAGGCCATCGGTAGTCTGAACTAAATCTGCATAAAAAATGAGTTTCTGTCACAGCTTTGCTCCCATAAATATATAAATGTATAAATGCATTCCGCATTTAGACATTTGGTTGGCGAGCGATGGGTCGTTGACGATATTTTGTTAATATTATTTTCTAGTTTTTAACGTGGTGGAATGCCTTTACTCTTTCCTCTTCGTGGGAAAATGGGAGCCGAGAGGGTATGTCTGATTCACCCGGAGTAAGATGAAAAGTCCCGGGTCCTACCAATTAAACCTACCACGGTGTGCCTACTCTCTCTGAAATTATCAAGTAGTTAACATGATAACTAATATGAACTAGCATTACAGCACGTTGAACACGTTGTAGTATTGCCCAACTTGCTTTCTGCATGTATTCATGAACGAGACCTTTTGGCCGAGGGTTGTATTATTCCGTCGCTTTCGCGGACAAGTGCCAGCATTACTAACATAGTTAATAAGTTATATAAATATTAACACAAATTGTATGTATGTTAGTCCATAAGGTATTTATCTATGCATCTATGCCACGCGAAATAAAATGATTATTATTATTATTATATATTTTTTAACTTCATGGACGGTTAATGAGTCCATACTCAACAATCAACCGTCGATATAACTAGTTTGTTAATTCAACGCCTACTACTACGTGTTGTTTAAAAAGTTTTCTATGTCTGAATCAATCCAGATCATTATCTATCTGTATGCCAAGTTTCATCCAAACCGTACAACGGTTTCCGCTTGATTCAGTAACAGACATCCGAACATCTTTACCAACCATCACATTTATAATATAAGCTGCATATAATAATATACTGCATGCTTACCAAGGTCTTGTAGAGACTGTGGTAGATCAAAATGGTATAAAGTAACAACAGGTTGTATGCCCTTCTCCAGTAGACCATCAATCAGGTCATTGTAGTATCTCTTGCCGTCCTCGCTGATGATGTTAGGAAACCCAGTTGGAAGAAGACGAGGCCAGGATATTGAGAATCTGAAAAAGTTTATAATAAAAGTAATAAAGAAAGAAGTTATAAAGAAGTCAAGAGAAATCAACTGACCTATACATATCCAAGCCCAATTCCTCAGCCATCTCGACGTCCCGTCTCCACAAATGGTAGGAGTCACACGCCACATCACCGTTAGTACGATCAACAACTATTTCAGGCCTCGTATGCAAGAGACGATCCCACATGCTTTCACCTTTATCTGGAAGACAATTAGATAAGGAAAAAGAGTTAATCGTCGTCATACATCTTATTAGATTTTTTTTTTATGACTGTAAATATGCTATTTCGCTAGTTGTAGTTCTGGAAGACAGCACACACAATTTAGTGATGTCTATGGACACCACAAACAATGTATGTATTTTTTAATTATTTAATTTACTTGTTAAAGAAATTCATAATAAAATACACTGAGTATTTAACCTGCCAAAATGCTTGTTTCAGCATTAAGGCGTCGAGTAGTTAACTGACGTAAAACTTTTGTAAATAAACATTGTACAGCACGTAACGGCAATTACATTGGGCGCTATCGGGAAGCAATTAAACTAGTATTTATAGTAATAAAAAGTATATTGAAAATGTAAAAATTTAGATTACATAAAGTTCTGACGAAATGTTCATAAAAATGTTCACGAAAAATGTCCACGAAACGTTCACTTTACAGAATATGAACTTTTAACACAAGAGTGGTCCCGCCGAAGTTAGGCTTAAGACTTCCTGAACTTAACATTAATATGACGTAAACGAGGTGTCACGTCTCCTCCAGTCCCGCGGTTCTCGTGGGAACGTTATTTAGCTTACGAGGCTTTCTGCACTCGTAACACCTCCCCTCTAAAATGAGCAGCTATTTGGTGATATTGACGCCAAAAGCTGCGGCTCTTCTCTCTGTTGCTGAAGCGTCCACATTCGTCTGAGTGTCTTGCGTCGCGATGTCTAGCTTGGCTTTGCGACGATTGTATACGATGTATATGACAATCAGTGCGCCTGCACTTAGTAAAACCATGGTATAAAGCGGAATTGTAGTGTGGTAAACTGATGATAATTCCGAGGTCTCGATTTTAGTCTCCATCATAATCTGCCCTTGTATTTTATGAAGGCTGCTTAGATCTGTAGAATGGAGTATGAAATTTTGTGTATTTTTCAAATTCTGGGTGTCCTGCGATCCTAATGGTATGATTTCCAATGGCGCCCCAGCTATTTTGTTGTCTAAATTCACGATGGTTATTTCCTGAGATTTCAATTTGCATCCTATGGGAATGTTGAGTAGGAAGCTGCCTTGTAATATTCTATGTTTTTCATATCCACAAGATATTTGGACCTTGGTTTCAACGGGAAATGAAATTATATAGCGGTAGCTATCCAGTTCGGTTAGAGCCTCCTTAGTCAGAGAGATAGGCGTGATTTTACACGTTACATCTATCTCCTGATAATGTATGAGTCGTTGAATACAGTCCGGTTTGACCATGACCTGGTGTATAATCTTCTGCTCGCATAGGTGCCAGGACTCAATTCGCTGACATTCTGTCTCTAGATACACGAATTCCTGAGAATTAGTTGCTATAAATTGTGCAGGTGGTACTATAACATTACTATACTTGTTGGGGACCGGGCAGAGTTTATATAACTGATAAGAGGTACTAGATGTAATTGGAAATTTGATCACTACAACGACTTTCGACTCGGTAATATAAGAACCTAGGCTAAGAATATCATAGTAATTTCTTATATCTAAAGCCACAATCTGATCTAACTGATAAGTTTTTTTTAATTTAGTTAATATACTATTTAAATCTTTAATAGAAAGTATTGAGTGATGAACTGACCTGTTTCGACTAAAAGCTAATATGTTTTCTAGTCTGTTAATTTCGTTCAGAAGATCTTGTGCATTTTCGCTAATTATAGCGAAAACTTGCAGAAGTTGGGCAAAATGAATAGTACGCTCATTTTCATTGTTTGTCATGTTCATGACAAAAGAAAGAGCCTTCTCTAATCTTCTCTGATTAATGGATAAATTACTGAGTATCTGGTTCTGCTGAATGGTCATTTCTTTGTACAAGGTTATATGATTGTTAAATGTCTGCGATAAACTTTGATCATTTTTATTCAAAATTTGCAAGGCATTTTCGAATTTCAAGGCGTCATCGTTATCCAAATTCCCTGTAATACTTTTAATAATTGTGCCTAATGGGTTAAGCAAACCTCTTTTAAATCTGGTTGGTCTAAATGTGTCTAGCTGCACTAAAATTTTATTTAATTTATCAAAAATGTGTTTAATCTGATGATTGAATAGAGTGTGTTCAACTTTGGATAATTCATATGTAGTGTCGGAGAGTGTGGACTTGATAGTATTCACATGTGACTCAATTCTGTCAAGGTCAATTTCTTGTAAAAACGTATGAAAATGGGAAATAATTTTTGTGGGTCCAAGATTAAATGGTAATATGCCGGGTCCATTATCTAGGCTATCAAGTTGTATGTCTTGAGCATTGACCAGAATGCCGTGGAGTATTAAAAAGTACCTGTAACAATAGATATACATTCGGTTTTTAATTTTTGGTAGGTCTTTTTAATCGCGATTTTGCTACTGGGCCGCGGCTCTTTGCGGTGTATACGTGTATAGGTAAATTAGTGACTACGCGATCACGAATAAAACGGGGTGCTAATTTTTGTCTATCGGCTGCGGGGTTTCTCACAAATATTTCCTGATTTGGTTCGCAATCTAAAACCTCTTCCCTACTAGCGTTACGACGCGTCATTATTGCTTCACGTTGAGACATTGCAGAGTCATGAATAATTTTATAAACTGTGTCCATTTTACTACGATGTTCTTGTATATAACTTTGAAGATATCGGTCCGTCATATTTAAGTCTATGGGTTCGCGAGGGTCAAAATGGCCGGATATCAAATCAAATGGTCTACATTTAGTTAGACTGTGTATAGAGCTATTATAACCTATTAATGCATATTGTATTAGAGTGCGTACTGGATCGTGCATATGCTGTAGTTTTAATAGCCGTAAATGTTCCAGTAGAGTATTATGGAAACGTTCTACAATGCCGTTCTCGTTCGGTGCATATGCACTGGTCATGTGGTGCTGTATTTTATGTAATCGTAGGAACTCTGTTACGACTTGGTTACTGAATTCTGTGCCCTGGTCTGTTGTCAGATTTAAGGGAAAACCATGATGTGAACTATAGTTTAATAGAGCTTTTACTATATTAGGGGCAGTGCAATCTGGTAGGAAATAAGCTTGTGCGTATTTGGAAAATGAATCCACTATTGTTAAATACTTATCGTGCTCAATTGTTAGTACGTCTGCGTGTGCTAATTCAAGCAGTTTGATTGGTAGAGGTACGACTTTAAATTGTGGGCGCACGGGATTACGATCGTATTTTGCTTGACTACATGTACGGCACTCATTTATAAATTTTGTGATATCGGCTTTCATCTTGGGCCAGAAATAACGCTGCGATAATGATAAATAAGTTTCATTAATCCCGCGGTGATTTGTTTTACCATCGTGATAATTTTTACTTATCTGATTCTGAGTAGGTTAATCGCTAATATCATTGATTATTGTTTTTACCAAAACTAGTTTTATGGAGCCGTTTATAAAAGTTTTTTGTAAAATAGGAATTATAGATAACATCTTTTCTGTTGGTTTGACCAAAATCGCTGTCAGAGTTTTGAAATCTTTAATATGAGTTTTTAGAGAGTTAATAAGGTTCAATTCAAGGTTATCCTCATGTATATCCACCGAAATTCTTTGGTACGACGTAAAGAGTTCTGTTATATGCGGTTTATTGCTTATATTACTATTTTTTATGTTTAAAATTAGTTGTCTTTTAAATTTATTCAAAGGTTCTTCTGTTATAGGTATCTCTAGGATCGGGTTTTCATGGCTACTGTGAATGGTTTCTGCAGACGGAGGGTCTGGGTTTTCTTGCGCGTTTTGGGATTCGACATTGCAATCTGAATGAGCGGTAAGAGTAGATGATGAGGAATATACTGGGCTACCTGGGGCGGTTATAGTTGATGAATCTGACTGAGCGGACTGATTAACGAATAATGACATATTTTCATTGTGATTTAATTCTACGCGTGACAGAGCGTCTGCGTTAGTATTGGACTTACCTTTTTTATGAATAATAGTATAATCGTATTCTGCTAATTTAAGTTTCCATCTTGTAAGACGCGACCCGGGCTCTTTGAGATTCATAAGCCACATTAATGGTTTATGATCTGTAATAATTTTGATTTTTCTACCGAATATGTATGGCCTGAAATATTTGGTAGCCCATACTATCGCGAGAAGCTCTTTTTCATGCGTACTATAATTAATCTCGCTGTCGTTTAGGGTTCTCGATGCGTAGGCTATGGGCTTGTCAGCGCCTATAGGGCCTTGCGACAGTATAGCGCCTATTGCTACATTAGATGCGTCCGTAGTTATGACAAACTCCTTACTGAAATCTGGGTATATTAAAATAGGGTCGTTCGTTAGTAGAGTTTTGCAATGGTTAAAACAATTTATGTATTCGGAAGTTAGACTAATTTTCGCACCTTTTTTTAGGCAAGAAGTAAAGGGCTTGGTGACATGTGCAAAATCTGGTATAAAACGGCGGTAGTAACCTAGAAGACCTAAAAATGATTTAATCTGTTTAGGAGTTTTTGGAAGTGGATAATTTAAGATTGCCGATATTTTATCCGGGTTGGGTTTAATGCGTTCCGGAGTAATTATATGACCTAGATATGGCGTCTCATGTTTGAAAAATTCCGACTTGTCCATTTGAATTTTTAGGTTGGAATTTCTGAGTCGTTCAAAAATGGCGCGCAAATTAACTATATGCTCCTGTAAACTAGTAGAGTAACATAATATATCATCAATATATGTAATACAGTTAGGTAATCCCCGGAGGACATTGTCCATCACACGCTGAAACGTGGATGGAGCATTTTTTAAACCCATGGGCATTCTTAGAAATTCGTAATGCCCTTTCTCTACACTAAAAGCCGTTTTAGAAATATCACCCGGGTTTAATTCCACTTGGTAAAATCCGGATTTTAAGTCCAAGGTCGTAAAATATAAGCATCTACCCAGTTTATCCATAATGTCACTAATGTTAGGGATCGGGTACTTGTCGTCGATTGTTTTCGCATTCAGTTGTCGGAAGTCAATGACTAAACGCCACTTCGTCTTACCAGATGCGTCACACTTTTTAGGTACGATCCACACTGGAGCGTTCCATGGAGACGATGAAGGGCGAATAATTCCCTGATCAAGCATAGTTTTTATTTGATTTTGTACCTCTGATCTATGTATATACGGATACCGATAACTTCTACTATATACAGGTATATCGTCACTTGTATGTATATGATGCTTGACGTCGTTTGTGAAAGTTAATGGCTCATTTTCAAGGTAAAATACGTCGTGATATTCTTTGCAAAGTGTATATAAATTGAGTGACTCCTCTGCGTTTAAATGGTCTGTGCGCAAATTAGATAAGACCTTATGAATCCTGTTATCGTCCGTACTAGTGGTATTATGTTTTACTGGCATCGTTTGCTCGTTGTACATCTATGCGCGTATCGGACTGAGAATAGGAATAATAATATCGTTATCCGTAGGGTTTGAAATTTGGACAATAGTATGATAATTTTTGGCTGTGGACAGACATTCACTAATAAAACAATCGGATATCGATTGTTCTTCTACGTAAATATCACCATGACTTATATTAATTGGAACAGTAATAAATTGAGCTGTATGGGCAGAAATAGTTATTTCATTACATTTCAAACTTTCGGGTTGGTATAACATAATAGGTATTCTAGCCAATTTAGTCTCTAATACGTGAGCAGCAAGGTCAATTTTATCATTCCATTTTTTTAACTGATTACAACCTATAAGACCGTCGAAAAAATTATGAAATTTATATATGTATAATTTCATTGGAGTACTCTCGTTAAATTCCGTAAAGCAAGGTATGGTAATGGAATAGTAGTTCTGCGTAGTAATATGTGTATTCGTAACTAAAAATGGATCATAATCCAGTGAGGTGTGTACGTAAAATTTTTCATGTGCTTCCGGGCTAAGAAATGACTCATTTGCACCCGTGTCAATCAGAAGTTTTAAGGGTGGATTATTAATTTGGATGTATGGTAAATGATGTTTACTCTGTAAATTTAATTCTATTCGGGGGCAGTATTCTTCAAATCTGGGCAAAAATTTGGGTCATCCGAAACGTCCAAATTTTCAAGGCCAAAGTTAGGTTCCATGCTGGTATTATCAGGATCGTCACAATACGTTACATCTGAAATTGTTATCGGCGTTTGACCGTTATCATTGTAGTAATTATCATTAAAAGATTCGTTAATATTCAGTTCTTTAACTATCGGTACGTTCTTGTTCGGTACATAATTTTCGCGTCGTCCGTTTAAATGAGTAGGCGGTAAAGTACGAGCGACCGGGTGGCTAATACCACTCATAGGTCTCGGGTAATTATTATGGGATTTTTGCTGTGGTGGAATTTTAAATCCGACTGACACGTTAGCGGGGGCATCCTTAAACATTTGTTGTGTTCTTGAAGGCCTTATGTAGGGTTGTCTGTATTGCGATGTGTGGTGAGGTGATTGAATCTGCGGTTTCGAATATGTTTGTAAGGTTTGTACAGTGTTCGGTGGTACGTATGTATTAGAATTCTGATTTGAACGAAAAGAATGAGGTGTATGGTCATTAAAGTTCTGAAAGTTCTTTTTAATAGGTAGGTATCGATTTTTATTTTGAAGATATATTACATTTGCTTCTTCTTGAGCGTACTCAAGGGCTTTTTCAAGGGTTTCAGGTCTCATACACCTTATTCTAGAACCCAATGGTTCTGATAAACCTTTTAAATATGTCTGTAGAGCCAGTTTTTTATATAATGTTCTTTTGGCCTCTATAGTAGTGCTTATAGTTTCGTGCAATTCGACATATGTCATTATGGTACACAGTAAATTTTGGACTCTTTCGTAGAATATCTGTAGTGTGTCACTTCCCTGAGTTAGCAAAGATAAATCAGTATATAACGAAGCCTCGTCTCTGTGATCTGAAAAGCTGTTCACTAAAGTAGATCTTATGCCATTCCAATCACTTGGTATGCCGTTAGTGGCCAATGTGCGTGCCGCACTACCAGTAATTTTGTTCAAAATTCCATTAATTAGAGAAAGATTAATAAGTTCATTGCCTGTTGTTGGGCTAACAAATGTGGCAACGAGTTCGTCACATAATTTTAAGAATCTTGTAAGGACATGTGGGTTGCCATCGAATTGTGGAACTAATTTTAATGATCTACAAATTTGATCAATTTTATTGAATTGGCTTGTGCCGACGGTGGAGGCAGACGAGCTTGCTGTACTGCCGTCCATGTTTAAATCTAAGTTACGTCGAGCGTCGTTTAACGCTGCTCGTAATTGCGTTCGCCTTGAATCCCTTGAAGGGCACGAATCTCTAGACCCCTTTGGGTGAAAAATGGTGAAAATTATAGTATCACTGCTTATTAAAAATGATTATAGCAACTAATAAAAAGGATTAATGCACTTACTTGAATACCATTGCCGGAGAATTTCGACTCATCAATTTTTGGATGTCTCGAACTCTGCTCTAACCGATAGTAGGTCAGCGGCTGCTCCTCGATACGCCTCCGGTAGGTTCTTAGCTCAGGGTGAAATTCGATGGTGTCCGATTCGAGGTCACACACAACTACACTTTTAAGTCCCGAGCTAACCACGACTGCGCCAATTACATTGGGCGCTATCGGGAAGCAATTAAACTAGTATTTATAGTAATAAAAAGTATATTGAAAATGTAAAAATTTAGATTACATAAAGTTCTGACGAAATGTTCATAAAAATGTTCACGAAAAATGTCCACGAAACGTTCACTTTACAGAATATGAACTTTTAACACAATAGTGGTCCCGCCGAAGTTAGGCTTAAGACTTCCTGAACTTAACATTAATATGACGTAAACGAGGTGTCACGTCTCCTCCAGTCCCGCGGTTCTCGTGGGAACGTTATTTAGCTTACGAGGCTTTCTGCACTCGTAACACGGCAGAAAATATTTACAAACGTGTGACGTGAAATTAAATGTAGTTTATCAAAACTAAAAATTAATTAAATTTATTTGGGATTTTTGGTAAAATATATTAAACTTTTATAATATATTTTTGCAAGCTGTTTTCATGATCTACGAGAATGGCATTGAATGAGTCCTTATTTCTCATACTGTCAAATAGTAATTAATTTTCAGATTCTCAACACCAGGTTTACTTAGTCAATAAAATGATCCGTTCACCATTTCTTACATAACGGTCGGATTTCATAATGAAATCTTTTATCTGTTCAGTGTATAGATAGTATAGAATATATAAAATAATATAGAAAAATGAACAAATAAATTCAGGCACTAAGCAGTCTTGCTTGGCATTTCCCTTAAGATTATATAAAGATTCTATAATATATTAAAAATTAGAAGACAAAATATATATGAGAATGATGTACACACATCGTCGTGAAAGAGAATATTGACATTTAACAAATGTATTTTACTATTTTATACATAGACTTAGAATATTTTCGCTAATTCTATAGAAAATCTCAACTGTCGAATTTTGTGACTGTCTAAATACAGTGGTGTTTGCTATCGAAGTAAGATTTTCCACTGAAATTTTGATATCGGGTTTCTATACTGATACAAGGGGCCGCTAAAGAACTTTACTCAACTTCTTTGTTTCCAATTCGAGGTAATTGACCTGACGATTTGGTATTTGATTTCTATTTCATCTCCTAACGTTTTTTAAATTCTGTAAGTATAAAAGTGAATGCCGATTTTATTTAAGATTGCGCCGAGCGAAATGTGCCAAATCAGGCGGTCACAGTTAAATTGATAAAATCAACACTTTTTGTTTCATATAAATATAAAATATACATTTACCGTAAAAATGAATGTGTTTACAATTACTCAGTGCAAAAAACTTAAAATAATTAATATTTTCGCCTACAAAATTACGTACATTTGCACGAAAAATGCAAAAACGTATGCTCGTGTTACGTGATTATTAGATTATAATATAACAGTACAAATACATCGTCCTGTGCTGCTGAACGTGCTCGCTTGCTGGCTGTGGGAGAGTGGGAGTCGGGCCTTTGGCTTCAGGCGCTCCCGTCGTCCAACATAGGTACTATGATGGACGATACGACCTTCCGCATTGCTTCTTGTTTGCGCTTAGGTTCTCCTTGTGTTTCTCCGCATCGGTGTCTTTGTGGAGAAGCCGTCGACAGTCTCGGTCACCATGGCCTATCATGCAGCAGGAGTGCTGGTCGTATATCACGACACGCCAACCTGAATAACATACTCCGTCGAGCTCTTGTCACCGCTGGCGTCCCGGCTCAGCTTGAACCTTACGGCTTGGTACGCGACGATGGCAAGAGACCAGATGGTATGTCATTACTGCCATGGAAAATGGGTAGGCCTTTGGTGTGGGACGCAACTTGTGTCGACACCCTTGCGCCATCACATCTTTCTAGCACAGCGGGTTGCGCTGGTGCTGCTGCTGATTCAGCGGAGACGCTCAAACGGCGTAAATATCAAAACCTTATTGGTGAGTACATATTTGAGCCGTTTGGTGTCGAAACGCTGGGGCCATGCGGTCCAAGTGCTAGGTCTGTTTATAGAGACCTAGCTAAGCGGCTCATCGACGCTTCGCGTGACCAGAGGGCTGGTATTTTCTTTGCACAAAGAATAAGTATTGCCATTCAACGTGGCAATGCTGCCAGTCTTCTGGGCACGTTGCCAATTGACGACGATGCGGAGGAATATTATGACGCTTTTTGATTTTGCAGTTTTATTTTTGTGTTTAGTTTATATTTTTCTTGTAAATAATTTGTGTATATATTATACTGATGTAATCTATATATTTAATTAAAATTCAAGCTACCCTGTTTGTGCATGCAGTGGCTACCTTAAAATATAACAGTAGAAATGTATCCTATTCTATAGCTTAACAAAAAAATTACAATTGCTCCGTCCCAAATATTTAAGTTATCGGTTGACAATAAAGATACATATTTATCAAAAAAGCACTTCAAATCCTCCATACAATTTTACTAAGGCGGCCGCGCGCCGATTTGAATATTGAGCTCTGTTATTACAACCGCGTCTTATGTTCGGTGCAGTCTTAAATAGCAGAAAAACGATGCCAAATGTCATTAAGCGGTATTATCTCTTATCAGAGCAATAAAGGCTGATAATGATGACAATAATCGACAAATTCGTATACAGACGTGTGTACAAACGTACACGGATAATTGTCTCGCCACTACCCCCGCGCCGAGACGATTGGGGTTCGATCCCAACACGGGACAAAAATTTGTGTGATCCACATATTGTTGTTCCAGGTATGGATATTCTTTGCGTCCTTTGTACACAAGAATAATTCCTAGTACGAGAATTGTCTTTTTAACCCCCGACGCAAAAACGACGGGGGATAAAAAGGAAGGTATAAGTTTGACGTGTCTGTGTGTGTCTGTCTGTGGCATCGTAGCTCCCAAACGGATGAACCGTTTTAGTTTAATTTGTTTGAAAGGTGAATTAGTTGGGAGTGTTCTTAGTTATGTTTGATAAAAATCGGTCCAAGATGGTCGCCGCCACAAAATGGCGGATTACATATTTTCACAACTCCCTTAATATGGGTATCGAATGAATTTTACGTAGGGAGATTTTTAAATTTTTAAAGTAAATAATAAAGAGAACTTACCACTGGCATTCCAACCACCTTCTACTTGATACGACGCTGAGGCGGCACCAAACTTGAACCATTCTGGAAACTTGTACTCCACAGTCCAAGAGCTGCCGAACAGTAAGCTGAAGACAATAATATGTCTTATATTACTCAGTTTTTTTAATAGGCTGGTTTTCAAGACTAGGTGTTCCGACTCTGGGTGATGTGAGTCTCGGTGTTCTAAGATGGGTTTTCTTTGAGTTTGTTGTTTTAATGTTAATAATGTCCTCCGCGATATATGCATTGTTTTTACTGCAATTGTTGTATTGTTTTGTACAACATTTTTCTCACGCTTGTTCAATGTATGTTTAACTTAAAAATAACTGTTTCTTTAACATCATAATATAATCTTTTTATTGTTATTTTGTTATATAATTTATTGTTTTATACAAAGTTCCCATCACCTTTGCCCGCAAACCTTCAAACTAAACACAAGTGAAAATAACAATTTGCCTTGAGAGTTGAAAGAGGGACCAGTCACGGCGGAACAAGGTGGCCCCGAGTGATTATCTATTAAATAATGATCATACGATTATTCGAATTGGCAAACAAATCGAAATATTCGAATCTTTTGATAATTATTCGCATAAATTTATCTATGATATTTATTGATTATTTGTCGTGTGGTATCATCGGCACACTAAGACACACCTACATTTACCCCAACACGTAGGATAACGAAAGGGCTGTTCTTGGTAGTCCTACGTATTACGTGCAGATGCACAGGCGATAATAAACAAATGTGTGCGCAAACACTGGTGCACTTTATTCCCTCTATCTCATAGTCCAATTATTCGCAATTCGATACGATAGGAGACAGATCAGACGCCGGACCAGCGGCTAGACATGATTTCTGAGGCGCGCCAACTTTCTAAATACGGAGTTTGCAAGTTAGAAATAGTAGCCGTTAGAATAGTAATGGCTGCAACTAAGAGATTTTTATCAGCATGACTTTTAACCTACTAACATTTTGTTGGTTTATCCGGATCTCACGCACACCAGGCTCTTTCACTATTACTGCCACCGAGGCAATCCATACAAACTGTTCTTTACAAAATTCATATTTAGAATGCCGTGATACAAAAGCACTTAATCTTACAATTAATTTATGTATTATCTAAATATCACTGTGAATATTATTTAATCAAATATTTAGATCATACATGTGTCCTACTTCGTTTATCTATGGTCACTTTACTACATAAAGTTGTCATCATCTAATTTATTAATATAGTATTAACACGCTCACCCTTACTAATAATAATAAATTTATTTTGATTTCTTCACACTTGTTAATACAAAGTAACATAAATTTACAATCAGCTTAAATTACCTAACACTGTGAGAGAATTGGTGCCTGAAGTAGGTTTTATAAAACCTATTAGTGTTATTTTGGTTATAAGCCGAAAAAGAACCATCGCTGTTATTCCCAGTCAATCGTCATTCAACTAACTGCCTATCAATCCATCCATTGTATTTTTATTTTCTATCTTGACGTTGGTGGAATCATTGGTTCATTGGAATCATTCACCAATTATTTATTAATTACACCTATAAAAGTTAAAGTTGAACACGCTCACTTACATAGAAAATTGTACACTTTCGTTCTCCATCTGATGTGTGAGGCCTCTTTTCTTAGCGTGGAGACTTTTACATGCGATCTAAGTACTCATTTCGGATTATTTTTTTTGTATTTACTCACCTGAACACAAACACACTAGCGTACATCATTATCACGACTGGCGTTAAACAACAAACAATAAAAATATAAAGATTAATCTTCATGCATGCCTCGTTGTTAGCATAGCAACACATGAGACTCACTTACAGCCTATCGTGAGGTGGACTTAACGACAACTTCAAACTAGGAATGGTGAGAAAGAAGTTTACAAACATACAAATAAGGGGCATAAAGAACACCAGACTGTTACAGGCCTAACCTAAACTAACCTTCATTTCCGCGAGTGAAGTTGCGGGCAAAATAAAGTCATAGATATGAATATCGCTACATATAAGATTGAGAGAAAGAAATTTCATTATTCGTAATTCCTTATCTTTACCACAGATAGTCTACACTAATATTATAAAGCTGAAGAGTATGTTTGTTTCGTTGAACGCGCTAATCTCAGGAACTACTGATTTGAATTGAAAAATTATTTAGTGTTAGATAGCCCATTTAAGGCCACGACCCAGGGGTGCGGCGCAGCTACCATAAACGCGGGTGAAACCGCGGGCATAGCTAGTATAATATAAAAACTATACTATATCTAGAGTCGGGAACACACGAGTGTTATACAACTGGTATTACAAGTGATTGTAGGCTAAAGTAACAGTTGACTATCAAGAGTGCCACAAGGAGGCGAAAAAATTTACTTCGTCGTTCTTCGACATATCAACTGTTGTTTATCCGTATAGAGTATTTTAATTTCAATGTTTAACATTAGCTTAAATGTAAAACAATATTATATCGATCGTATTCTGACCTTCACATTTCCAAGGGATTACGATTTTGTAAGCTTACATTTGCACCTTTTTTCTGAAAAATGTGTGGGAATGCATTTACGCGTAGTTCTCCGCGAAGAAAGGAGCGCGGAAAGGTTATGTCGGGCTCACACGGGGAAAGATGAAACGTCCCGAGTACTACCGACTAATTCCATCACGGTGTGCCAACCTGCCGTAAATGGTGGGTGGGTCGCTGGCACTGACACTACACCAGCACCCCATTTGCTAACTGAACTAACAACGGGCAATTAAATCACTTGACATCAGTTTGATTTTGACATATCGTGTTTCGTAAAGAGGTTGTAGATCGTTTTAATATTTTACTGCATGGCTGGCGTAGAATTTTAAACAGTCTCCTTGACACAGCCACACTGCGCCGAATTCTGTGGGTTGTATTCCCACACAAGACAAAATATTGAGTGATTTACAAATAGTTTTTCCGAGTCTGTCCTCTTCTTTTCCCCTTGAAACGTGTATGCGAAATTTCATGATGATCGGTCGAGTAGTTAAGGCATGAAAACGTAACAAACAAACACATTCGCGTTTATAATATTAGTTAGGTTATAGGTTTATGATCTTAATCGTTTATTACCTCTGCCTACCTCATTAGGAATATAGGCGTGAGACTTTGTCACGTCGACCGCTCGCAGCATGGCGGCCGCGTGCAGGCCGAGTGGTGGTGGCTGTCTTCTCTCCCTCCCCCGCCGGTGGTAGCCGTCCTATATAATCAAGACTGCGCCGAGATACGGCCTGCTTCTGCTGTGCAGCCATCGCGAAGTTAAGTGGTCTTTATTATTAAAGACCACGCAACAAGCCTTTTAGAACCACGCCCTGGTTTTCTATTTAACTTCTAGTCTTTATTGTTTGCTATAAAAGTATTTGTATACTAATATAAATTGTTATCAAATATAAAAATATTTAGATCGCTTAAAATATTGTTTGAATTATCTCTGCTTAGTTCACTTCCTAAGTTAACCACGCCTCTAAAGCTGGTTGACTAACTATAACGATACAATTTAATACGTGTATAGGTCCTACGCCTATATTTATACGCATATATTTTTTACGCATATATTTTGCAAGTTACGGTTTAAGGTCCTACGTAATTGCCTGACTACCGTGCATAGTTCCAAATTTCGCGCAGCTACTAAGAATTTTTAATAGAAAAACCTAATGTCAGATTGCCAAACCCCGGTATCGAAGACGAATTGAGACTTCACGCGCAATAGTTATATTCACCACTAAGACAAGTTTATTACAAGTAAAAACATGCAAGATATATAATTGCTAAAATCTGCAACGTTTTGAATCTGAATCAGGAATCTCACAATGTCTAACGTAAAGATTATACAATTCATTGTGTTGTTTACTTGATATAATTCTTTAGTTAAAATTCAAATAAGTGTTATTGAAGGCCACTATTCCAATATCTGTTTTAAAAAAGAAGCATGGCAGACGTTAAGTAAATGAAGTATTGCCATTAATTCGGTGATGGTTTTATTGAGCTGACTTGCCCGGGATGTATCTTATAAGAAACCAGCGTAAGTACCGCTGTTTGTAAGTTTCATCCGATGAGTAAATTTTATATTCTTTTGAAATCGAGATATCACCCGGGCTAAAATATGGTGGCTCGTTGTTTTTATTACTATGTTTTAATGTTCGTTATGTCAATTAATTTCTATTCCGTCGGAACAGTACTTTGTTCTAAATATACGTCGGTGTAATGTGTGTCGGCCTCGATGGCGTAGTGGTTAGTGTAACCGACTGCCACGCCTGAGGTCACGGGTTCGATTCCCGCACAAGTCAAACATTTGTGTGCATGAACATAGATAGATGTTTGTCTTGGTCTGGGTGTTTCTATGTATAATACGTATTTATTTACAAAAAATATATGTATATGTATGTTTATCCATTGTTTAGTATCCATAGTACAAGCTCTGCTTAGTTTGGGCTAGACGGTGTTGTGAATAAGTGACAGAATATTATAAAAAAAATTACATAGTATTAAAATATAAGTAGGGATTAAAATGCTTAGAATAATATAATAAATTTATTATCGCACTTCTGACTTTTCATAGTTATGAGCGTATGAAGTAGTTATTTATCGTTCTATTTAACGGTAAAACATCGAGAGACAATACAAAATATATATATGTAAGTATGTTTATCCATTATCTAGTACCATTAGTACAAGCTCTGCTTAGTTTCGGCTAGATGGTGTTGTGTGTATGTGATAGAATATTATATTATAAATGAAAGGTACCTTTAATCCTTTGCCGTAACCCTAACAATGTGTATCCAAAATTTCATGATACTCGGTCAAGTAGTTAAGATGTAAAAGCGTAAGAAACAAACAAACTCACAATATTACATTCTGATAATAACAATTTCCATACATACACAAAAATATCAACTTTGGGTTAAGCTGTTTTGGTCAACGCGGTATTGGTAAAAAGAAAAACAGCTATATTAAAATAACGTAGGTGGGCAACATTGTTATGCTTGGCAAAGCCCTCTTTTTATATATATAACTAGCGACACGCCCCGGCTTCGCATGGGTAGTGCAAAACCTTAACAAATGGTGTATACACCTAAACCTGCCCCATGAATCATTTAGTCTATTGGTGAAAACCACATGAAAATCTGTTCAGTAGTTTTTGAGTTTATCGCGAACAGACAGACAGACGCGGTGAGGGACTTTGTTTTATAATATGTAGTAATTATACTAGCTTTTTCTCGCGGCTTTGTTCGTGAACAGTACTTTTTCTGAATGAAAGGTATCATATATCGCTTTCTGTACCCCTGACAACGTGTATGCAAAATTTCATGATGATTGGACGAGTAGTTACGGTGTAATAACGTAACAAACAACTCACATTCGCATTTATAATAACAGCTGGGACTAATAAACATTTACAAAAAGTAAAAAGAATAACGTTGGTCTAGCGGATCTGTTATATTCTGCTAATGTGTATGACGAGGGTAAAACTGACGCAAAAAAAATCTTGTCAGTTTACATTCAACTATCATTAAATGAGAGAGAGATAAAATACCAAATAATTTAAAAAGTTTAGACATAACTTGTTTTAAGAAAAAGCTTAGGGATTTATTAGCTTCTAAGTGTTATTATAATTTAAAAGATTTTCTAACTGACTCGTTCTAAACATTTTGTGAAATATAATATTACGTACGTTTCTTTTAACAATACTTGACATTAATTATTTGTGCTTAATGATATTTATTTTAATTTTGATTATATTTTAATTTGATTTTGATTTTAATTTGAACTTTACTGTCTTTATACAATTTTACAATTTATATTTAATTAATTACCATCATTTGAAAAGTATTCTAAATTTGATTATTATTCTATTATTACATTTATTTGTATACCTATACAGGTAGAACATGCTGGACAAATTGTATAACATCAATGCTGTAATGTATCACACATGTTTAATGCAAATAAATATTTTCGTTTCATTTCATTTCATGAGTCTACACAAAGTTGCTAATAATACTGATAATTAATTCGCCAAATCTGATAACATTATACCCAAACTGTGTTTATTTATGTTAAAACATAATTTAATTTTATATATGTCTTGCAGTTGAAATCCCAATAGCTTACTAAATAGTTTGAAGACGAAAACTAGCAGAAGAATCACACACGGAACAAAAATTTGTGTTATCCATAAATGGTTGTACCGAGTCTGCATGTGCTTTGTGTCTGTTGTTTGAATGTTTGTAAAGTTTCGCCGCGATACAGGAAATTCCTATTGCAGTAGATGTCTTTTTTTACAAAAAATTAAGAAGATATGTTCTCTAGTAGCTAAAATAAGACGAGATGGCGAGACGATAATGAGTATTAATTGGACAAAGAGAACACTTGTGTTTGCTCACATAACTTATGCACTGTAATATCTCTCTAATATTTAGTCTCCGTTAAGATTGGCTTCTGAAATTCGGTCTGGAGGCTGTATATACATAATATTATAAAACGAAAAGATTTAATTTTTGGATTGTTTATTTGTTTGTAACGATTTAACTCAAAAACTGCTCAACCAATTTAAAAAATTCTTTCACCTTTATAAATTGTATTAGTACCAAATATTTAATTTTATTTTATTATTTATTTCTAAGGCCAGGACCTACGCTCTGCCTGGAATGCCGTCGGGCCCTGGGGCGGTACTCTTGCAGCGAAGTCTTGCCACCGCCGCTCGCAACACTACTTGGGTCACTACGGGAGCCACGTCGTCGTCTAGTTCCGCGTTGGATGCCATGGAAAGCGGACTCATTGGCGGAGGAGTGTGCTCCGTCCGTGAAGGGAAAAGAGCGGCCACCACTTCCTCAACTAATTGGGGCAAGAGACTCTGGGACAAGGAGGGCGCCCAGGGGCGCAGCTTGCCCCTTGCCGTAAGATATGGATAATCTTTCTTTTTTTTTTTGAGCATGGCGTTGATCACGCTCGGCAGGGAGAGATCCGCGCCTATTACGGCCCGCCACACGCCTCCAGCGTGTGGAGCGCAGTGTCTTCCGGCGCACCACACTCGTGGTAGACCAGGGTTGCCTCCCGTCTCGCGAGATATGGATAATCTAACCTAACCTACTTTTACGTGAGGGAAGCCGCGGGCAAGAGCTAGTTTAAATAATATAATCTATATATATAAAACAAAGACGGGTTTGTTACAACACTTATAACTCGAGATCGGCTGGATCAATTTTCATGGTTTTTGTTTCGTTGGATTTGTCTCCGCCCTGAATAGCAGAATACATTTTAAAAACAATGAAAACTTGACGAATATATAATTATGAAAATGAATCATTTTCCATTTAATTATGTTCCTTTGTTTCGTACCTGTCAAACATTTGTTTTCCTCCTGTCATCCTGTCAAATACTGTGATTGACATTTATGCATGCGTTCAGAAATGTATTTTGTGTAAACTATTTAAAAAGGGTGAATAAACTTTTGTCTGTATTTTTTTTAATCAATTAAAAAGGTTGAAAAGTGTATTAAGCAGATTTGAATAGAAGTTCCTCAAATATGCGTGCGTTCGGAAATAATGACAAATGGTTAACATTTACGCGTGCGTTCATAACTTTATTTTGCGTAAATTAAAGTTTCTATTTTCGAAAACAATTTCTAAGATTTATTATTTAAGTTATCGTAAGCGTAAATGTCTTTTTATGTTGTCTATGATTTTCTAAGATATATAATTACAAAGGTTAAAAAGTGCAGTATCCAAAGTAGTAGTCTATGATCTAAACTATTGTCAATCAATGTCTAGCTGACCCGGCGAACTTCGTACCGCCTAACAGTCAATGAATGTCGTGTTACCTTTTAGCTCAACTAATTTATTATATTTATTTAGATGAACGTAATACAATGATACAAAATAAAAATACAGATAGATATAAAAAAGTATTTTATTATGATAAATAATACATACAGAAAGAGAATTAAAAAAAAAATTAAGTACTTCAAACACGTGTCAGCAAAAAATGACTGACTTTTATTCGGTTGAACCAAGCTAAATTACGTTCGGAAGAGTATATCCATTTACGCGATGCAATTAGCACATAAGAAGATGCAGAAAATGTTGGTCGATATATAATATAGTCAATATTACCGGCTACATACAAAGGTAGCCCGCGTCATATGCATGAATATGCGCAAGATGCAATGACATATGTTCGTCATTATGGTCGGCCAGATCTATTCATTACATTTACATGTAATCCGAAATGGATGGATATTATTCAACTGCTGCTTCCCGGACAAACATCAAGTGATCGGCCCGACATCACCGCACGTGTTTTAAAGCAAAAAATCCGGTCACTGATGAATTACATTGTTAAGCAACACGTCTTTGGGACTACTCGATGCTGGATGTATTCAATCGAATGGCAAAAACGAGGCTTGCCGCATGCACACATTCTAATTTGGTTAGTCGAAAGAATTCGGCCAGATCAAATAGATGACATCATATGTGCGGAGATTCCTGATCCTGAAACCGATCCAGACCTACATGAGGTTGTAATCACGAATATGATTCATGGACCGTGTGGCACCATAAACCGCCAATCACCGTGCATGGTCGACGGCAAGTGTTCCAAACGGTATCCACGAAAATTGACGGCAGAGACCATCACCGGCAACGATGGTTATCCACTGTATCGACGTGGATCGCCCGATGATAATGGTAGAACTATCACAACTAAAGTGAAAGGAAACGATTTCGTGGTCGACAACAGTTGGATTGTTCCATATTCACCACTTCTTTCCAAAACATTCAAGGCACATTGTAATGTTGAGTATTGCAATTCGGTCAAGTCAATTAAATACATTTGCAAATATGTCTCGAAAGGCAGCGACATGGCGGTTTTTGGTATCCAAGCATCCAATACCAACGATGAAATTACGTGCTATCAAGTTGGTAGATATGTGAACAGCAATGAAGCAATTTGGCGTATATTCTCATTCCCTATTCACGAACGTCATTCCACTGTTGTGCATTTGGGGGTGCATCTAGAGAACGGTCAGAGAGTATATTTCACAGCGTCGAATGCTGTTCAACGTGCCGAAAGTCCTCCAGCGACAACATTGACCAGTTTCTTTGCGATTTGTCAAAGTGATCCGTTCGCACGAACGTTGCTTTACTCGGAGATGCCACGTTATTACACTTGGAACGCTACATCGAAGAAATTTTAACGTCGGAAGCAAGGCGATGCAGTTCCTGGTCATCCAGATATGCGTTCTACTGATGCTCTTGGTCGTATTTACACAGTTCATCCGAAGAATGATGAATGTTTCTATTTGCGGTTGTTGCTGGTACATGTTCGAGGGCCAACATCCTTTGAATCACTACGAACTATTAATGGTATAATGTGCCCCACATTTCGTGCAGCATGTCAAGAGCTCAATTTGCTTGAAAACGATACTCATTGGGACACGACAATCGCTGAAGCAATTATTTCCGCAACTCCAAGTCAGATACGCACATTATTTGCTATCATCATTTCGACATGCTTCCCATCGAACCCACGTGACCTGTGGAACAAATACAAAGATAACATGTCAGAAGACATTTTACATCGAATTCGTGTCAGCACAAGAAATCCCAATCTTGAGGCGAACGAGGAGATGCATAACCAGGCTTTGCTCTTGATCGAAGATATGTGTTACCTCATGTGCGGCAGTTTGTTAGTCAGGCTAGGAATGCCAGCGCCAGATCGTGGAATGAATGACGCATTTAATAGAGAACTGGAACGTGAATGTGAATATGATCCACATGAATTAGTCCAATCAGTTCAAACGAATGTACCACTGTTGAATCCTAAACAGAGGGAAGTCTATGATACATTGATTAATGCAATTGATGATGGAAATGGTGGCTTATATTTTTGGATGCCCCCGGTGGAACTGGAAAGACATTCCTCATGTCATTGATTTTGGCCACTGTACGTGCGAGATCCGAAATTGCGGTAGCAGTTGCTTCTTCCGGAATAGCGGCCACATTGTTAGACAATTAATTAACACGACATTCATTGACTGTTAGGCGGTACGAAGTTCGCCGGGTCAGCTAGTATTTGGAATAAAAGGAAAATTGAACAAAATAGGTATACTTCGAAATAATTATAGTTTAACAGGTAAAAAGTAATAACAGTGTACTCTCTTAAGCCATGCTTCGGTTTATCATATGAATGTGGTATTGTTCTGGGAAACTAGATCATTCGTATCGTAACCAAACATACATATGATAATGATGTTCTCTTTCAGTTAAATTATTTTCTTATCGATTAAATCCACATAATTTTATATAAACTTTAATTAATCTGTGAATTGCATGCCAGATTTAATACACCAGCTAGCAGATCGCCGCAATTCAAGACAATCAGTGAATTGTTAAAAAAATATTATGTAAACGTTTACAAATCTAGATTAATTCAAGCACTAGTATTCTACAACGATTCCTTTTGACGTCACACCGAATCAATTAGAGGCTACACAGACACGGACGACAGTGTGTACTATCGATCGTGTTCCATCAGCGGTTAATTGGTACATTATAATCAAAATCCAATACTGCAACGCGCCCATTTACATGCCTAGCATTGCTAAAGTCCTTAGGCAACGACAACTGTTCACCATTAGACAAGGGTATGAGAAGTCAAGGACATACCTATATTGCAATAACTTGTTGTTCAAGTCTTATTATTCAACACTTTCTTGACACAATGGTAAAGAACACAAAACCAGCTACAAGCTGTTTAACGTATTAAAGTCAATATTGATATATACTCACTTATTTTAATAATAATTAATTCTACGATGTAAGTAATATTACATACTTTTCCTTCCAAAGTGACGGCATTGAAAACATAGAAATTAAAATTAGTAAAGTGACATTCAACAAAAATTTCTTGGCTCTTGATTTTCAAAGAATACTTTTGCCGATGCGAGTTACGCAATACATATTCTTTTTATCTAAATTTCATATTAAACATAATTGTATTCAGCCTAACAGTATTTTTTATAATTTTATTTCCTTTATCGGTATGATTTTTTCCTAATACTGAACCTCAGTATTACCTCATTCAAAAAAAACTTTATAATCTTTTCTGTTAACAAGTTTATATATTTAAGTATTTATATAAACTGTTTGACTTATACTATGGGTTATGTGTTATTTATATGTGCTTAATATTATTCATAGCAAGAAACACGTTTAAATGATTTTGAAAATTCAAAATGCTCTGAGAAAAATCAATTACAAAGTTTATAAGAAATTCATCTTTGAAACTGGCGATATGTTTTAAGACATGCCGGCGCTTACTTATCTATACTAATATTATAAAGCTGAAAAGTTTGTTTGTTTGTTTCCTTGAACGTGCTAATCTCAGGAACTACTAGTACGAATTGAAAATTATTTTACTTTTGGCTAGCCTATTTCTCGAGGAAGGTTATAGGCTATATAACATCACGCTATAACCCACGGGAGCGGCGCACTAATCATAAACGCGAGTAAAACCGCGGGCACATCTAGTTGTTCATAATTTTGAAACGAGAAAGTTTTATTATTATTTACTTTTTCTCTGTAGTGTATTTTGATATAGGTATATCGTATGGTTCATGTATTATTAACTTAATTAGAGGAGAACTTGCTGCTTGGATTTCGGAGGTTGAGTATCTAACTAATCGTAATTTGGAATTGGATGTTGATGAAAAAGACATTTGAAGAAAACCGTTGGAAGCATACACAGATATATTGGAAGCCTTTGAACTGTACAAGGACGTTTTTCAAATCCAGGTAAGACGTTTTTTTATTTATTAATTTCTGCTGTTACATTATGACCAATACGAGAGCAACATTGTGCTCTCGTATTGGTCGCCGCGTCACGTATTTTAGTTGGCAATTCAAAATATTACCTTGCTTGTATTTTTATTAATTTTAATATATCGTTTCTAGTGCCAACAATTATTTCATATCAAATAACGAACAGACGTAAGTACATTGTATTAATTGCGAACTTTATAAGTAATCTAATATTGCAATTGAAGTTAAAATTTGCCGTTTTTTGTTTTAGGTATTATACACGGTATTCGATACACTTTGCCACTCGCTATTATAATTATGTCCAATCATCTAATATTTTGGAGAAATCAGACACCCAGAAAGACATAGCCGTAAAAAAATTATGGTGCTATTTCTATATCTAAGTGAATTATTTGCTAATATTTTGATTCTATATCTTCAACTGAAGAAACACGTTCGGTCAGTATACCATTTAAACACCACTATACTTTTGGTATTGGAATTACCTTATACTTTGTTATATACAACTCAATATATTATTCTTATTAACCTAATTGTACTTGAGCAAACTTTTACCCTACCCTCAAATGAACAGTGACAAAAATGTTTTGCTGATAGCTCAATTATTTCTTCATTTGATTTAATCGGATTCTCATCTGAATTCAGAGAGAAATCGATATTGCATAGAAATGATAGTGACGCTTTTTCTCTTTCTCATATATATTTTCACATTTTTTATTTATAATTGTAATCCCAGCTCAGAAAATAGAGGATTTGTAGTTCAAACAAAACACCTTATACAAATCACAAATACATTTATTTCCTTTCCTACAATTTTATGCAAACACTTGAATTCACATTAGACTTGTACTTACTTGCTAGGTTTTATTTTAATCCAACAGTATTCTTATACGACGTTTATTACACAACCGCTCACTTCAACGCTCCGAACAAGAATGCCATGCTGTCCGTTCCGTAGCTGTCAGTTGCACGTTTGAATTTAAAATATATGGTGTTGCCAGAAATAAAAATGTAAACCAATAGAACAATCAGATTTATAAAATATTCGGAGTTACCAGTAATCATAAAAATAGGCTAACAACTCGGCCATCCTGTTCCAAGCGCGTCCTCGCGCATAACTCTTGTTTTAATACATTCAATCGATATAGTAGGATAAAAAGAAAAGCAATTGTTGTATACAAAAATAAAATATCATCTATGAACAAAACAACTTCATTATTATTCTAACATTACTATATATTATTTAGGATTTGACTTAAATATTAATTACATTCCATTAATTATTTAACATCTACCTCATTTGGTTCCATCTCTTTACTGCTGTCATTATTATCACTGTCACTGCTTTCTAGGTTTCTAGAGAATGATAACTATGGTTGGATTTTATCGATTGCTACCACGGCCTCGTATCGACGACCGTGTTTGCGCGTCATGGGAGTATCCTCAATTATGTATCTTTCGTTTGGAAGCACTTTCATTACGCGATATGGACCTTGAAATTTTGTAACTAATTTTTGAGATCTACCATCATGAGGAACTCGCCTCTCAACACGAACTAAATCTCCTACTTCATACTTTGTCCCTGGTTTTCTATGCCTATTAAACATTTCTACGTCTTTCAATTGCTGCGCTTTTATATTCTAACCCGCCTCTTCTCTAACAATATTCAAATCTTCGGAATTAATTACGTTAGTCGTATCAGATATAACAGAACTCAAGATGCCTTCGGCCCTGCTAGTTATGTTAAAACCAAACAGAAGTTCGGAAGGGCTTTTTTGTGTAGTCTTATGTATTGTAGTATTAATTCCCACTTGAATGTCACAAACATAGTCATCCCAAGATTGATCATCTTTATTATGGGTACTGGTTGACATGGCGTCTAGGATTGTCCTATTGAAACGCTCAACTTGCCCATTTGCCCTGGGTGTTGCAACTGCGTTAGTAATATGCTTAATGCCGAACGACGCGATAAATTCTTTGAATGTTTTGCTAGTAAAACTCGTCCCTTTATCGGTGATAAGACGTGTGGGGACTCCGAAATAACTTATGTAATATTTCAAGACATGTATACTAGTAAGAGATTTAGTGTTTTTGACAGCGGTTATATTGACGAATTTCGTAAAACTATCAACAAGAACTAATAAATAACAGTTAACCCTCTTGCTCTTAATAAACGGGCCTAGGTGATCCGCGTGTATCGTATGGAAAGGTACACTAAGTTTTTCGATAGGATGTAATCCTCCTTCTCGTCTACCACCGGGAATTTTGTGGTGAGCGCATTCCAGACAAGACCGTACGTATTTCTTCGTGAAACGACGCATTTTCGGAAACCAATAATGTTGTTGTATACGTTGTAGAGTTTTATCAAACCCATAGTGCCCTATATCATCATGGTTTTAGTATTTGCCATCGTACACCTTTCGGAAGCAACCATCTAATGCTATCACTGACTATACGATAAACGCGCCCATTTTTAAGCTTATAATTTTTACATATATCCGTTACCGTTTCCGAAGTCTTGTCCTCCAGGATATTTTTAATTCTCTGCACCTCTTCATCCGCGCCCTGCACGGTAGCGATCCAGTCCTGTTCCGAAGCTTTCAATACTTAGTATGTCCAATATATGTGATTCGGAAACAGGGGCCGCCACCGGGCCGCGACTCAGCGCGTCAACATGCGCCATTCGAGACCCGGGGCTGTACTCAATCGAGCAGTCAAATTCCTGCATTTGGACCCACCACCGTGCAACTCGCGGAATCAGATCGCGCTTCACAAATGTAGATCGTAAAGCACTACAATCGCTATAAATTGTAAATTGTATTCCAAGCAAATACACTCTAAACCCACTTAAGGATGCCACCACAGCTAAGGTTTCAAGCTCGTAGGAATGGAGCTTGCGTTCGTCTAGAGAAGTTTTACGGCTGAAATATGATACTGGGTGAAACACTCCCCGGGAGTCACTTTGCATAAGTATACCTGCTAGACCATCTTTACACGCGTCGGTGTGTAATTGCATTACTGCTAGAGGGTCATATAAAGCCAATAATGGTCGTTGCATAAGGAGGGTTTTCACTAAGTTAAACGCTTTATCTTCGTTACTTCCCCATGTCCAACTAACGTTCTTTTTTAATAAATTCGTCATCGAGGAGGTTATTATAGCGTAGTTTTTAATAAACCGTCTAAAGAAACCGGACAATCCCAAAAATTGTCTTAATTCGTGTATATTTTTAGGTGTCGTGAATTTAGAAACAGCTTCCGTTTTCCTATTTCCCGGACGAATACCTGTTGAATTGACTTCAAAGCCTAGGAAATCAATAGTATCCAAAAAAGTTACATTTACTAAGCCTAAGCGTTAAACCGCCTTGCTTGAGAAGTCCAAGGACTTCTTCTAACCTAGCTAAACCTTCAGTCACAGTTTTACAGGGTATTAGAATATCATCCATATAGACGATCGCATATTTTATTTTGGCATCATGGAGAATTTTATTTATTGTCCTTTGAAAGATGGATGGTGCATTAACCAGACCAAATGGCATTCGATTGAACTCATATTGACCGTCAGGTGTTACGAAAGCGGTCTTGTGGCGAGATTCTTCACAGATAGGAATTTGATAGTAACCAGAAACTAAATCGAGTGACGTGAACAGCTTTTTACCTGCCAATTGGTCTAATTGATCCTCAACACGTGGGAGAGGGTAGTGATCTTTTTTTGTTTTTCTATTTAGTGCTCGATAATCCACGCATAAACGTTTCATCGGTCTTTTTCTGTACTAATACAATAGGGCTAATAAGATTCCCTAACTATTCCGTTATCCAACATCTCTTGTACCATGTTGTTTACCAGTGCTCTTTCAGAATGAGACAAACGATAAGACCTATATACTATAGGATTGGAATCTTCCAGATCAATGACCATTTCTGTGTCCCGAGTGAAGCCAAGATCTTTTAATCCTTTTGAAAAAGAGTCTTTGTATTTATTTAATAATTCCTGTAAGTGTAAACGTTCATAGTCATTGAGATTTTCACCACACTTGATTTGTTCATCGGCATTAATAGAATCGAAAGACATCTGATAGCAATCAAGAACCTCAGAAGATTCAAAATGATAGCGTTTGATAGAGCGAGTCAATAGAGTGTTTCTGTAATGATTATATCAGCATCAGATACATTATACACCAGTACCACTCCGTTTCCCTCTTTGATATTATAATGACCCGGTAGCAAAAAATATTGTTTCCCGCCTGCCCATCTAAGCGAACCGCGTACGTAAACATCGCTATAATGTGAATCTGATTTTACAGGTACTACACGCAATGACGATTTTGGTATACAAATATCGCTATCACAGTGTAGACGTAATTTGGTGGAATTATTTCTCTTAAATATTAATTAGGTCGGTGTCTTAGTGATTATAAGGCCCGGCATCTCGGTGAAAGAGTGTCCCAGAAGAGTAGGATAACCCAGCACATAATCCTCGACCACGTACATGTCTATAACGCTTTTAACGCCTTGTACTTCAACTTCAGCTCTTATTATGCCTAATGGAATTATCAAATTTGCACCTATACCTCTAAGAGTGAAAAGGTTAGGGGAACACTTAATATCCATGCCAAGTTTCTTAGTCTCACTTACTTTTGATTAACGAGCACTGACTTCCCAAGTCTACATGACATTGTGTTACTTTCCCGTTGATTTTGATATCAAGGATATATTTATCAATAGCCTTATCAGTCGAGCTTAATACAGACACCTGTTTTTCGTTTTTATCATGTGCTTGTGTTTCATTTTTATAAGAGCTAGTACCTGGCTTGTTTCGATAACAGCTAGAGGCTTGATGCCCCAATCTATCGCATAGTGTACATTTAATTATAGGTTTTTCGCTCTTAAAGCTGGGGTGACCGAGTTCATTACAATTAAAACATCGTAAGTTAGAATTAATCACGCTTGATTTTAAATTTTGAGTCTTATGACTTGCCGTTATATTAAATTGCTTACGATCATACCTATGCCTAAAACCACTTTCATAAGTATCTTTGCTCTGACCTACTTTTACAGTTCGAAAATATTTTAGAAGTTGTTCCGGTTCACTAAATTGTGCCGCTTGGGCACCTACTCTTATGGCGCGGTCATCTAACCCGTGTAGAATGTAATCCACCGCCTGCTTACCATGGATTTTACACCTATTTAATAAATTCAGTTTTGCGTAATAATAGTGTTCTAACGATTCTCCGTATTTTACACGTTTTGATAACATTTCAGTCAAGAGCTTGCGTAATCCTTGCGCCAAGGGAATGACTCAATCAATGTCTTTTTCCATTCACCCCATGTATTTAAAAGAGAGGGTAAGCCTTGATACCAAGTTTTCGCTAACCCAGCAAGCTTAGGAAGTGCGTAGTGAATTATTTCTTTTTCAGACCAACCGTATATTTCCGCGCATTCTTCTACTTTAGTTATCCATACTAGTATAGTTTGCTCTTTACTTAGCGGATCAAATTCTGGTATGACGTTATGAAGAAACGATAGCTTAGGCTTCTCCGAACTCTTGACATTATTTAGAATTGACAAAAATGTATCTAATATGACATTTGTTTCAGATTCCTTATTTCTATTTCTACTAGACTTAAATAATTTGGTCGACTCACGGTTGTACGAGCTGTCACTTTTACGATCCGTCCATCTCGAGTTGCCTCTTTTCCTTCGTTGGTCCTTTCTTGGCTTCATCGATCTTTTGTAAATCACGCTGCTACTTGAACTGTCAGAGTTAGTATCAACTACTCGCCTTTTCCGGTTTCCGAGCCGTCGTGGCACATATAGACATCTAGAAATAATTCTAGATGCAACCGAGTTACCGTCCATACCCTCTAACCCGGGCTCACTCCTGCCCTCTAACATGGGCTCACTCCTGCCCTCTAACCTGGGCTCACTCCTGCCCTCTAACCTGGGCTCACTCCTGCCCTCTAACCTGGGCTCACTCCTGCCCTCTAACCTGGGCTCACTCCTGCCCTCTAACCTGGGCTCACCATCCATATCCATATTGAGTAGCAACCCTTCTCCTTGGTTGTACTTCAACAGGTATGCAGACTTATCTGAAACTTACCAAAAGAAAAGCTTAGTGTATATTCCTGAAGCATTTTACTATTTAACTTTACCAACTTAATATGCCCAAAACATTCCTTGCAACCAATCCTCTCTCAACGGGAAAAGGTTAGGTAGTTCCCCATTTCTTTATAATAAGTAAATAAATGTAACTGAAGAGTAAATATCGCATATAATATGTAGTAACTTAACTATCCAGGCATCTTTGAACTCCACTATACTAACATAATGACAAAAGCGTCATATAATATGGTATTATCAACCATTAAATATAACAAATACAAATTATGCCAGTCTATATTTAGAATTCATACTTCATTGTAAGCCAAAAAGTAAATATAAAAAAATAAAAGAGTAATGATTACATTAATTACATATCATCAATACTCGTTGAGGCAAGAAAAAAACTCGTAATATCTAAAGCAACATTGACTAAATTTCAATAACGTATTTACGTTGAATTTATATATTAATTCGATTCATGTATGTTACTGGCGGTCGTTGGTAAAACAAAAGTAGAAAAATAATAGTCTTTCTATCCTAAATATTCCGATATTAAAAGAAATATAAATCCGTCATCACTTTAATATTTGTTAGACATCACGAAATTTATTGTAGCAGGCAATAAGTATAATTGTTGTTAGCGGACATGTGGCATGAACATATGATTGTTAATTTCAAACCGTTATCTCGTGATTCTGTAATATAGTTGTGGACGTGAAAATAGAAAATTTATGAGAATTCTCTTACGATCCCACTTCTGAACTGTAATCCCAGCTCAGAAAATAGAGGATTTGTAGTTCAAACAAAACACCTTATACAAATCACAAATACATTTATTTCCTTTCCTACAATTTTATGCAAACACTTGAATTCACATTAGACTTGTACTTACTTGCTAGGTTTTATTTTAATCCAACAGTATTCTTATACGACGTTTATTACACAACCGCTCACTTCAACGCTCCGAACAAGAATGCCATGCTGTCCGTTCCGTAGCTGTCAGTTGCACGTTTGAATTTAAAATATATGGTGTTGCCAGAAATAAAAATGTAAACCAATAGAACAATCAGATTTATAAAATATTCGGAGTTACCAGTAATCATAAAAATAGGCTAACATAATAATATAATAATAATATAGCTTTATTTCGGACCAATGAATCCATAGACTGTTAGTAATACTGTTATGATCTTTCTAATATTATATACGTGTTCAATGTCTCTTGTTGTTGAAGGTCACATTTCAATAAAAGGAGATTTTTAAGTTAACCGAATTTATTTGCGCGGAATCGAATCAAGTATACAAGTTGTCGTGTAGACGGGAGGGAACTGACTGGGGAGAGTATGCAGGCGCGCTACCTCGTAATTAATATGATGCAACGCATTTTATTGTTGCGTCATACACTGCACATGTCCCCACAGTCATCCCCCTTTTACAAATAAAAAATCTGAAAAAAACTACATTTCAATATCACAAATGTTCTAACATAATTACAATAAATTAAAGTTACTTATAACAGTGCAGAAGGCACACAGGAATGTGCGGCGTTGCAAAAATGGTCGCCTTGCTAGAATTGAATGACGCATTACCTGCGATCGGTTCAAATTACACATTTGATACGCTGTTATACTTATAAAGGTTACACAATCTTAAACAATGTCGAATTTATGTTCACAAATCTAATAAGTTATATAAATTTATTCAATTGAATATTATAACATTCACACACATTATTTATATCTTGCTTGGTTATATAGGTACTTACATTTATATTTATACATACGTATTTACGGTACACTCTTTATAACATTTTAACACTATAACATATTACTGTTATCATACTTGTAGAATCATAAGTTTAATTAAAACAACTTGGAAAAATAAAATACCATAAAGTATACCTCTACACAGTCTGTTGAGCTTGAGAGGTCTGAAATTGCTGGACTGTCCTGCCCATCTCTTTACGCAACCACATTCGGGTTCTGGTATGACATGCTCCGCAACAAAAATATATTATCAACAAAGACAATAGTATAACAATTGCTATGGACATGGTTCCGTACATTTTCATGTGAGTTTCTATTTCACTAAAATTGGCGCTATTTGCACCGTTTTGGGCGATAATAATCTCTTCCTGTTTACTGTATGTCTTACCCATTCTGTAAAACAATTTAGCGATATGACAATAAACTCGTCTAATTTAATATATTTTTGTACAACCTTGACAAAGTATAGATATCTAATGACGAAATATAATTACTCATTATATAAAGCAATTTCGCAATTACTTGTGAGTTCGAAATATTGTTACCCTTGCAATTTTTCAATACAAGTAAATATACAGGTTGCGTTTAATTTTTATTCTATTGCTACTTGTTCAATACACAATATATTATCCTGCCGCTTACCTTACGCTACGTACTTATATAATTTTATACATGCGCGGTAGCTACTGATGTAGCACCGACTTAAAATTTTTTCTCTATCCTACGTAATATTTTAAGGGTGGTTACCATAGTGGCCTACTCTGCTATAATTAATTACACCCCTTGGGGCCCTCAGTACCCACTATGGTAACGCCGTAAATAGACATACATATATAAATAACGCTTACACATTAAATCTTACTCGCGGTTTAACTACGCGTCCACTTCTAGTTATAACTTTATTGTCAGAATTCTTATCACTGGTTTGTATCATAGGTGCTGTGGTACGATTAATACTAACATTGTTATCGAATTTATTACAGTTCTCATCCTCTGTCTGTTCGTTCAAAATATACGCGGCTTTTAATCTATCAATGGATACCTTTGCGGTTCTATTAGGCAACTGAATTGTATATACTTTATCTGTCCTATTCAACACACGATAGGGGCCTTCATATGTTGGAGATAAGGACTTTTTAACCATTTCGTTCCGTATAAACACATGTGTACACAACTTTAAATTTTTACTTACAAATATTTTTCTACTACCGCTAACTGATCTACTCTGAGGTTTCATTGAACTAAATGTTTTGCGTAACTGTACTATGTAATCATGATGACTGTCGCTTTGGCTACTTTGCTGGAAAAAGTCTGATGGTAATCTTAAAGGTTGTCCATAAATCAATTCTGCGGCACTATATCCAGTGTCAGTTCTTAACGCGGCTCTTAAACCTAACATAACCGTCGGTAATTCGTCTGCCCAATCCAACCTATCGGCCAATCTCGCTGTTAACGCATTTTTCAATGAACGATGCCATCTTTCTATCAAACCATTACTCTGTGGGTGGTACGCCGTCGTATGAATTTTTTGTACGCCTAATAGTTTCATAAGTGCGCTAAAAAGATCGCTTTCAAATTGTCTTCCCTGGTCTGTGGTTATTCTACTAGGGCAACCAAATCTACATATCCACTCTTTAAATATTACATTAGAAACCGTGTCAGCTGATATGTCTGAAACTGGAATAGCTTCTGGCCAACGCGTGAAACGGTCCATAATTGTTACGCAATAACGATATCCATCGCGTGACGTAGGTAACGGACCAACTATGTCAGTATGTATTTGTTCGAATTTCGTGCATTTCGGAAAATCTACTAAGTCTGAAAGTGTGTGTCTACTTATCTTGGCTTTTTGGCAAGATATGCACGTTTTTGCCCACTCATTTACCTCTTTATTCATTCCTGGCCAAAAAAATCTTTTAGTTACTAACTTCCTAGTCGAACGAATGCCTGGGTGACTTAAGTTATGAATACTGTCGAAGGCTAATTTCCTAAATTTTTTCGGTAAATACGGTCTGGCGGTATCCGTCGAGACTTCGCAATATATTCTCTTATCAGAGCTAGGTACAACTATGTATTTGAATTCGTGCTTATTACTGCCTGAGTCGGTAACTCTACACTCTGCGTCCTGTGCGCGAGCTAATTCTCCGTAATCTATCGTCGTGGGACACAAAATAGACTCAACACGCGATAACGCGTCTGCTACTGTATTCTCTGAGCCGTTTATGTGTTGTATATCGCTCGTGAATTCGCTAATATACATTAACTGTCTGGCTCTTCTAGGAATTTCTTTATCACTTCTAATCTTGGTAAAAGCGTATATCAACGGCTTGTGATCCGTAAAAATCGTTATCTGTCGTCCTTCTATCATATTTTTGAAATGTACCATCGACATGTAAATGGCAGATAGTTCTTTATCATAAGTACAATATTTTCGCTGTGTGTCTGATAGTCTCTTTGAAAAATATCCTAGCGGTAACCATTTATCCTCAATCTTTTGCTGCAGCACAGCACCGACACAAGTATCTGACGCATCTGTCATTAAAGCTAAAGGTACATCTACGCTAGGGTGAGACAATGTAACGGCGCCTTTAAGGCTATCCCTACATTGTTCAAAAGCTTTAATACTCTTTTCGTCCCAACTGATTTTAGTTTTATCCTTTTTCTTCGAATTGTGTAAAAAATTATTAAGTACTGCCTGATGTGCTGCGGCGTGAGGGAGGTGCGACCTATAAAAATTGATCATTCCTAAAAATCTACGTAACTGTTCTATCGTTTCTGGTCGCTTATAGTCGGCAATAGCCTTCACCTTATCCGGCAATGGGCTTATGCCGTCCTCCGACACGAAATATCCTAGAAATTCTACTTCTGACTGCCCGAAAGCACATTTACTTACATTAATTGTAATACCTAATTCATTAAGTCTATTAAACAGAATCCTAACGTGTTTTTTGTTTATCTCTTCTGTGTCTGACGCTACCAAAATATCGTCTATATAACAGAAAATTGCTGACTTACCGCTTTTATCTTCTAGGCGTTCTATTCCCTTTAATACCTGTTGATCCATAAACCTTTGGAAGGTTTGGGCGGCATTCCTAAGACCAAAACTCATCCTGGGGAATTCATATAAACCAAATGGCGTACATATACTGGTTTTCTCTATATCTTCTGCCGCAACTGCTATATTATGATAGGCTCTTTTTAAATCTAACCTAGTATAGTATTTCTTATTAGGTAACACATATGTAAAATCTTGAAGTCGTGGTACTGGGTATCGATCTGGTTTCGTAATAGCGTTAAGCGCTCTATAGTCTCCGCATGGACGTAATTGACCATCCTTTTTTAAAACTACGTGTAGTGGACTGGCCCATTCTCCTTTACTAGGCCTACAAATACCTAATTCCTGCATTTTATGAAATTCTTCCTTTACTTTCATATACCGGTCTGGAGGTAATGGCCTTGGCCGCGCGAAAACCGGGGAACCGGAAGTTATGATGTGGTGATACACGGAATGAGTTGGTTCCTTGTACATAATAGGCTTAGTTATACTTGAAAATTCCTCTATAATCTCTCGGTAGGGGTTGTCGCTTTGTATACTCCTAATTGAAGGCTGATCATGCTTTGTAACGCACCCTATTACACATAAATTTGTTATACTGTCTGTAAGTCTCCTATTATATATATCTACCACTAATTTATAGTATTCTAAAAAATCAGCACCTATGATAGCTTGCTTAACATCACAAATTATAAAAGTCCATTTCAAGCTTCTACGCAACCCTAAATTTAACTCTAGTGTTTTAATACCATACGTTCTAATTTCGGTGTTATTCGCTGCAAAGAGTTTATATTCACTGAGTAATTGTTCGCACTTAAATTGACTCACCGGTAAGACGGAGACGTTGGCACCTGTGTCTACCAGAAAACGGGTTCCGATTGTTCTGTCCCTTATACACAAACGATGGTTCTGTTCTGGCTCGACGCAGTCTCCCACCGCAATAGGCTGCACCGCATCTAGTTTTCCGACTCATCATTCTTGTCGCTTTTCCTCGGCTGCTTCCAGTTGCAGGGCTTCTCGCACGCTCTAGCTCGGTTCCTGTAACGAAAATGATACCTGCAGAGCCAGTTTGGGCTCTGTGGGGTCCTCGGTAGTCCTCTTGGCAGTGAACGTGACCTTGATCTGTTTCTATTCCACGGGTTGCCGTTATCGTACTGCTGCCGTCGTCCTCTAATTTCATTAATTTCCACTCGCAGCGTTCGTAGTTCCCTTGTCATTTCTGCCAGTTGCTCGGTCATATTTGGCGTCACTGATACTGCCGATGTCGGCGTTGATACTGCGGCAATTTCCATAGGGCGTAAATTTTCCATGATCTTGTCGGCTAATGCGGCTAATTCGTCTAATTTCGTATCCTGTGCCACAGATAGAACTGCTTTCACCGAACCCGGAAGTCTAGATATCCATAGACGTTTCAATGCTTCTGTGGATACCTGAGTGTTAGTGGCAAGCTCTGACATTCTTCTCAAAAGTTGTGACGGGCGTTGAGTTCCTAAATCCATCTCCGAAACTAGCTTGTTAAATTGTCGTTCAGCGCTCTCCTCGTAAACGGTAATTAATCTGTCTTTTATGGCTTCATACTTTCTATTTTCAGGTGGCGTAATAATAAGATCATATACTTGCTGTAAGGCGTCCCTGCCCAACTTCGCTACTACCATATTGAATTTCTAAAATGTAGTATCTCCTTGCTTCTGCGGCTCCAATATCGAATCGAATTGAGCAAACCATAATTTCGGCATGTCCTTCCAAAATTCCGGTATCTTCGATGAAACGGATATCGCTGCTAGATCTGTGACTGACTGAGTTGTCACGGTCATTTCGGCTTGACCTTGTCCCGTAACTGCAGGCTTATTCATTTTATATATTTAGTTCGTACACCGGTTTATTTTAAAAGTTTCCTATAATCACTATAACTAACTTGCAAGGCTGTAACTACGCGCTAGCAAGGAGTCAAATTCCGCTACCCTGTTCGCTGCACTGTGTAATATAACCGCACTGTCCAAAAAATAAATCACGTCGGTGTCACCACTGTTATGATCTTTCTAATATTATATACGTGTTCAATGTCTCTTGTTGTTGAAGGTCACTTTTCAATAAAAGGAGATTTTTAAGTAAACCGAATTTATTTGCGCGGAATCGAATCAAGTATACAAGTTGTCGTGTAGACGGGAGGGAACTGACTGGGGAGAGTATGCAGGCGCGCTACCTCGTAATTAATATGATGCAACGCATTTTATTGTTGCGTCATACACTGCACATGTCCCCACAAATACAATTTAGCTTATTTCCTAGTGTTAGTATAAATTAACCTAGAGACAAACTTTTTTAAAAGTGGAGAATGGAAAATCTCAGCAACAGTTCTCAGGATGCTGTTAGGACTGTCTCTCACTCTCCTCAGTAGCGAGGCCGTTTTTTGCGCACTATTGCGTAAAAGCCATCCGTTCGTGCTTGCGCAAACATTTCCGACGCATTGCAGTAATGAGACAATCCCATCAACATCCTGAAAGCATTATTATATTGGATGCGCAGGGCGTCCAGTGATCTCTTAGTACAATTGACCCATAGATTACTCGTGTACAGACTCTGGCAGTAAGCCTGAAACAGTGTAATTTTAACTAGGCCTGTACACCGAGCAAATCTACGAGCCAACATATTACTCCGCACCGCTAGAGCTCTACGTTTCCTCTCAATGTCTACATCGTCCTTAAGGTTGTCGGCAAGGAAATGCCCTAGATTGAATGCCCAAGAATTTAAATGAGCACTACATTTCGTTTAGTGGTATATTAAAATATTCGTTATATACATAGCAGATACATTAATTATTAATAATAACCACGTCCGTCAGATATCTTCCTTCAACCATTTTTAATGGCATAGTATCTAGATTTGTTCACAACAATCACAAACAAAATTATCACTGTAAAATTAGGTCATGTAAATTCAGACAACCTTTGAATAAATGATAAATAAATCATCTTCGCACATGTCCTATACCTCTGCAATATAATAAATGAAAAAAAAAATTACGATGTTTGATATCGATTACTCAATCATGCGCAAGGCGATAATCGTATTTGGGTAAAACTTGCCATACTTTGTTTAAATTCTAATAAAGTAAACAACAAACAAAATATATATTGTTTACTGCCTGATAGCTTGCCCATTGATTCGACTGGTCACTATAATGTAGATGATAAAAAATGTAATGCTCATAAAAATGCCAGTTCAGCTGTGAAAATATTTATATCGCTGTTGAGAATGTAAATTAATTGGAAGAAATTGATGAAAGTCTTGAAGTATGCTGGGTTACAGGGATAGAAAAATAATTTTTGAACTTTACAAGGATCAGGAGGCTGTGATAGCAGTAGGAGAAGAAAGAGAAAGAGCAAAGATCAGACAAGGCGTTAGGCAAGGATGTCCACTGTCTCCAATGATTTTAACATTTTCGTAGAGGGCGCAATAAAGGAAATTATAGAAGAAGAACAAGGGGAAGTAAAGATGAATGTGCAAAATATACATTTTATAAGATACGCAGATAACATAGCTGCTTTAGCAGAAAGTAGAGAACAGCTAGAAATTTTACTAAACCGAATGGACGAGGTTTTCCTAAAAATTAGATTAAAAATAAATAGCTCTAAAACCAAAACAATGAACATATCTAAATTTCCTTCTATCAATATTGAACCCATAAACGAAATAACTTTAAAATAGACAATGTAAATAAGTTCATATACCTGGGAACATTAATAACCAGTGACTCCAGATGCACTCCAGATTTAGTGGTAAGAATAGGAATGGCAAAAGGAGCATTTAACTCCAAAAAACAGCTACTCACCACCAAAAATATTTTAACTAAGACCAAGAAACTTTTTAATAAAACCTATACAGGGTGATTTTGAAATCGTGTAATTCCTTTTAACCACGCATTCTACTGGTGATATAGAATAACCCTGACCATATTTTTATTTAATTAGATTTATTTTTTTTGAAAAATTATTGTTCCGTTTTTTTTGTGAAATGGTGTCAGATAGTCATATGTTAACCAACCGAGGCAATTTTAATTTTTTACTAATTAAAATAAAAAAGCATATTAATAATTAATGTCGTAAATAATAACGGGCGGTCCTTTTTATAGCCCCTTATTATTTACGACATCAGTTATTGTTATGTTATTATTTTTAAATTAGTAGAAAGAAAAGGTAAAAGTTAAGTCGTATTAAGAAGTCAAAGCGCTGGCTGAAGATAGGACATTATAGAAGAGACTCCACCGACAAGAGCTTGGCTCTTAAATTGAAGACAGAGAATGTAAATATGACTTGCTGTCGACTGTTAGCTATCAATCAAGATTTAGGTGAGAATATAAGCATATGATTTGGAAAAGAAATGTATCGTCTTGTATATAATATATATCACATTTCTTTTCATACGATCATTAAATGTGTCTTTTGCTGTCCATAAAGCCCTCAAGGACGCGAAATACAAATCAGAAGTAATTTAAATTGCTAAGCTTAAGTTAAATAGACCTCGAGCCCTTTATTGACATAGTTCATTGCCATCATCTCTTTCATCTCTTCTCCTTAATGACTTTTTGTATTTGTTTATGTACTATTATCTAACTATAAGTTTATGTAGCTATTTGTTTTGCATTTTGATTTTCCTTATTATTCCTATATCTATACTTATATTAACAGGCAAACCTGCATATCTATTCTCCGTAATGTTCTCGAAAAATTTGTTAAGTCTGACATTCTGCACTGAGCCAACGTGGTGGACTTTTTGCTCTACCCTTCTCATACCGAAAAGAGGCCCGTGCCCTACAGTAGCACAATACAGGGCTAATATTATTTTATTCTTATATTGTATAGTACAAGTTAGTGTTTGGAAATTGTGGTATTTGGGCAAGAAACAACTTATATATTAAAAATACCGCATTTCACCGCTTATGTTTATGAACATAACTATGGACGTTCAGATAATAGATTCACCTTTATTACCTAATAAATGTTTAGAGTTCGGTTCCTCTAATATATTATAAGTGTTCATGTGTTGTATGTATTTATATAGTGTCACTGTTGTCCAATCTAAAGAGGTGTTCTTGTAAGAGATAAATGAAACTCCGGAATAACTTTCACTGAATACTATATTGGGCAATATGAAATATATACGATTTACATGACTTTACTTTACGACAGGAGGAAGACAACTGTAGCGAGGGGCAATGTAATGGCAAGCGTCACACGAGTTTCGCAACGTATTAACTACTCGTATTACATTGACTCAGTACCGATACAGTGGTACCCTCTTTTTTTTTAAAATAATTTAAAATTTTACATACAATTTTAAAAATACATATCTTATTCTAAAAATATCCGCAGTACCTAACAATGCATTTATTCTGCCTATCGTTACAATACACATCCGTTGTTCTCTACAATGATAAGCAAGCAGAAATTAAAACCTTTGTATCGTGTTGAAACAATAACATTACCTACACATACAGATTGCAAGTCGACAAAACAGTTGCTAGAACCTTCTGTTGAAAACAAAGTACTTATATTACGAAACGGTTACAAAGTATAATATTCTAAGAACTGATTACATTGTATTTAGGCAAATAACAGACATGTTATACATTTAGCTGCTATTGAAACTCTGGATACATTTTATCATAAAGTTACATTTCATACATACTAACAAATAAGTATAAAAATTCTGGTTAACTTGCAATAGTAAACTGTTAAAATTACACATATAAATTAAAATGATTTAATACAAATAGCACATTTATATCAAAGAAACATGACAATATGGCTTTACGTACCTTTTAGTAAAATTACTTTAAGTTTATTTTTTTACACATTAAAAATACCTATATTATTACACACAAATTAAAGTCTTAACACATTTTTCATTAGGTAAATACAACCTGCTGTGGCTGCTGCGGCTGTACATTACCAGGAACACAAGTTATCGCTGTTGGCGGTTGAGCAGTCATAATTATTTGCCTCTTTATCCAATTCTGAGACCGTTTCATACTTTATTTAGGCAAAAATATATAAACAGTAACGATAACATGATCAAGACGGTTAACATGAGGATGCTGTATACCTTGAAATCGTTTAATAACTCCGTATTTTTGTTAGTCGCACCACTCGCGCCGTTTTGCGAAATAATAATATCTTCTTGTTTACTGTACGAGGTGCCCATTTTACTAGTTTAAGGTATCTTCACTGATAAATGTTTCTTACAAATGACAATTAAAGATTGATCTACCTTTCTATATTGAATTTAGTTAGAAATAAATGCTTATTATGAATTATAATAAAAATCTTACTGGCATTTTTGATGCGCGACCACTACGTGTGGTATAAGTGATAGACGTTTTATCGCTTACCTCATGTTGACTGTCTTGAGCGTTTATTTTTGTGTTATTACAATTCGAGTCTGTATATTTTTGTTCCATGGGTACTATTTCGTTGTTTAACAAATAAGCTAGCTTTAACCGATCAATTGAAATTAGCGACTGTTTTCCAAAAATATCTATTTTATATACTTTACTTCCCCTCTTTATGACCTTGTATGGGCCCGTATAAGGAGGTTGAAGTGTTCCTCTCATTGCTTCATCTCTAATAAATACGTGACTGCAACTACCTAAGTCAAGGTGTACAAAAATAGTACGAGAGTCTCTCTGCTAGACATTTCGAGGTCGAAGGTTCTTAAATAAATTCCTAAGATGATTTACGTAATCATTATCATATTTCATTTTTGAATACGAGCTGTCGTAGAAATCGCCTGGAAGTTTTAACTTTAGACCATACGTCAATTCTGCCGCGCTGACGTTCGTATCGTTTCGTGGAACTGCGCGTAACCCCAATAATATTATAGGTAATTCTTATAACCAGTTTAAACAATTATTAAGTCTTGCTCTTAAAGCTACTTTTAAAGATCTGCGCCATCTCTCTATCATCCCATTACGTTGGGGGTGGTAGGGGGTGGTTCGTATTTTGTCTATACCTAACAATTTTGTAAGTTGTAAAAATAGATCACTTTCAAACTGTCTACCTTGATCGGAAGTAATTCTATTAGTACATCCAAATCGAGCGATCCAATTATCAAAAATTACTTGCGCTACTTTTCTTGAAGTAATCTCTTGTAAAGGATAAGCCTCCGGCCAGCCTGTACCTCTATCTATTATGGTTAGTAAGTACCTATGTTCCTCAGACGTGGTTGGCAAAGGCTCTACTAAATCTATATGTATGTGTTCAAAACGAGCACTCGGCGTGAATTGTCCTAATTCAGAAGTATTATGTCGCTGTACCTTGGCTTTTTGACAACTGTTACACATTTTAGTCCACTCAGCGATTTGAGAGTTCATTTTAGGCCAATAATATCTATCTTTAATAAGTTTTTTAGTTGCTCTAATGCCAGGATGGCTTAAATTATGTAATTTATCGAAAACTAACTTCCTGTATTTTCAATTATATAGGGTCGAGCCACTTGCGTTGACATGTTACATATAATAGGTACTTGGTAGTTTGGTAAAAATATTTCCCTAAATTGCAGAGTACCTTTTGCCTGACTGACTCTATCACATAACTCGCGATCTAGTTTCTGTTCTCTCGCTAAATCTTCGTAATTAATAACAGTAGGACAATCAATCGTTTCGATTCGTGACAAAGCGTCTGCTACTAAGTTCTTATCGCCTGTAATATGTCTTATATCCGTAGTGAATTCGCTGATATAGGATAGCTGTCGAGTCCTACGCGGTGTTTCCTTTTCGGAACTTTTTCTTGAGAAAGCGAATATTAAAGGCTTATGATCTGTATAGATAACCAATTTTCTACTTTCGAACATTTTACGAAAGTACTGCATCGCTAGAATCGATCGATAGAATATTTTTGTTGTGTTTCCGATAATTGTTTAGAATAATATCCTAGTGGTTTCCAATGGCCATGTATTTATTGTTGCAATACTGCACCCATGCAAGAATTTGATGCGTCAGTCATCAGTGCTAGTGGGACGTCACTAAAAGGATGCGATAACATAACACTGTTTTGTAAACTTTCTTTACATTTTAAAAATGCATTATCTGAGGACTCTGTCCAAATTATTTTACTTTTATCTTTTCTTTTGGCATTATGTAAATATATATTTAATTCTTTTTGATATTCTACAGTCCTAGGTAGGTGTGTCCTATAAAAATTGATCATTCCTAAAAAACGACGTAGCTGTTCTACAGTGTCTGGTTTCGGGTAATTAATCATAGCTTTTACTTTCTCTTCCAGGGGTTTAATACCCTCTGCAGAGACCGTGTAACCTAAAAGTTCGATTTCGGTTGCTCCGAATATGCATTTACTAAGGTTTATAGTGATACCAAAATTATTAAATCTTTCAAAAATTAATTCTAATTGTCGCCTATGATTTTTAGGGCTATCACTGAATATGATGACGTCATCAAGGTAGCTAAAATAAAATGGTTCCGTACCTGTTATCCGTATCCTCTGTATCCTGGTTGTCCTCTACATGTTGTTCCAAATTTTGTAGTACATTGTTATTCATAAACCTTTGAAAAGTTTGAGCCGCGTTACGCAAACCAATCGTCATTCTCAAAAATTCAAATAAATTGAAAGGTGTTATAATAGCTGTCTTTTCTACATCTTGTGGTGCAATAGGCACAGTGGTATGCATGGTTAATATCTAAGCGGGAAAATATTTTTTTACCGGGACAAATATAAGTAAAATCTTGTAACCTTTGAATTGGGTATCTATCGGGTTTTGTTATTGAATTTAACTGCCTATAGTCGCCGCAAGGGCGCAACTGTCCATCTTTCTTGGAGCAACGTGAAGTGGGCTTGTCCAAGCTCCTTTAGAATGTCTACATATACCAAGTTCTTGCATAAATGCGAATTCAGCTTTAACTTTTTTGTACCTATCCGGTGGTAGCGGCTTAGCACGCGAAAACACCAGCGAACCTGTAGTTTCTATATAATGGTAGACTGAATGACAAGGCGTATCTTTGTATAGTATCGGTTTTGTTATTTCAGAATATTTAATTAAAAGATCGAAATATGGATGATTACTATTAATCGTATTAATTGATTGCTGATTACATTGAACTACGGAAGCAATAATGTTCAGACTCGTTACTTGGTCAATTAATTTCTTAGAATTGAAATTAAACTACAATATACGGATTTTATCGCGTTGTTTATTTATCACTGTATTACAAAATTTTGAAAATATTACTCTACTACTACTATTGATTTTATTTGACTAATTTATAAGCTAATAAAATTATTTAAACTATTAAATCTATTTATTTTTGGTTTACACTTTCCCCGACGTTTCGGGTGCTTTTCAGCAGCCATGGTCACGGGGAGTCTCCCCGTGACCATGGCTGCTGAAAAGCAACCGAAACGTCGGGGAAAGTGTAAACCAAAAATAAATAGATTTAATAGTTTAAATAATTTTATTAGCTTATAAATTAGTCAAATAAAATCAATAGTAGTAGTAGAGTAATATTTTCAAAATTTTGTAATACAGTGATAAATAAACAACGCGATAAAATCCGTATATTGTAGTTTAATTTCAATGAATAACATTCGCGTAAACAGAAGACAATATTATATAATTTCTTAGAACTTAAATCTATTAACAATTTGTAATGCATTAAAAAATCAGCCCCTAGTATGGGTTGTGTAACATCTGCGACAACGAAAGTGAAACGGAAGGCACGTTTTAAATTTAAATTTAGAACAAGTGATTTTATACCGTAAGTTTTAATCGTACTGCCGTTAGCTGCAAACAATTTATATTTAGAACACTCACCACTGTTTGTTTCTTTGTATTTAGCTGGTATGACGGAAATATTGGCGCCTGTATCCACTAGGAACTGAATATGATTTTGAGAGTCTGTGACGCTAAGGCGGTTGTTGGCAGCTGGTACACTTTCGCCCGCCACAGAGTGTACCGCAACTAGTTTTCCTTCTTCTCAACCCAAGCGCAAGGTTTCTCGCAGTTGCGTGCATGAGAACGATATCTAAAATGGTACCTGCATAGCCAATTCGGATCTTCAGAAGTCATCTTTGCTCTGGGGCCACGGGATCTCGATCTTGACCGCGTATACCTATTCCATGTTCCACGTCCGCAGAAGCTATTTCTTCTATGTCTTTGTACGACAACTTCATTTCTCAACGACGCCACTTCCTGAGATAGCTTATTCATCTGTGCCAGTATGTCTCGAACAGCAAAAATTTGGTTGGTATCGGATGTTGTTGACGGCATGGTATCTGAGTATACAGTTGCGATGGTATTTGTGTTGAGGTTCTCGACGATTTTGTCAGTTATAACGGCTAACTTACCAAGGTTATTTTCTTGCGTTACTGCTAAACCTGCTCTTACCGCTGTTGGAAGTTTTGCGAGCCACAAATTACAAAGTGCAGATCCGGTAATTTCTGAGTTTCGACCTAAATTCTGCATTTTTCTGAGTAATTGTGAAGGTTTTTGATCTCCCAATTCTATCTCGCTCACTAATTTACGAAATTGTTGCTCAGCCGATTCTTCATAAGCGCTTATCAGACGTTTTTTCAAGGTCATATACTTGTCTTGAACAGGGGGATCACGAAGAATGTCACTGACTTGTTGTAGACTATCCATATTCAATTTCGAAACCACAACGTGGTACTTGGTTTCATCTCCTTGTTTTTGCTCTGCCATTACGCTTTCGAATTGGCTAAACCATAATCTAGGCATGTTTGTCCAGAATTCTGGGATACGTGAGGTTACGGTGATGGCGGCTAGGTCTGCTGGTACTGCAGTGACAGTTAGTCTTCATTGTGGTGGTCAAAACACATTTCCCTGCAGCTGTAGATAACGCTGGCGAATTTTGAAGAGCCATTATGTAGAATTATCCAAAATAGTTTAGTTCACTGTATAGCACTGTAACTGTCTCGTAATTACACTTGTCGGGGTCACCAGTTTAGAGTTGGGTTCTTCTAATATATTATAAGTGTTCATGTGTTGTATGTATTTATATAGTGTCACTGTTGTCCAATCTAAAGAGGTGTTCTTGTAAGAGATAAAAAAAACTCCGGAATAACTTTCACTGAATACTATATTGGGCAATATGAAATATATACGATTTACATAATAATAATAATAATAATACTTTATTGATAATAATAATACATCATTACAAAGCTTAAACAGTTACAATGAATGAACAATAAGTGGAATAGTGAAACTTTGTAAACAGCTTGGGAACATCTGCAACCGAACTAGGTGGTAACCTGTATCTCGGTATACAGCTCATCCCCTTGCAAAAATTGTACAAATTTAAAAGCCAGTTTCTAAACGTTATGGTATCTACTTATAACAAATTAATAGGTTGCCGAAGCATAGGTATGATGTAGGTATATATAATATGTGTGTGTGTATATGTGTATGTGTGTGTGTGAGTGTGTGTGTGTATGTGCTTGTGTGTGTGTGTGCGTGTGTGTGTGTGCGTGTGTGGATCATGTATGTCCTGTTCAACAACTATAATAATTAAATTACTCTGGAATACTGATTATAGCCTCAGTTTCATCATATGAGAGGCCCATTAGATAGTCCTGTATTCTCTTTTTGCAACTGAATTTATTAAGTGAATAGATATTGATAGCTTTGTTAATTTTATTGTATAGGTAAGGTCCAAGGAAAACAAAAAATCTTCTAATAAATGAGGTTTTTGGGGAATGTTTGCGTAAGCACACGTTATAGTGTCTCCGTTTACTTGAAACGCATGGGTCGTATATTAGTTCAACATGTTGATTAAGCAGAATACATTGAATAAAGAGTTGTCGAACAGAAAGAACTTTACAAGATTGATACAGCAATGAGGTGGGATAAAGAATAGATTTAAAAGTCATTATTTTTAGAATAGCACGTTGGGCAATTTCCACATTTATCATAACAGATTTTGGTGCACCTCCCCATGATGAAATGCAATACGAAATAATAGATTGGCACAGAGCAAAATATATTTGTTTTAACAGAGTATAATCTGCAACATGTCTGAGATTCTTAAAAACATATATTAGTTTCCGTACTCGGCCACAAAGTTGTTTAATATGATTTTTAAAATTCAGGTGATTATCTATAGTGAAACCGAGATACTTTATGTTGTTCACACGCTCGAGAGATGTACAAGAGCATACCGCCCCAGTGAAGCATTCATGTGACACGATGTTAAGATTATCGTTAATTACATGAGAGCGAGCACTGAAAGTAACATATTTTGTTTTGGCTACATTTAGGGTCAGAATATTGTTACGAAGCCACTTTTTCACCACATTGTACCTATTCTGTGCAGCATCGAACACATCTTCCCAAGTGTTGGCGGAAAAAAGAAGAGCAGTGTCATCTGCGTAGGAGATCAATTCACCTTGAGAAAGATTGAGGTTGCATAGGTCATTGATATACAAAAGGAACAAGGTTGGGCCCAAAATACTACCCTGTGGGACTCCGTAACTGACTAGCAGGTCGCTACTAATATGGGTACCTAGTCGTACACACTGCTTTCGTCCAGAGAGATAGCTTTTAAAAAGCTTAAGTTGAGTGCCCCTGATACCAATTCTTTCAAGCTTATTTATTAATATGGAAACAGAGATCGTATCGAAGGTTTTAGTTAAATCAAGGAAAATAGATAGACATTTCTTTCCATTATCTAGGTTCGTAGATATAAAAGTGGTCAGAGACTTCACTGCCTGATCTGTAGACTTACCCCGACGAAATCCAAATTGTTTATTTGACAATAGGTTATTTTTTTCAAGAAAACTGACTAATCTACTATTAATAATATTTTCTAAAATTTTTGACATTGCGGGCAAGATTGATATCGGCCTATAATTGCTTATTAGATTTTTGTCTCCACCTTTATGTATGGGTCGTATTACAGATTTTTTTAGCTGTTGAGGGAAAATACCAGTTTCGAGACATGTATTGAAAATGAACGCAAGTGGTCGAATTAAATAGCTCTTATTTTCTTTTAATATTTTGTTAGAGGTATTATCCCAACCTACTGAAGAACTAGCTTTAAGTGCAATAATCAGATGTTCAATTTCCTCTTCAGTAACACTTGTCATCATAAATGAATTAGGATTATTCGAGAAGACTGTATCAACTGGGTCAGATTCTTGATTATGACCTGATTGAATACAGGTTTCCGCTAAATGTTTACCTACAGTATTAAAATAATGGTTTATGTCATTTACAGCTAATTGTGGTGTCGAGCGTATTTCTAAAAGTTCGTCATGACAATTAGTGTCCTTGCCGGTATTGGCCAAAGATTTAATTGTTTTCCAAAGAGTTTTAGGATCGTTTCTGACTTTTTCAATTTGAGATTTATCAAACGCCCTTTTTACATTTTTGAGAATTTTTGTGCAGTAATTTCTATAACGAACGTACGTCGTCTTTAAGATTTCATTATCAGGAGCTAATTTAGATTTATGGTGCAATAAATCTCTATTTCTCATACATCGTATGAGTCCATTTGTGATCCAAGGCTTAATAATTTTTTTACGTCTTGACAATGTGATAGTTTTAGTACATTGTTTCAAAGCTAGTTGTATGTTAGTTATAAGATAATTTATTGAAAACTCTGGATCTTGAGATGAAAAAACAGGGTGTTGGTCAATTTTGGATATGGTTATTTTTAAAGTCTCAAAATCTATTTTAGTTATGGACGTAGTAGCAAAGTGGCGTGGCTGTTTAAATTCAATGCATGCAAGAACTGGGTAATGATCGGTAAGTGTTGCATGGGGAATGATAGTGAGCATAGGATATTTAGTTTTAACCAGAATGTGATCCAGACAAGTCCCACTGGTTTCACGTGTAACTTTTGTATGCGCAGGTAGAAGCCCATGAGACGCAGCTAGAGTAAGGTAACGTTCGCCAGAGGATTCCATTTTCTCAAAGTTGATAGGGATATTGATGTCTCCAATTACCATGACATTTTTAAAAGTAGTATATTTTGACAGGACATCGTTTAATGATGATAGAAATACATCAGTGTTTTTTATTGAAGGCGAACGATAAATGGAAATGATTGCCATGTGACCATCAGTAATAATCAAACAGTTACCATCTGCAAACTGCATTTTGCTTACAATTTTTTACAGTAGCATATGAACGATAGCCTGGTGACTTTGGAATGATGGTAGTAGTTGATATCCATGATTCAGTTAGAACCAACACATCGCAATCTATTTTTAATCGCATTAACATCGTTTCCAAACCCTGAAAATTACAACTAATACTTCGGATATTCTGTGTAAGTACAACTAACCTTTTTGATTGGGAATATGGTATCAATTTATAGCAGCTATCAATGTCACAAGAAAATACTTGAGAAACATTCACATCATCGATCTCTGAGGATAATTCGTGTAAATTACCGAATTTTATTGTATAAACGTTGCAGGGTCAAGACTATGTTTTTAAGATATAACGATAATATAATAATTATGTGTAAGGATGCAGCATGTTTATTATTATACGAGCTATTTAATAGTATAACATAGCCTTTATTACATGCATATGCAGGTAGAGTAGAGTTTGCGTAGTAATAAGAAGTAATTGACAAGTATGTAGTGGGCGAAAGTATTAATTGTAAGTAGGATGTGTGTGGTTTTATATATTGATAATGTAAGTGAGTTAACGTGTTACTAGGTGTGAAATTTGAGTTATTTGTTATTATAAGTATAAAAATAATAATTAATATTTGAAGTTCATTAAAAATTTTGTCTACACTTAAATTAAAAGATAAGGCAAATAGCATGCAAGTTTGACTACAAGAGTAAAAAATTATAAAATAATATGATTCAATTAATAGATTTACAGGCAAAAAGTTTAGTCACAATGGTGTATTACTGATCTTATGCAAGTCAAATTCAGTGTTAATTTTCAGAGCGCGTTGACCTTCTTGCTTTCGCATATAAATCTTTCCATATGAAGTCCAACAATACTTGAAATCATTTGACTTAGCATAGTCTCGAGCCAGATAGAATAAACGCTTTTTCTTGTATGTCAAATGTTCGGACATAAAAATCGGATTAGATGGACCGTCGAACTTTATATCACCAGAGGTTAATCTATTATCTTTGTGTTTTCTATTATAGTCTCTGTATGCTTGCAATAAATTATCTTTCTTGATGACCGTTGTCAGATCAACCACTATTGTACTCAAATTGTTATTTGAGCGCACTTTGGGTTTCAGGCGGTAAACGTCACGAATTTCAGATTGTTGTATTTCAATGTCCAGGGTTTTACCAGTATTGATAATAATATCGGATAGGGTAGACTTATTTTCTCCTTTTCTAATCTCAATGCAGGATGACTTGTTGTTGATGTCCATGTTTTCGAGGTTTTCCTCGAGACTTTGTATGTAAGCTGTTTTTTCAACATTTTCAGACTCTAGCTTGTTCAATTGTGCCTTAATATGGTCATATTTCTCAGATACAAATTGCAAAGTTTTATATATATCGCTATATTGCTCCTTTATTTCGGTGACGGATGCTAAAAGTGTATTGTATTTTAATTCTTGTTGCTCAGTGAAATCGTTAAACATCTTTTTAATTTCCATAGTAAATGCCAAAAAGTCGTCTCCTTGTTGATGTTTTCGTTTGCATCTTTGTGTAATATTTGCTGCAGGGTGTGAAAATCCGGTAACAGACTGTCGCAAATCGGGGTCAGAGTCGTATAGAGGCTCAGCTGGCACTTTCGGAGGAGTTCTTTTTAGCGGCATCTTGATTTAAGTAATTAATGATTCTGGTAAAAATTGTATTAAAAAATATTTGAGAGCTTTTTCAAATATATATAGTTGATATTTGTGAGCAGATAATCTTATTTTAGAATTTTTACTTCTTGGTACTTGAGAAAAAATCCACAAAAAGTATAGTTAGAAGGTGAAAATCGATCTTGCGAACGTCTCAATTGAACACCGGTCGTACTCCCACTGGACCAAGTGACTTGCACTAAAATTGTTCAAAATATCTTTCTGTAGAGAAGGGGTCTTGCAAACTGCTAAAGCGCAATGACCTTTCTATTGTTTCCAATGTCACAGCCACTGACGATAACAACGTTTTGCACAAAAGTTTTACTAACGATTTTTGTTTGTTTTAGCACAAAAGTCTTTATAACACCACTGACGTTAATGTTTTTGTTCACTATTTAGTAGTCTATTGTATTATGCACAGATTGGTATGTATTTCAAGTATGACTACGCGTTTTTTTAGACATTATGAATTTATAAGTGTTAAAACGGCACTTAGACGTCTGGCTCGCACAAGGCCGCGCGGGGGGTATTCTACATGAATTTACTTTACGACAGGAGGAAGAGAACTGTAGCGAGGGGCAATGTAATGGCGAGCGTCACACGAGTTTCGCAACGTATTAACTACTCGTATTACATTGACTCAGTACCGCTACAAAATGTTAATTTATTAACTGAACGTCCTTGTCTTTTTGCAATGACATTAAGAAAAGGTAATCCGGTAAGATTAAAAAGAAAATCGGTTTAGTTAAAAATAGACAGGCAAAAGGTGACTTTCTTTCGACTAATAAAAGCTTTTATTTCAGAAGGCAGCAAGTGACTTGGCAAAAATATTTTACGTTTGAACCGACGAACGTTTCGGAAGATTAACGCATGTGGAGTTTTCATCGTCAATTCATCGCTACCTAAGAATATAGCTTACTTAGTAGTATCATATTATTGTTTTATTACAATTTGATTTGTAAATAATTCAATCATCAACTTTAAGCGTATATACTACGAATAATATGTATTACAATTTATCTCAAGCTAACTCTCGTCTCTCATTTTTATTCTCAGCTCTTTATTTTTTAAGTTACGTTACGTTTAGTCTACGTTTTTGAAGTATTTTCTAGCGGTATTGTTTTTTTTTTTAGATAAAATATATTTAATTTTATAATTAACAGCGGCTGCCGCATTAAGCCTCCAAGCTTGTATCGTGGCAACCACATGGTGCTTTACATGCTTAACCATAAATATAGACAGTGAGTTGAAAACAAATAAAATATAAAATTTAACAAAATGAATATTTTAATAAAATAACGTTAGATAGATAAGATAAAGATTATTTATTTTCTTTCACAAAGGTTAAGTACTTATACTAGGTATATGTTATTATTATCGGGCACGCCACGATCGTGGCGGTAAGTCCCGTGTTTGAGGAGTGGCTGGAGAGGCGGCATGGCGCCCTCACCTTCCGGCTGACACAGGTTCTGACTGGCCATGGATGTTTTGGCCGGTTCCTGTGTCGTATACGCCGGCAAAAGACGCCCAGTTGTCACCACTGCGGCGACTGCCGCGACGTTATTGAGGACACGGCGCTGCACACTTTGGCGGTTTGCCCCGCCTGGGCATCGCAGCGTCGTGATTTGATCGCGGCAGTCGGATCGGTTGCCCTCTCGCTCCCGGCCGTAGTTCAGTCTATGGTCCGGAGTGAGAGGTCGTGGAACGCCGTCGCCTCCTTTTGCGAGGAAGTGATTTCCATCAAGGAGGCGGCGGAGCGGGAGAGGGAGCGTTTAAACCCTCTCCCCAACCGCAGAGCCGGGCGCCGGAGGGCGCGAGATGACCTCCAGCCACCCTGAGGTTTGACCTGGGGGTGGCGGGCTTTGTGGGCCTGCCCGCCATCCGTTCAGCACCAGGTCCGAGAGGCGGCGTGCGTGTTCCCACGCGCGCCTCTGTGTCGAGTCCGTCTTCCCTCTAGGGGGGAGACAGTAGGGTTTTATTTGAAGTAGTGCCTATTTTGGGTAGGTCTTTCGTGTAGTGGCCTGCCGTTTCATACGGCGGGCCGTAACCTCGGCGGGGTCGCGACCGCATGCGAAAGCGATTCGCGCGGCCCCGTCGGTAGTGGTTGTGTCGAGGAACACCGTGGTAGGTTTAGTCGGTATTCCGGGAGGTACATTATCTTTTTTTTTTAACATCTTTATTTTGCCCCGGCGAGTCCGACATAATCCCTCCGCCCGCCCCCGCGGAGGGATATGCGCCATTGCATTCCCCCACGTAAAAAAAAAAAAAAAAAAAAAAGGTATATGTTATTATGACATTAATTAACAAAATGTACCTTTGTGAGAGACTGGTATCTGAACTAGGAAAATCCTGTCAGACAGATTACCAGGCTCCCTACATACATCGAATCACAAATAGTGGCAACTATGTGAACTATAAAGTGATTGAGCTAATACCAAGTAAAATAGAAAGTGACGTTAAACAAGTTTAAGTTACAAATATTAATGTGTGCGTGTGTGTGTGTGTGTGTGTGTGTGTGTGTGTGTGTGTGTGTGTGTGTGTGCGTGCGTGTGTGCGTGTGCATGTGTGTGTGTGTGTGTGTGTGTGCGCTCGCGCGCTCACGCAAGCTTGCTTGTTATGTAAGAAAGAGTGTGTTGTGTGTGTATGAGTGATCCCAATGGTTCGAAGTGTCGCCGGTCTGTGCTGACTGGCCCCCATACATAAGATAAAGACAAGAGTGTATAAGTGCGTACGAGAGTGTGTGCGTGTGCATGGATGTATAATGTTTATATCAATGTTATGAGAAGATTTTCTGTGGCCTCGTAACTGAGTTTATGTAACCATTGGAAATCAATTTGCTAGCATTTATTTTTCGGAAGGGTATATATTTCAAGGGCTGAATTAATGTTGTTATACAAATGGCTACCCAGAAAACAGTACATTTTGTGGGACAGGCTATTTCTGTATAGAACAGGTGGACATATTCTGTTGCTACGTCTCTGTGGGTGGTTAGATGATATGAAATTGATTTCAGAATGTTTTTATATATATTTTTTTTAACAAAATAATTTAGGAAATAATAAGGGAAGTAAAAGAGTAATGGTGGTGAAAATGTGCAGGATTTGGTAATTGGTAATCAGTCAAATACCTATATCCTTTTATTTTCTACTAGCTTTTGCCCGCGCCTTCATCTGTGTAGATGATAAAATGGTTCTAATAAGATTTTAAATTGGTTTTTACGTCATTAATTTTATAACTATAAATAATTATTATGTTAAAATCTTTAAATACTTATTAAATATAACAATCCTATAGTGTAGGGATTTAAAGGTTAAACATGAAAATAAAATAAAATGTTGTTATATTGAACACGAAGCTCGGCCATTGATCTGGTGAAAGTTACACGGGGTATTTTCTTTTTACAACAAAATCAAAATACTACACTTGTCTTACCACAGTATTTCTTTGTAAACAATATGTTTTGTTTTTACTTCGGGTGCTAGAATCACCAGGCTACTCTGTGCGCTTACTTACATGCTCACCAGGCTACTCTGTGCGCTTACTTACATGCCACATACAGCTGGCCGTGGGAGAAGCAGCTTTCTCTCAAGTCTACTTTCGCTACCTTAAGAGATTGACCTTGAGCTTTGTTTATGGTTATTGCGAAGCAGACTTTGATGGGAAACTGCACTCTCTTGAGTTCTAAGGGGTAATTTGATGATGTTAGGGGAATCCTAGGAATAAATACAGACTCTCCTCGAGAACAACCAGTCAGTATAGTTGCCTCGATTACATTGCAATGCAAGGTTTTCACTTAAAATCTGGTGCCATTGTATAATTTTGGTGGATTTATAATGCGCAGCAACATAATTGGCGCGCCAACTCTCAATTTTAATATGTGAGTTGGGAACCGTTCCATTAATTCTATTAAAGAATGTTTATGCAAAATTTGAAGTAGATTGGACCAAGGACTCACGTTGTCCCTTACAAACTTTGCTCCCTTTTTTCACCCCTTTAAGGGTAAAATTTCGGAAAATCCTTTCGTATCAAATGCCTACGTCATACAAAGAACACACCGTCTAAGTTTCAGGTCTCTATGATCAGCGGTTTACGCTGGCGTTGATTCGTCATGCAGTCAGTCATTCAGGACAAAGCATTTTATAGGTAGATTAGGATTAGTAGATTGCCATTTAGTTATTTTAATTAGTTTCCAATGATCGACTTTATTTCAATCTCACTTATAAAGAATTTGCATAGAAGGAATGCTAAGTCGTTACACTTTTTAATATAAGTTACTTTCATTTTATTATTACCAAAAAATTACACTAAGCATGTATTTGTATCGTAGCTAAACATTTAACAAATTTGTAAGTATCCTATGAATAAAAAATCTAATTGCTTATTGTGTTTTATATGATGTTTTAAATCCACTATCTTTTGTTACAAATTACCGCTAAAAACCTAACATCTTTGTATAATTTTAAAGATAAAGGCAATTGAAATATCGCAAATGTAGATCACTTAAACTGATAAAAATATTCATAAGTTAATGGTAAGTTGCGCACATAACTTTTCATTAGTGTATAGGTCTAAGTAATGACATCATCCAATGAATAAATTTCATTACGTTCAATATCCATAAATATTTAAAATGTAGGTAGGTACCTGAAATGAAATGACTTTTAGCATGTTAATAAATTAACTTATTTACACACACGTACGTTGTACCACAAACTTACCAGTAATACATAATTTTAACTTATTTTTGGTCCTTATACTTTTGCAGCAGTTAAAAATGAAATTGGCAAAGTATTAAAATATAATTCGGATCTAAATATGGATCAACAGTCAAAAAACAAGAAGGAGAACAGAAACTGTCGTGTTGAAATTGTTATAGATAATTTTGTAGATCAAGATATACAATTGATGCTACGACCTTTAAACTTCATGCAAACTATCATACTTGGTCGCAAATATACCATTGAGAATGACTTCATAAAGCAAAACAGTTTTTTGTCTAATTGCATGTCACTGTGTGGGACTATATGCGTAATATGTCTATACTTATACCGAGTTCTTGAATATTCCTTAAACGCAGAAGTCATAAAAATTGGACACATTTTATACATAATTTCTTACTACGATTTCTGCTTTTATTTCATTGGATTTAGCTTAAACAGCTTTACTCATATTATTCAAGTTAAAAGGAATATTAAATTTGTGCTGACCTTTCAAAGCGTTCATAGGTTTTTGAATAACGAGAAACAGTTTAAAATCTTTACTATTGGAAATTGGATTGCCATTATTTATATTTTTGGCCTTTATATCATACTCGGTTTTTTCTTATTCGTGTACATTTTAAAACTATCTTTATGTAATGTATTAAGTTGTTTGTTCTTGATATGTTTTGATGGTAATATGATATATGCTGTGCGATGCATGCAGTTGTTGCAAGATAAAGTTGAATTATGGAATAAAGAACTTTTGAACACACCGCTGCTAGAAAGTAGGGGCAATAAAATTTATTGTAAGAGCATGTTCCAGGCTTATACAAATATATTGGAGTGTTATAATATATACAAAATGACTTCAAAGCATATGGTAAGTTATTACAATTGCTTGACGTCCTCGGTTGTGGAACGGTAATGAATACGACCGTAAAATAATGCGTGGGTCGAGCAAAATGTCTTTAGGTTTATCTGTCCAAGAATTCTCAGGAGCCAGTGTTGCTACTGATAACTTTATCTGGCAGATGGTAACAGGTTCATTTTAAAATCATATTATGTGGCAAAGGTGAAATGAAGTGTGCCAACCTTTTTGATATATAGGCACGACACACGTGCTTCTTATAAACGTCTGTGTAATTTTGTTTAATACCTCTCAATTTATCTTTACATTGTAAAATATTGTTGTGAGTCACCCATAGCATCCTTTTAGACGTGAAATAATATAAAGGCAAATTGCAATCCTTAGAACGTAGGAACAATAGCTTACTGGTTCCAGATTTAACTCCTTCTTCATATATTGTCTTTTTCTTCGTTTTCAATTTATATTTATTTATTGTTTCCAGGTTTTCTACTATATAATAGAATTGTTTTCACATGCATTAATATATGTTCAAATGCTGATTGAAATGTTAAAACTATCTAACGTTACTGACAATGTAAGTTTATGAAGAGTTTTTAATGCATACCAACATACTTTTCTAAGTAATATTAATTTACATACTTTGTCATTTCTAGGTGACCATACCAACGACTTTGGTGGCGGTGTATCTGTGGTTACTGAAGACCTTTATGCTGCAAACAATATTATATCTATATTGTGAGAAGTTCTATACGGTTTTGAGGGACAGCCAAGATTTCTGCGCACTTGTATTGAATTCAAATTGTACAGGTAAACATTATACTATTGGTGAGAAATACAGTTTCTTACCAATTCCATAAATTAAAAAGAAATTATTTTTGTTTGAACAAACCCTAAAGTCTGTTAAATTACATGACCCGAGTAACATACGCGCGTTGAGACATTTAGGCGGGTTATAAAAGAACAACGTGTGCTGCCCGACACGTAACTAGTCGCACATAAAGATCGCGTGAAAAGTTTGCGTAAGCGTTTAATAACGTTACCTTTAGGTATTCAATCATTAAATTTCTAAAATAGAAGACACACTACCAAAAAGAAATTAAAAAGTAACACGGCGAGATTGTCATTTGCTCTCTGCTATACTCAAATTAATCTCTTCTGTTTTAAATTAGTTTGTAAATTATTTAAAATTTTACCTTTGATTGAAATTATCAGGTGAATACGCTATGATAATATCTTTTGACCTCTGACGTGGCCTTAGCAAATATAAAAAAAGTTAACTGGATAAAAACTTTCAGATGAGGAGCGGAAATTATGCAAAAACATCGGTCGTCTATACCGAGCATCGTTCAAAAAGATGTCTGCATGCGGCCTGTTCTATATTGACGCTGTACTACCTTTGTCATTACTGAGTCTACTCACAAATCATACTATAGTTCTATTGCAGTTTGCATTTCTTTAATTTTTTTGACAAAAGTTGTTGAAGATAATATACGTTTTTTATAATTATTAGTAATATTGTCTTCTTTACAAAGCTAATTTCGAACGTGTGAGGCACAGAGTACGCTGCATTGAGCATCGTGCTATGGCTAGTGTCGGAACAAATAATTAATTTACATACGAGGAGCAGTGGGCAGCACCGTCATATCAACAACATGACACTAATATTGATAAAAGACATCACTGAAAGCTATCTAAATTTGTAGCGGCCATAGTAATTTGGATAAAATGGAGAATTTAGCGTAACGTTGTTTATTTACGGTTCTATATAATAAAGTCGGCAGTTTTAGACGGCATATTCTACGGAATAGAATCAGTGCCAGCATGCTCCTCCATGCTAATATTTTGTGGCAAACCAATATGTATGTTGTTATTAACATCGTTTTACTAATTTGTTTTGTTGCAGTCAATATCATAATGCAATCAATATGTTTGAGAGCTACAAGAAATATTACAATATCAAATTAGTATTCAGTATCCATTAAGTTTATGTTTAAGTAACTAAAGCTTCACGAGACGTAGCGTAAAAGATAAAAATTATAGATCGATGGTCCTTCGGCCTATAAGTTTCATCTCTAGTCGCTGGTATCTTTGATATTGATTTATAAAATAAGTAATTCTATTAGGCATCTATTACGATGTAGATACGATATGCTTGTTTGAATAAAAAGTATGGAGTAATTCCTATTTTGATCATATCGATGTCGTGAGATTTTCTACGTTTATTTTCTTTTTTCTTGTTGTTTTCTTCTCTGTGTTTAATCATCTCTATTTGCGTTAATATTCATGTGTTTTATATTTTTACTGTTTTGTTTTAATATGAACCAAAAATTAATATTTTAACACTTTTCTATTCATATTTTAACTCTTTTAAATTTTAAGATAAGAAATAGCCGCCATCGACATAAATCGAATCACATTTACGAATTAATATTTTTGTCTATTACCCAAATATTGATCTTCTAAAGTTTCATGATATTAATAGTTGACAATATTTCATCCAATAATAATTTACAACTACAGAATAACAGACTGAACAATTTAATTCATAAACAATTTTTAGAACTTCGTTCAGTGTTCAGCTACATTAATTGTCACAAATTACCGACAGAGAGTGTAATGGAACAATAGTGAACTAACAAGTACGAACAGAACTTGCAACTGTACCTAATATCAATGACGATATTTATGCGATTGTTATAAATCCTTCATAATATGGTTCAAACTCTTATTCATGCTTTGTTGTACATACATCCAAATTGTAATTGAAGGTTTTACAAGTACCATGCATTAAGCTCCTTTCGTATATATTAAACTTCAGACTGAATATATTGCAATCCTTATTAATATTATAAATGCGAATGTGAGTAGGATTGTTTGTTTGTTTGTTACGCTTTCACGCTTTAACTACTTGACCGATCGTCATAAAACTTCGCATACACATTTTCAGGGGTTCACGAAAGGACATAGATAATCCAGAAGTAAGTTCTGTTCACGAGGGATAGAAATATATTTACAAAACCTAGATTAACGCGAGCAAAACTGCGGGCAAATGTAGTATTAACATATTGTGAATTTTATTTTCTCATTATTATCTACTAAAATGTAACTCTGCTTTGTTCTTAAACTTACACGAAAAACTGAATAACACAATCTTTTTATTCAACTGCTTATTTCCGACTTTGTCCATTGGTGGTAGTTACCGATTACAGTTTTTATCTCAGTATCTCCCGACTTCGAGTAGGTACAGGATGTATATTTTAGTATATTTTTGTGGTTTATGATTCAAATATAGATCAATCAATAAAATTATAAGGCAAGACTGTTTACGTTTGATAAAAATGTTTCACAAAGTACAACAAAACTTATGGTAAAATAGAAACGAATTTGGGTTACATTATAAATTTTACACAGACATATTTTTGTATTTTAGGTCAATATTATAGTTGCCATATAATAAATAAACTGAAGAATCTTCACCAATAAATATGTTTAAGTGTACAATGCGGAAAAATTTACAATGCTTTGAACAACGCTCAAGATTCTTGTTCACTCATACTGATATTTTGTCGATCAGGTACATTGTCATTCAGATCATTCATTACAATCACTTTAATATTTTGAATGAACAAATGACTACTACGCAATTAGTGCATTCAAAATATTAACTTAAGTTGTGGCCTCTCTATTAACCTCTGCGTCAAATGTTTTGGTTTTGTTCCTACACACACGTTTCGGGTTTGGGTCTTCTTTATGTTTATTACTTGAGTGTTTACAAAATAGCAATAGTACTAAAAATCACACATTTTGTTTTCCTACATATGTGTATATGACAGATTTTTTTAAACAATTTCTAGTTATGAAATCTTTTAAGCCCAAACAAAATTTGTTCGCTTATACATAACTTTTTATTTTATTTTATTGTTATATTAAATTTTAACAACTTACTAACTTATTTACAACGTGTTTCGTCTCATTCTAAACTATTAATATTGGATACTTTTTGTGTCTCAGATCAATAATCAAAATCAAAACAAGAACTCACTATTCAATCTTTTTATTTTATTTTATTGTTATATTAAATTTTACTAACTTACTAACTTATTTACAACGTGTTTCGTCTCATTTTAAACTATTAATATTGGATACTTTTTGTGTCTCAGATCAAAAATCAAAATCAAAACAAGAACTCACCATTCAATGTCTGAGCAAATAGCTGTTATTAAAACCGCGAAAGTAACTCAATTTCAGCAAACCATTTTATGTGTCACTATAGTCCTTTTCAATTCATCCTGATGAAAATGTACACAAACCAAATTTTCTTTAATTTATCATAATTACTTACATAATGGAATAAGTTTAGTAAGTTTATCCGTATTTTCAAGGTTTTCGCATTATACCACAAGGCATTTTAAAGCAATTGCCGTTTGATTAATAAATGATTATTTAATATCAAAAATCTTAGTCGAAAACTGAAGTTATTTGACAGATGAAAAAATATCTACATATTATGTATAATTTATGATTGCATAGGGCTGCACGGCAAAAAATAATTAAGATTTTTAGTAATCGATAAGTGAATTGAAATTTGCTATGCGAAAATATAGATAATTAAATATACGGTATTTAGAGGAATTTGAAATTTAAATTAACCTATTTATTACCGCCATGAGATCCAAGCAAAAGTAAGTACTTACGTGCTACAGGAAAGTTCACTGTTGCTGATACCGTATGTAGAAAGAGAGGTTTGTCATTTTGAAAAAGGTTGACTATGCTATGGGTTCGAACAAACAAACATTTGTGTGAACCATAAATCGTTTTTCCGAGTCTGAGTGTATTTTTATGTCCTTTGTTTGAATTTTTGTTAAGTCTTCTGCGACACAATATTTAAAACTGTGAGGAACTTAAAAAAAAGAAAAGTATGAGGCTGGCCACTGCAACTCAAGGTGATAAGTAGCCGTAGCACCAAATTGACTTTTTGGACACCATGGTCACATATATGACAAACGAAATCTTGCCCTCGACGCCAACGTCACACATGTATGACAAAAAATACGTCACACCATAACAAAAATAAACAATAAAACAATTACTTTTGTGTATTTTATTGATACACTTTAAAAATGTAAGCTTTCAAAATGTAGCTATTTATATTTGATTGCAGGAAACGAATTAAATTTACAATCAATATTGAAAAATTTGATAATAATAACAAGATGATAAATGCGTAAAAAGGGAGTGTCTCACACGCCATAGTCTTCTATATGTGACGGCTAGTGTTGTGACGCATGATGGTAATATCCTTAAAAACTTTTAAAGATAAGTGTGAAACATTAATTCAGAATACATTATTTGTGTATCAGTTGGAATCAGGACAACAACCAGTTAGATTTTTATAACATCTCATACATATGCAACCAGATACACAATCAAAAATAAAATGTCCGCCGGTCTAATTACGATATTCGCTAATCGCATCTCTTGCGCATCCCTAGCGCAACACCTGTTATCATTCCCTTGCACGCCATGGTCACAAATAAACGACAAAACGGTGACGTCATAAGCGAAGGCGATCACTTTTAGTGAAGTGAAATTGATTTGTTTTTATTGTATTAAATGTTATACTTATTAGCAAGTGCAATCATGAATGTAATGAGTACCGAAGAACTTCTTCGAATATTAGAAGGTGTTACAGGCGATGATGAGATACAATGGGAAGTAGTGAAAGGTTAAATAAAATTTCAGTATTATGAGAAGGGTTTATTATAAAATTTAAGACGGATGTAAAAACACAGTTGTTCATCGATAAAGTTTGGGAATCCCTATACTTTTTGAAGTTCATTTTACAGGAAAAGTGGCTTGGCATTGGCATATGGCGATGCGTTTATACGCAGGCGTTCAAAAGGTTAAATAAAATATTTTTAATATATTTGACCATTAAATAAATAAATTATCCTGACCGTCAAGAAAACTGCCATTTTGTTGACTCCTACTTTTGTGTGCTTTTGCTGACGACTTACCTTACTTACGGAATATGAATTATATACAGAAGCAACAACATTTAGTTACAAGAATTGGACAAATAACAAAAGTGATTGGCTACAATAATAATATTAAATAATTTAATCAGCTCACTATAATAACCTTTGACGTTCATAAGTATTATTTTGTGGCCTACATGAAAAATATTTTTTGAATTTCACAACTTTAATTATAAGTGGTAAATAACTTTGATCACTAAGTATTTCTTAGGTTATTTGTTTTAACAATGAGAAATTATATACCATGCAAATATTTTGTTACGGTATACTACATTCTGTTTACTCAACTGCAAAATCGAATGATGAGTACAGTCACGAGTAATAATATATATACATTGTCACATTTTCTAAAATATCTTAACTTCCACCATTCAAAAATAATGTGCACGACATTTTTTTTCTAAATTATCTAACCATCAAACTGTGTCAAAACTGGGTATACATCGGTTTCACAGTAATATAAACGAATCAAAATCAGTAAAAAGTTTACACTTCCAATGTCATTTTTAAGTATCCATGACAATTTCTATTACATGTATACAAAATGTATACATGTAATAGAAATTGTATACGTGGTATAGGCATTGTCATGTATACATTAAAATTACATTGAAAGTGTATACCTACTATTTCCTGTTCTTGTTAAGTTTATTCATATACCATTGTATAATACAATGTGTACAGGCCCAGGTGGAATAAAAGAGTAGCGGACTGTATTACTAGGTTATAATTTAGGTATTTACAATGGTCAATTATAATTATTTACAAATCAATGCGATTGCGGTCGCGGTGTTCAAAGGAGTGTGGAGGGCGCGCGAGGCGTCGTCGAGCCGCTGCGCTACCACGCCGCCCGCTCCCCTCTCTTGATGGCGCATGTGTGTTGTTTCGGTGTTAACGTGTGCGTTAACACAATGGTTTATGAATTGGACGAATTCAATGATGATTAATACAAACATCATCAGCCTGTATCAGTCCCCTGCTAATAGTCCAAGCTGTCTGATACTTTTGTTGTTTGCTGTACGATTTTATTTTGGATCCTATTCCTAAGAGAAACCTCGAACATAGCTGGCTGAGCGACAAATACAATGCGATTAATACATTACAGTTTTATAAATAAATATCGGTTGGTTACTGCAATAAAACAATAGCTTAAAGAATCAGTGTTGTAATTCGTTACCAAACGGAATCATTAATTCACTGTCGCTGCACATAACCATTGTTAATTTTAAATACGAGGTGAATTAAAATCTTGTGTAGCCACCTTCAGCGTTTATAACATCTTGCAACCTTTCCTGCATTGACGAAACCATATTGTAACATGCATTATTACCTCTAAAACTATCCCATATCTCGTGGACGTGTCTGACTAAGGCTTCTCTGGTTCTAACTCGGTTGCTGTCCCACTCTTGGACCATCAGCCCCCACAAGTTCTCAATAGGATTGAGGTCTGGGCTTTTAGGCGGCCACGGCAACGAGTTCACGAAATTTCGGTTGCGATTGAACCAAGCTTGAGTGAATCGAGAATTATGGACCCCTGAATTGTCCTGCACAAAATCAATAGGTGTCAGTTCGGGAAAGTAAACCTCCATACTAGGCAGTAAAACTTCTTCTAAAACACTGGTATATTGCTCGCTATTCATTCGACCACTGATCTCAGCCAATTCACCGGGTCCACTAGCTGCCATCCAGCCCCAAACGCCGAAGCTTATGCGGCCACTTCTTCTAGATGGGAGTATATTTCTTTCCAAATAACGAGTGTTATTAGGTCGCCATAAAGACAAACGTCCATCAGCAGAAGAAACAAACACTTTTTCATCAGAAAAAATGGCTCTGCTAAAATCGTAGTTTAAATATTCTCGAGCAAATTGTAGTCGCTGTTGTTTATGGCGTGCAGTTAAAAGTGGTTTTCGTGCCGGAACTCTGTGACGTATGCCAGCTGTGTGTAGGCGACGTCGAATCGTTGCAGATGATACGCGGTATGAAGATGATACGTCCTGAATTCGCACAAATCCATTACTAACCACCCTGTCCACAATCTACCTGTCCTGCGCTGCGGAAGTTTTTCGCGGACGACCACTACTTTTAAAACTAACAACGTCACCTTCATCTTCCCACCGCTTGAGCCACAAATATACGGTTTTTCTCTGGAAAAAAAAGTGCATTTAAGTAAACTGTTACTAAATTAAGTAATTTAATAAAGAACCCTAAAAACGTTTTTAGGGTTATTATCATTCCAGTATAAGCTATTATTAGGGTGCCCCCTAATAATAGCTTATACTGGAATGATAATTAAAGAACAATAAAGAAAATTTAAAGAGATAATAACATTAATTTGAACTTTTTGTTAATTAAAAAGACTATAAAATAAAAAAAACAACAATAAATTGCAAACTCACCGTAATTCCCAATTCATTTGCAATGTCTGTAACCGAAAGTCCCTGTTCTTTAAGAACAATGATTTTGTGTTTGTCATATGTAGAAATACGATATGGCACGTTATTATTCATTTTATATCGATTTCAATAATAATCACAATAACACAGGAAATATTTATCTAGCTGCACTGCACGACAACAAAAGACCACCGTAATGTGTGCTTATCCCTTCTGTATGATTTGCAATGTTGCCGTAGGAATCTAATAGCACAATAGTTTTAGGACGGTACACGGAAATAAAAACAGTCGACGGGCGAGTCGATGCCACTCGCTGGTGGCTACTAGCTACCTTAGACAATAAGTTTAACGCAAATTAATGATAACAATCTAAAAAGATTACTTTTAGATTTTTATTTTAATATCTTATTATATTATTAAATATAATAAGATATTATATACTATATTTATGTACACTAATTTTGTCAATTAGGTAAAATAACAATTTGGGTTCCTTATGAATCCAAATTGCGACTTATTTCCGAGCTCAAGGTGCTTGAAACTGCTGCTTTGTAATTGTTTACATAATTTCGAAACTGTACTGTAAATATGTTTTTGAAATTTCCTTGGGTTCATAATTATGTAACTAAAAGTTAATATTATTTTTTGGTAATCTATTGTTAACGAAAATTTGATAAAAATGTGTAGTTCATTTTGACACAATTTAACGTTTACATAATGGTTGGACACAGTTAGCATACTTATTTTTGTGATTTAATGTTGCTACATGAATTTGAATTTTAAGGGCGTTTCTATGTTATTACTCGTGACTGTACAATAGCGCGATAAAATATAATTCTAGCAGGGTCTATGTCATTTCTAACTCTTTCGCTGCATTGAATCGTATGATTCGCTTACGTAATTAATTGATTTACAATTGAAGTTACAATTGGACATCACTAAAATATTGGTCATATCAATGAATCATTTGTATACCTTTTTATGCGAACAAATCCGCGGGCAAATATAATAAGCAGTGTGATACTGAGACAAAAACTGCCGCTTATGTAGGGCATAGTTTCCCTATGTGCTAAATTTTATCCAAATCTGTTTAAAATTTACGCGTGATTGAGTAATAATTCCAAAAACATCCAAAATTATCAACATCCTTCATTTACATTTCTTACACTGCAGAAACCATGGATGTATATTCAATGTGTACATCGAGTTACATTCAATAAGCTATTATTATATGGTCCAGTTCAGGTAGATGCTCAGGTTTAATTGCCTCCTTGGCACAGCGATAGTGAATACGACTGCTAGCATGAATGTCATGCTCAGATACTATATACTAGGTGATATTAATGCGCTTCTAGCCAACTATTGTGGCATTGTTGTAGTTTTATATTATGTTATTGGCATGAATAAAATATTTAATTTATAGAACAATCGAAAAATCACTTTAAATATATTTATTTAAACTGTTTTTCAAGAAATTAAACTACTATATACGGATTGTATTGCGTTGTTTATTAATCACTGTATTACATAATTTTGAAACCATTTCACTACTACTACTATTGAATTTTACTAATTTATAAGCTAATAACATTATTTAAACTATTAAATCTATTTATATTTAGGTTTACACTTTCCCCAACGTTTCGGTTGCTTTTCAGTAGCCATGGTCACTGGGAGACTAAGATGGTAGTTGTATCAATGTTCTAGTGTAGTTATTTCAAAGTACTCGAACATTATTTAGTCATTGGTGTTTCTATTTACGCAGAATGAGCTCAAAGTATCATGAACTCTAGCTGTGGTTTATTTCTTCTTGGGTTTGACTATTTGAAGTACTGGATCCCAAGCTGGTGGTACATTCCAACCATTTTCTCTATTGAAATTGGGATGTTTTTTGATTTCAATAGCCTCGCGAAGCATCCTTGGTAGGTATCAGTGTTCTTTAGCAAGAATCTGTGGTTTGTGAAATCTCAGATAGTGGTTGGTCTCCTGTTGTACATGTTCACATACAGCAGACTTCAACGAGCGTTTGTGTTTTACATCAGCTATGTGTTCTTTTATGCTTATGCTTCTCTTGGTTTGACCAATGTATAAGAGTCCGCAGTCATAATCTATTTTATAGACCCCTGCATCTTGTAAAGGTAATTGGCACTTGACGGATGGTAAAAATTGACTTATCTTCGTTGGCGGCTTGAAGTATGTGTTGATTGAAGCTCGCTTCAAGATGTAGCCAATCTTGTCAGTGACATCCCTAACATAAGGCAGTATAGCAGGCTGGCGCTCGACTGTGGCTGGCTTTTCTCGGGATCTGTGACAGCGGCGCGGCTGTTGGAGCTTGTTGTCTTGCAGTACTTGCTTGACATGTTGAAGCTTGGTGTCCAGGTGTTTTTTGTCACAGATCCCGTGGGCTCTATGAAACAAAGACATTCCCACGGTAGCTAACTGAGCTAACGGATGGTGGTGAGATTCACCGTTTAAGTACATACTTTTATGGGTCTTTTTCCTATACACAGTGTGGCTCGAAGTATGATCAGGATTCCTGATGACAAGTACATCTAAGAATGATAGTTTCAAAATTATGTAATACAGTGATTAATAAACAACGCGATAAAATCCGTATATAGTAGTTTAATTTCAATTAATAACATTCGCGTAAACAGAAGACAATATTATGTTTTTTCTAGTATTTAAACCTTTTTTTCGTCTGTAGCATAGTAGCACTAATAAAAATAATACCTGTATACAAACTTTACCACTGGCACAGGCCTTTGCTCAGAGTGAGAAATGCTAGGCCATAGTCCAACACGCTGGCCCAATGCTGGTTGGCAGACATCACACATTATCATCGAACTCTCAGATATGCAGATTACCACACATCATCTAAGCAAGCGATAATAATTTATTTAATACGCACATAACTTCGAAAAGTCACGGTAGCGAGTCTTGTAATTGAAACTTAAATTCAAAATATCTTTATTAATTTACGACACAAAGTAACACTTATGAACGCCAAGGTAACTTTTTAATCGCCAATTTTAAAATGATACTTGTTTTACAAATTAGAAGGATTAGGAAATGTAAATGCTAGTCTCTAACAACTGGTGTGGCGAAATAGTATTTTGAAACCTCTGCTCTGTAATTTGGAGCGTGGCTGTCGACGTTTACCAGGCACACTCCATGCTACTACTAAGAATTCCTGAATGTAAAAACCGGGAATAGCTGTCTCATGCACAATAATTGCATATACCACCGCTGCTTAGACAATCATTAAGACAATATGAAATTAAATAATCAATTAATAATAATAATAATCCTCGATTCAGAAGGCAGTATTGCTCGACACGGCACGCATAGTGCGGAGGTTCCTTTCTCTGGAGCCCTAACCACCGATAGCTTGGTCCCTGCACCCGATATCGGTGGGTTACCGTGGTCCTATTTTATATTTTTTTATGTATAATGTAAAATATTATCACGAGAAAATATTGAAATAAATGGAATAATAATAATATTCTATCACATACACACAACACCATCTATACCTAACTAAGCAGAGCTTGTACTATGGGTACTAGACAATGGATAAACATAAATACATATTTTTATTTTGTAAATACATACATATTATACATAGAAACACCCAGACCAAGACAAGTATCCATGTTCATGCACACAAATGTTTGACTCGTGCGGGAATCGAACCCGCGACCTCAGGCGCGGCAGTCGGTTACACTAACTACTACGCCATCGAGGACGACAAATTGACGAATTATTAATTATTTTTTGACTATTGACGTAGTTATACAGATTTTCTAATTATATGTAAACTTTGGTAAGCCATAGTCATTTAATTTACGCCGTTTGTCAGCGCTACTAAAATGTTTGGTACGAACTCGATAGTATTTACTTGCTTCCAATCAATTTTGCGATACACCACAGCAATCAATTGAGCTTGTAAAGGTTTATGGCGGGGAAATTAAAAAAATAAAAGGGGAACATACTATCACAATAGATAGTCTCCCCGTGACCATGGCTGCTGAAAAGCAACCGAAACGTCGGGGAAAGTGTAAACCAAAAATAAATAGATATAATAGTTTAAATAATATTATTAGCTTTTAAATTTGTAAAATAAAATCAATAGTAGTAGTAGTGTAATATTTTCAAAATTTTGTAATACAGTGCTAAATAAACAACGCGGTAAAATCCGTATATAGTAATTTAATTTCAATGAATGCAATCTTAACATAAACATAATTATAATATGTATATTCGTAAGAAAACATATGTCAATCTACTCCATCAATAGAGATCATTACACCCAATCACGCAACTTGAGACACCAAAACAGATTAGCTTTACCATCATCCAGTCTATCTATCTTCCATTCTGGTCCGTATGTCATGTCCATTAAAATCTACAACAAAATACCACAGACACTAAAAGATTGTAATAGCGATAGTATTTTCAAAAGTAGACTACAAAAGTATTTATTAAATAAATGTTACTACAATTTGCAAGAGTTTTTTGAGGATAAGAGCAAGTCATAAGAAATGGAACAATTTTATTGTTTAAATAAAACAACAGTATTATATAAATTATAGCTACTATATATTATATAAATAAATATCAGTAAAACCTTGTGAAATTTATAAAATGTTATCCCTCCAAAAATACATAGTTTTTAAGTTGTTTATAAGAAATGTATTATGTTATCAATAACAACATTGAGATGTGCAATGTAATTACCAAAGCAGTTATGTATCTACATAGATAAATAAGTTGCTACGCCCTAACAGGGTTTCATGTTGAGACTATTCCTAATTTTTAATAACTTCTATGTACACATGAACGCAATAAACGATTTGATTTGATTTGATTTGATTTAATAATTCTCGGATATTTCTGTTTTCCTAATCAAAATCAAGCACACACGTACGCTTAGAACACGTATACTTTGTATTAAATGAGATATTTTATATCCCGAAATGTCGTTCTCGTTTTTGTAGGTAGTTTAGTTTGCATTTCTTTGACAACTAAGCGAGCACTAGATTTACAATCTATAAACATTTATGGAAGTAATAATAATACATGCATACCTTCCAATACGCATCAACTGATCTGGTGAATTGACTTATATTACCTTAACGAAAGGACATAATTATTTGTTAGTTTCGTTGCATTCGTCATCATTTCAGCCGAAAGATGTTCACTGCTGGGGAAAAAGGTTCTGGAGTAGCTGCTACGCATCAGAAGGCGCAGTCAGGGTAGGCTTCAAGGTGGACGGATGTTACATTACAATGTAAAAATTATAAGTAATGCCTAAATTTCTGTATGTATACACATGTTTACACAAATAAATTATCTTATCTTATCTTAAAAATTAATACTAAGGTTTCTCATTTACCGCATGGAACCATTTTTTTTAAGTGTAGCTTAATGCTAGTCTAAATTTATCTAATTAAATTTCTTACTACGAAAATTATTAAGCGTGTTCGACATTGCCTAAACATCTTTAACCTTGAATCGTTGTAAAAAGAGATTCGTCCATGACTATTACGAACAGCATCACCTGTTCGACAACCTTACATTAGTTATTATTTTTTTTATAGAAACCTAAAGGCCGTAGCATTCAATCTAAATAAACGCATATATATATTCGATGCTATCACATCATCCTGTTACTATCCGAACACGATCTAAAATCCAACACAGAGTGTAATGTAGCTGTCGGATGCAATTATTTTGAATAGAATAGAATTAGAGCGCACCGCATCACGCAGTTCGAGATTAGCAAGATCCAATAATTCAAAAGCCTCAACTCCATTCCACTGGAAAAGCTCGCTGTGTCTAATTATTAGAAACTGGTACGAATATTACGAATCAGCTCTTCCAGGAAAGTATCACCCCATTTCAGGTAATCGACAGAAGAGTAGTAACGATGTTACTGCGTAGCGTTGTCCCTACCTTTCGTATTTATTACCTACTTTAAGTTAAATTTGCATAAATACTAAATACAAAATACAAAAGTAATATGTCTGTTTGTTATGTTATAACTGGATTCTAATCCAAGAAATGGATACAATTGAAATAGTAGTGTACTTGACTTATTTTTTTTTAATTTATGTTATGTAACTTAAATAATAAAATTATTTGTTTTTAGAGATTCGGTAATGTAACTATCTAGTTACATTGCCCAGACTACAAAACAAAGACATTTTTTAATGTTTCAAAAATAAATTAGGTACAGTCTCCTCGTTAACATGGCTGCTGAAAAGAAACCATGACGACGAGGAAAATGTAAACTTAAATCTAAATAATTTAATAATAGTCCTTACTTATAAAAATATTAATTTAATAATATATAAAACATTGCTTAGCTATCTCTTATCTAAGAAGCTCTCATAGCTTTAATCAATGAGTAACATTTCTTTCCTTATAAACCAAGTTTAACGGTCTCTCAGGTGATAGCTCGCAAAAATACGAAACACAATTTTATTCTTGCAACATGTAACAGTCAGCATAGAGCACGACCAAACTAATTTACTAAGTAATGCAATTGAAGTGATACATCTTCTATAATAAACTGGCATGGCGACTTGAAATAATTGTCTTTAACAAATGGCCTGCTGAATTTTTTTTAGGTAATTCAAAGAGTTTGATTATTGAAAGAGTATATTATATATATAAGAAAATAAATTTGGCGTCTGGTTTGTATGATAAAGACGGTACATATTTTGTCTATGCGTAGGCATCCGCGGCATTCGAGGCCTAATGGTATGGGGTGTGTACCGATATTCGCGAATCGCACATTCCAAAGCTACCCTTACCTCATCATTGTACTGTTATTAATATTATTATTACTATGCTTTCTTAAAAAGTGCATTTACTAACAACAATAAATAAAATACCAGTGTTCTTAAGTTTCTCATTGTTGTTGTTTGATTATATTTTTGCAATTTTTTTCTTATACATATTTCATGATAATATGTGAGTTTTGATATTATAATGTATTTAACATCGAATCATTGTAATTATTTGCAGCTTTACAAATCACAAATGGATACTCATAATGGAAGTATATTAGCAAATCACTATTAAAATTTAAATCATATAGCATATAGTTTCTTTTATGATAATACTAACACTATATGATAATACTACTTTTCAAGACATACGCGTATGTGTTGAAGTTAAAACGAATTCAACGTAGTTTTCTGTGTAAACGATATTTGTGATAAAATTAATGATTAAACAGAGACCGTCGAAGCAAACGTTTAAAATGGTTTGAAAAATATAAAATGCTACTCTATAACTTTCATTGCTAAACATAAAAAGAATACTATTGATTGCATAAATTGACACGAAGTGTATCATTGTAGGTACATATCATTACAATGTTTCTTTTATGGGTATTTGGAGTTATAAAGTTATCTTTAATTATGTATTTGTGACAGATCATAAAGGCTTGCATGAAGTTTAAAGGCCAAAGCATTGACTGAATGTTTTATCAACAAAATTATTTAATAAAACTTCCACTCGATGATTATTGTATTGAACACTTCTTTCTGTATTGTATATCATTATATTATCTAGTTTGATACGGTACGCTTATGGAAATGTAAGTTTATGTTTTATAAACATGAAATAATCGCGTCAGTGTACTGTGATATGAATTAATTATCATTATTGAATATTAAATTTTTGTTTCCGTACAACTTATGGAATTAGAATTAAAATTGAACCGTGTTGTGTAGAAATGATCCAGGGGCTCTTTTAATTTATCTATAAGTATGAAGGTCTTATGAATAAACATCAAGTAATGCAAAAATCCATATTCAATTCTTTATACCCGGCCAAGTCAACAATAAGCTCTGTGTATTTTTATTATAAAAAATAGTTAAACAAGTTCTACGTGTATAGTTTTATGATATAAGTGACACATATTGCATAAATAAACAGTGGTATTGTTCTATACGCAATAAGTGATATTCAATAAAAAACTTACAAGAATAGTGAATGTGATCAAACCAACTCAAACAAGACTATTTATTAACAAAAATAGTGTAAAAGTAATAAAATCTAATAAAACCCCAACCAAACTAAGTTAATTATAATCCAAGTGTATTTAAAAACATTATAAATACTACTTATTTACCACAAAGTTTCGTTTTTACCCTAAACAAAAATTGTCAACAACGTTAGTTGCAACTTATAAAATAAAATATAAATATTTGCAGCATGATTCATCATATGGAATCTGTATAATTGTCGACGAAAGCGGTTGACAATTTAGATTTCACTAATATGTGTTTCCGTGGCGTATTACGAACGTACTAAGACTGCGGCGAGCGTATACTCGAGTTCGAAACCTGCCGACGCCGATCTACACTTTTTAATACATCGTCAATATTGACTTACATATACAGTGACTACAAAGGAGCATATTGGCATTGGCATCGACAACGCATGCAATCACTGAGATTTTATTCGAAATACAATACAATGGACAACGATAATATCTGTGATAATAACAATATTACTTAGCGTAAACCGCTTAGAACAAGCTCATTATCTGACCTAACTAACATGACAAATGAAAAATCTATATTTGACACGACTATGTTGAGTATACCAGACAGTCTACACGACAACAGTGACACATTAAGTAATTTAATTGAACAAAATAAAACACTTTCTATGCAATTATTAAGCGCACATCAAGAAATAGAAAATCTCAATAGTGAAAATGTTTGTCTTAAATCTGATCTACAAGATACGCTAAAAAAATTGAACACCTATAAAAAGATTTGCTCGATGCCAGACAAAAAAAGTGTAACACCGATTCGCAAAAACAAACCTTTGCAACAAAGAGACGTATCAACTTACGATAATAATAATTATGATCGCCCGACCGTCATGATCAGTAAGGAAACACAAACAATTAATACCAGTAGTCAAACACTAAACAAATTGAAGGAATCATGTAACTCTAAACCATATAATGAACAGTTAAACCAAAATAAAAGAGGAGAAATATATTATAACATTACAAAGAATACACAGAGGAATAAATTATGTGTTTTAAGTTCTTACAAAACCAGAGGGGCCTTGTCGACAATTGGTGACGTGTTCTCAAAATACTTTGATTATTGTCACTATATAACGTTTAATTCTACTATAGTGGATATATTGAGGAACATCGAACAGAAATTAAAAGACTTCACACTTAAGGACTACTGTATACTTTTTATAGGGCGAAACGATATCAGAGAAGAGAGCAACTACATAAACCTAATTACGACATTAAAAAAGTCTTTACAGAAAGTTACGCATACTAATGTAGTTATTTGTGTCCCTTTATACATAATGGGAGCTCCAATGTATAATTTTAAAGTAGAAATGTTTAATAATCTACTTCATATTTTGGACTTACAAAATAATGACTACGCGTATATATTTGACTGCAATAGTGACCTGTCTCCCAATATGTTTTCCAACGTGACTGGCATAATAAATAAACACGGAATGCATAATATATACAAGGGAATAATGAAAAATATATTAGTAGATATAAATTTATTTGATCAGACCGATACAGGACACATTAACAAGAATTCACAATACTTTATTTCTGACCCGCACATAGAAAACGCTAGTCACATGAAGACTTCGGACTTTTTTCGTGTACAATAATTTTTATGTCCTGCATCAAAATATTTCTGGCTTATTAAATAAATCAAATGCATTGTCAATTTGTCTGGATGAACTTGTTGAAAGAGACATAAACGTTAAAGTATTATGTATTACTGAGCACTTTATGATGGCTGGTTATGAAGCTTATTTAGATATGCCAAACTATTCACTAGCTGCATGTTATAGCAGAAGCCACAGCAGACGGGGAGGTGCATGCATTCTCGTGAAAAATGGTAATCAGTGCAAGAAGTTACTGGAAATAAAAAGACTCTCAATTTCAGGGCTTTGTGAATGTTGCGCAATAGAGCTTACTGTTTATAAGATTGTTATTGTATGTGTTTACAGAGTGCCTAAAGTAGAAAATTTAAACACTTTTTTTAGTAGGTTAGAAACCATGTTACAATTGTTAAATAAGAGATGTTATAAAAACGTTATAATCGCAGGTGATTTTAACATTGATTTGTTGAAACAAAATAATGTAACTTTGGTTTTTGAAAAAAATTATAATATGACTTTAGCTTTAAAAGAACCGACTAGATTAATAAGTTAATCTTGTATTGACAATTTTGCTCACAATTTATCGAAATCATGTAAGACGGAAGTGTTAGAATTTGCTTTGTCAGACCATACAGCACAGCTAATACAATTTAGAATAAAGAAATCTTTATTAAAACTATGGCGAAAAAAAGTCGTGATTTTTGTGCTACAAATATTCAGAAATTTTACGAATGCCTTAGTAATTTATCTTTTTCCGAGTTGTATGATGAAAGCGACCCTAATAGAGCATATAACTATTTTATAGAGCACTTTAAACTGTTCTATGATCTGTGCTTTCCTTTTAAAATTATTAATATCCATGTTAATAGGAAAATAAAATGGATATCACGGGGATTAAAGAGATGTAGTGCAAAGAAAAAACAACTATTGTGGAATTTTCGATTAAAGCCGTCAAAGAAAAATAAAGATATTTACCAAACCTATACAAAGTTGTTTAAAAAGATAATCATTCTGACGCAACGTGCACAAAATAATTATAGAATAAAGACTTCGGTAAATAAATAAAAGGCTACATGGAATATAATAAATAATTCTCGGTTTAATCTTCCTCGTGATAATATCACTAAAATTAAAGTAGATGGTAACGTTATTACAGAGCCAATTGAAATTGCTAATGCCTTCAATAATTATTTTATTGTCAGAATAAAGCCCATATTGCATAGTGGCAACAATGTGACATCAAAAATTAAAAGCATGACACACTCTATTTTTATGACTCCAAGCATACCAAATGACATACAAAATATTATAAATGGACTGAAGAATACCAATAGTGTAGGTTTTGATGACATATCAACCAAAATAATTAAATTTGTTAATCAAAATATTTGTAGATATTTAAGTTATATTTTAAATTTATGCATAAGCAGTGGTATATTTCCGGACAATTTGAAAACGTCAATAATAAAACCGTTGTTTAAAAAGGAGGACAAAGAGTCGATGGAGTTTTATAGAACAATAGCTTTAGTTTCAATTATTTCAAAAAAATTTGAGAAATATATTCATAGTAAATTGTATACCTACTTAGAAATTAATAAATTACTTTGCCAAGAACAAAAATGATTTAAACAAAATAAGGGTATTAACTTAGCTGTCTACGATTTCTACAAAACAATAATAACAAATGTCGATAAAAGGTCTCCTATTTGCGCTATATACTGTGATATGACGCAAGCCTTTGATTATGTGGATCATGGTATATTGCTAACTAAACTGGAATTCTATGGTATACGCGGTAATATTTTAAGTTTAATTCAATCATATCTTTCCAATAGATTACAAATGACTAGCATTTCTAGAATAAATTCACGAACTAAGCACGAAGAAAAATATTATTCAGAATCGCGGTTAGTTAGGTATGGTGTACCTCAGGGCAGCGTTCTCGGTCCACTATTGTTTCTTCTTTACATAAATGACCTGCCTAAATGTACGAGCCATCCAATATCCTTGTTTGCGGATGATAGTACCGTTTTAATTCAGTGTAGAGCAACTGACAAATATCAAGCCGATATAAATGATTGTCTGGCTTCAATTATTCGTTGGCTAGACAATAATAACTTAAAAATAAATGTAACAAAATCCCAAGTCATGCATTTCAATCAAAGACCCAAGCTGTATAATTCTATTAATGTCCGCTATGATAATCAATATATAAGTGAAGTAGTCTCGGCTAAATTTTTAGGCTTAGTCATTGATAGCCAGCTGAATTGGAAAGACCATGTAGCTGAGCTATGCAAAAAGGTTAGCAGTTCTGCTTACGCTCTCTACAAATTATCTTCAATTGTTAATACTGATGCTGTCCTTACTGCTTATCATGGTCTTGTGGCCTCAATATTACGATATGGTATAATTTTTTGGGGCAATTCCACAAACAGCATAATGGTTTTTAAAATCCAGAAGCGGTGCATACGAGCCATGTATGGTCTGAAGTCATCAGATAGTTGTAAGACTTATTTTATCAGAAACAACATCCTGACACTTCCGTCTCTATACATACTGGAGGTAGCTTTGTTTGTCCATAAAAATCCTCAATTATTTCAGCGCATATCAGATGTTGTGAAGCGAAACAGGCGCAACAATAACAGATTATGTTTACATAACGCAAAAACAAGTCTGATGGCCAAAAGCCTGTCATGTATGGCGCCAAAAATTTATAATAAAATACCATGTAACATAAAGCTGTATAATATAGAAATATTTAAAAATAAATTAAAAAAGATCTTGACGGAGAAGTGCTATTATAGTATTAATGATTTTTTGAATGACAATAATCTTAAATAAATGAAACTTTGATTTTTAAATTTGTATTAACATTTACATTTTGACATTTAATTTATTTTGACTCTTACCCAATGACATTTTAAATTTATTTTTATAATTTATTTTAAGTTTTTCTTTTGACATACAAATGTATTTATCTAAATGTATTTTTAGTTAGTTAGGCATGAGATTTTAACTTAATTGCTTACATTTTATTGATTTATTATCTAAATATGTAATTTGATAATTTAATGTTTTTATTTTTTTTTTTACTCGACCCGTTCATACGCCTCCACAGGCAGGTTTTGGTGGTACTATTACCTTTTGTAATCATGTAATACCCAAAATGGATTGAATGAATAAATGATTTGATTTGATTTAGATCTAGAGGAAGTATACATACCGCGACCCAATTACCACAGGGGTAATTATGATGAGCTCAATAAATACTTTAACAAAATAGATTGGGATGAAACATTAGCAGCTGACTCGGTTGACAAGGCGGTTGATGCTTTTTACAACAACATAAAAATGGGAGTGGAGCGCTTTATTCCATTGAAAAATAAATCTAAACGTCGTAATTATCCCGTTTGGTATGGCCGCGCCCTTATTAAGATTATTCGTGAAAAAGATAAACTGCATAAGAAATGGAAAAAATACGGCAACCCCCGTGACTATCATGAATTTTCAATACTGCGTGCTAGACAACATAGTGCTCAACAATCATGTTTTCAGACCTATATCAGACGTACAGAAGAAATGATTAGTCACTCCCCCAGAGCTCTTTGGACCTATGTCAAAAGTAAAAGAGGTGGTAGTCAATATCCAAACACACTTATGTTAAATAATGAAACATATAAGGACGGTCTTAGTATCTGCACGGCATTTAACAAATATTTTTACAGTGTATTTGCTAAACCACCTCTACACCCTGCCACAGACACAGCACCCGGCTTTACATCTAGTGAAATGTTAGACACAATTAATGTCCTATCTAACCTAGATGTCAACGATGACACTGTACTTCATCAATCAGCATCTTACGCACATTAGCTAAAACTAAAGGTCCGGGGAAAGATGGCCTACCTGCAGTGTTCCTACGCGGTTGTGCTAATAGCTTAGCACGTCCAATTACACTTTTATTTAAAAGGTCTTTGGTCGAATGTGTGTATCCGTCTATGTGGAAGGCTGCTCACGTAGTCCCCATACATAAAAAGGGCCCCAAGTCAGATATAAAAAACTATCGTCCCATATCGATCCTAAACACACTAGGAAAGGTTTTCGAAAGAATTGTTTATAAGAGTATTTACCCTATAGTGGCTAATGGCTTAGGCCCTACTCAACATGGTTTCGTTAAACAACGATCAACAACATCTAACTTAGCCACATTCAGTAACTACGTCGTATGTAATATGGAAGTTAGTGGACAGGTTGACGTGATCTACACAGATTTTGAAAAAGCATTCGATCGTGTAGAACACGTTATCCTGCTCACAAAACTACAAAGACTTGGGATCCATGGTGACTTACTCAAATGGCTGAGTTCATACTTGTCTAACCGCTCTCAGGCTGTAGTAATGGGTGGGTTCAGATCGGACTTCGTAAATATCCCTTCCGGCGTTCCCCAGGGGTCTTTGCTGGGACCTCTATTTTACTGCGCATATTTATATGATATTCAGTCATGTTTTAAATACGCAAAACACCTCTTGTACGCGGATGATATGAAAATATATATGTGTGTTAGATCAAGACTTGACTGTGAACTTATTCAACGTGACCTACATGCATTATATCGGTACTACTTGCAAAATAACATTACTGTCAATGTTTCGAAGTGTCAGTATATCAGCTTTAGTCGATCTAAAACCCCAATTAAATATCCATACCGATTTGACAATAATATAATTGAAAGGGTCGATGTAGTCAGAGATCTCGGTATAATGCTTGATTCTAAATTGCTGTTCTCTCAACACATTGATAGCATCATCAATAAAGCCTCTCGTAATCTTGGTTTTGTAATGCGTACTTGTGAACCATTTAAAAATTGTCATAGCTTAAAGATTATATATTATGCTTATGTGCGTGGCATTTTGGAGTACTGTGGTCCAATTTGGTCACCTCAATACAGTGTCTATATTGCAAGAATTGAGAGATTACAGAAGAAATTTGTAAGATTTCTGAACTTCAAATTTAAAAAACGTCACTCCTCGTATTCCGCAGACTGTAGACGCTATCACCTTCTTCCTCTTGATGATAGACGCATATTGCTGGATATGCTTCTACTCTTTGATATTTTGCGTGGTGGGCTTGATAGTAGTGATCTTCTATCGTGTATACAATTCTGTACTCAAAAGTACCGCACCAGACACACCCATTTATTTACTGTACCTTATCATCGCACCAATTATGGCAAAAATGCTGTTATGACACGACTATCTCGCATTTATTCTGAACGCTTTGAAAGTATTGATATATTTCAATTATCTAAGGAGTCATATCGGAAACAAGTCGCAAATGTGCTCACCAGTGGATAAATGAGATGTTTTTCTTTATTTTTGTTATTTTTGTTATTTCTTTTTTATCATTTAATTTCATGTTGTAATGTATTTATTATATACTTAACTCTGTTTTTCTAGTTTTATATACTTATACGAATGTCGTGAAACTCTGTCATTGGCTTAAGATTTTAATGTCATTGCTATAATTCCATGTACTCTGTAAAAAAGCTGTTGAGTTTCCTACTAATAAATAAATAAATAAATAAAATAAATAAACCCCTGATTTCGTGGGACCAAAAACGGCAGTTAGCGAAATGTGGGTGAAATACACTCCTGCTTAACATTACGGGGATTTGAGCGACACGGGATTAAATCACAATGCGAGAGTTTCAAGTTATATAAAAATATAAGAAAAATTATAAAAATATATGTCAATTGATATAGTTTATTAAAAAAACATATCAAAGGTGTCTAGGTATCAAGTACATTTTTAAGTATAAAAAGCTATCAAATTAATATTTGCCAAATCTTGTCTTCCAGACTAGCATTTTACTTTAATTACTATGTTTAAGTTATTAAATTAATCCTATATTTTGTAAAATTAAGAAAATTTGAAATTTTTGCAAGTTGTTAAAAATTAACCCAAGCTGATGTCTTCAAGTAAATAGAGAAAATAGGCATAAATGAGGATATTTTATAATTTTTATTTTAAAGATAGAAATATGGTATGTGTTTCTACCATTGACTCAAATAACACAATCACAGCGCTTTGACATGCTTAAAATCAGTTCTTGAAATCACTTTGAGGAATAGCCGCCCACCTTCTTTCTAACAAGTCAAAAAGTTGTTGTGGGGTATGTATGGCATCCATACTCAGTAGAGCTCTTCTTTGGAGTATATCCCATGCATGTTCAATCGGGTTGAGGTCCGGAGATTGAGTAGGCCACGGCAGGAAGTTGATACGAGCATCGGCAAGAGTACGTGTTACGACTTTAGCCGTGTGTGGACGTGCATTGTCATGCATTAGTCGAAATTAATCATCCAACGAGTTTCGCAAAGGGATAATCACGCATGAAACAATTCTCTCCGCATAAATCTGAGCATTGAGGTTGCCCCTGATCCAAGTGAGATTGGTTCTTCCACCGATCCAAATACCGGCCCAAAACAATACTGTTCCACATCCATATGTATGAACTTTCTGTCAAATTTTCAAACGTTCTTGACGCCCAGAAGTCCTCCAAATCCGAGTACGTCTTGTATCTGGTCTCACACTGAAACGAGATTCATCGGAAAAGCAAACACAAAGCCAGACTTCTTTCTCCCAATTTCTGTGTTCGCGAGCCCATTTCAAACGGGACTTACGATTGCAGGGTGCTATAGGTGGAACCCTCAGCGGCCTTCGGGAACGCAGACCCACTTCACGTAAACAATTTCGGATGGTTTGGTTGCTTATCAGCAAGCCTAAAGAGCTGTAGAGCCTCGTAGCTAACATCATGGCGGTCATGTTACGATTCTGTCGAGCAGTATTTTGGATGTACAGGTCCTGTCTGCGAGTGGTGATCCGAGATCATCCTCCATGTCGCTCAGCCATGCTGCTCTTGATACAATAGCGTGTTCCAAGACGGCTTATAACGATCTGTGTAGTGCAAAGAGCGACAGCCACAGTACGTTGCTTGGAACCAGCTTGCAATATTCCGACGGCTCTCATCATCTCTTCTAGTGTTAAATGATGTCTTTGCTCCATATTGATCCATTTTTTTTTAGTTCCGTTGCAGAAATTGTAATGGTTTTATAAAAATGCTATTACAAACTTTTAAAGAAATCCTGATTGACAGTTGATTTTCTATTTTATCGAAATTTAAAGAAAATTCTTTTTCAAATAGTGACTAAAAAGAACCAATTATAATAAAAAAAAGTTAAAATAATAATCCTCAATTGCGGTGAGCCTCTAAAACGTATTTGATCCCTAGAATCTTTGTACATAAACTAGCATTTGCTCGTGGCTTTGCTAGCGTAAAAGTAGTGTTTGTACAATAAAATATAGCTTATATTATTTGGTGATAATACAACTATCCAATGGCGAAAGAATTTTTAGAATCGGCTGAATCATTTTTGAGTTAAATCTTTTTGAACAAACAAACAAAAAATCTAATATTTCTTATTTTTAATATTGTTATAGAATATAGATTATCGAATAACAAAATAAAAAATATATATATAACAAACATATTTAAATATTTTTCTGGTTTAATAAACGTAAGCTCTCGAATCAGTAATATCTCCAGGCGCAGTATTCACAAGGCCCATCGCAGTACAGATCTACTCCAGATTCCCTCATTCTGCAAAAGAATAATTTAATATAGTCCATGTAACACACATTATAGAATTTCATCGACCGGAAGTCCTCTCCGTCGATCGCCACAGATTTCTGATTTCAATAACTACAAAAGCTATTGAAAGTTCAATAACAAAGATGGCTTTATTATCCGCGACGTGGAATCCCGTAATTAATAATACGTAACTTTGCTTTTTTGCACAGTCGGGTAAATGGCAGAATACGAAAACGTCGGCTGGCATACGTAATAGGAATACAGTGAGTGTAGTGTGTGTATGACGGTCCATAGACAAATAAAACCATGTGATAAGTGAGCGTAGATCAATACGAGAATAAGAATTTGCCATTGCCTAGTGCCATGCAAAGATCTTGAGTTCGATCCTAAGGCACGCACACGTTTATTAATTACGGTTAACGGTGATTGATATCATCGTGAGATAGTCTGCATGTCAGAGAGTTCTCCATATTATTCTCAGACATGTGTTAAGTCTGCTAATCTGCATTGGGCTAGCGTGATCGACTGTGCCATAACCCTTCTCACACTGAGAAAAGGCCTGTGCCCAGCAGTGGTAAGGGCAATATCATAACACCGGTTAATCTATACCCGATCTATATTAAGTATCTATACCCATATTCTAGATTTATTAGATTGAACGTTATAGCAATAGAAAGGGTAGAAAGTTTCTGAAGTGACCGCCATGTACCGCTGGATGCAGCAGGTGCATCTCTCATAAGGTGGTCTGACGACCTGGTTCTCTGGATCAAATTTCGTTTGAGCCGTGTAAGCCTCTTGTTAGACTGACTGACTACGCGAATGGAGTAGCTGCTTAAACAGTCATCTCACTACTGCCAATGTTGTTTGAATCCCACACAGGACAAAAATATGTCTGATCCACAAATAGATGTTCTGAGTTTGGGTGCTGTTTGTGCCAGTAAACTAACTTGCAATCCAGGAATAATTCTTATGGCATAGTCCATTTTATTAAAAAAAACCTTTGTTCTCGATTTCGATTTACCTAACAGTGAATGTTAGAGAAGTGCCGTAAGATAAAAACTATAATACTAAGTACATACTCGCAGTAACTGTTGTAAGTAATCCCGTCGAGGCCACACACTGGATACTGGTATTGATCACACTCACATCTGCGAGGATAGTAGCAGCCGTTCGCGAAGAAAGAGCTCAGTAGAACCAAGAAAACGGCGAAGACTGGAAAATATAAAAACATACATAATATGTTACTGTAAAAGCCGAACTACGGTAAATCCTAAGATTTTCCAGTTAAACTTAAGATTTATCAACTCGTAACGGTAAAAGTCCAAACCATCTTTATTTCGAACTTTTACCACCATCCACTTGGTTAATCTTAGAATATGCCTCAAAGACACGGTAAATGTTGCAATAAATATAAATCGAACATTTAATAATATACCGTACACTTAATACATTGAGTGTTCAAAATATCGGGTGTATTATAGTGCTAAAAAAAAATAACCACGATATGTATTGAGTGTACGATATATTAAATATTTGATTTATTATCCATTCGATATTCTGCAGCCCCCGGCTACCCATCTACCGTCTCCGCTTAGGATTCGTTACCTAGTTGTTTTATTCTCAAAACCAACATTTACCAACCGCACTGGTAAAACCTAGCATGTACTAAATACTAATTGTTAAAGCCTGGAAAAATCGTTATTTTTTATAAATTCTTACATTTACCAAGTCGTGTTGGTAAATCCTAACATTCACTGGTAAAACCTAAAATTACCCAATATTCGGGCTTTTACAGTAACATACATATACATACATAGTCTCAAGTTGATATCCTCAGAGGGGTAGGCAGAAGTGTATTAATTTGATATGTCGACAACTATGTATTTAGGTTATAAGTAATAAAGGTCGAGTCTATTATCGTTTACCAGACACAGGTAGATCGCAAGAAGTTCTTAGAAGCAGCAGAATCTAAACATTATGCTGCTATTGTGATTCAATATCACATTTTCTGATTCGGGGATCATTTTATCATTGCGAATATGATTTTGTTTGTTTGTAATGATTTAACGCCCTAACTACTAGACCGGTCATCATGAAATTAAATATAACAATTATGAATTCGGATAGACGTTGACAGGGTATAAAGAAAACATGATTTTAGAGACTAGTGATAAACAAGTTTCAACCAGAAATCCATTGACCCAATTTTTATAATAGCGACCAACCAATGATCGGCCAGTTTTTTACATGAAAACGTTATCTTGCACTAACGATAATCCTTGTGCTGAAGGGGCCTTTACAGACATAGAAGCAAAAAGAAAAATAATACAGAAATCTAATAAAAATTGCGGAAAATACACAAACTTGCATGTTTTAGTGATTTGTAACGCCTTACTGCCACAATCAGAGCCAGCATCACTTAGAAACCAATCTCAAGTATAAGGAGATAATTCAGTATGAATTGACTAATCAGTATCAAGTTGAGTGTCAGTTGAGAAATATTTAAAGAACAGCGACGAACCGTTAATCGAAGGTTATTTTATCGATGAAGGAATTGAAAGCTCTGCAATTAAGAGGAAACTAAATATTAAGACAGGCAGCCTTTCTTTAATATTACGTAATTGAATCTTAATAGACATTTTACATACTAAACCTTTACTAAAGAGTAACTTGAGTAATCATTCAATGTATCTCAGTGTGGCTGATAGAAGGGCAGAAACGTCTAAAACAGCAGACGTAAGGGCCAATACACAAAATAAAAATTTCCAATTTCGTTTCAAGTATATATGTATCACAAATATTAATCTCCTAAATTAAAGTAAACGCCAAATGTAAACATAAATTCCGTTTCAGTTCAAATTTCACGTTGCTTATACGAGATCGGAACTCTATTTTGCAAATTTTTATTACGGGACTTGGCCTTCTGATGAAACATATCGTACTCACCAAAATGAAACTGCATGTTGTCAATACAAGAAAGACTTTCACACTAATTTCTGTAATAGAAAACAACTTATTTATACCTTTAAACTTGTAAAAATTCGATATGCCTGCGACGTTAATATACATATATGATGTATTCAGTCACGGTGGATTAAAAAGGCAACATTTATACAAACAGTGACATTCGTTAATAATGTATTATATGTTATAAATATTAATTAATAATAAAATAAAAATGTGTTTGCACTTGATAATTGCTACAACATGTTTTTAATTGCCTTTCATAAATTAAGTCATACAATTTTCTTGATTTTAGACCCCGACCTTGTCCTTGTCACACCTGGTCACATTTGTGAGACTTCTCATTCCCTAATTTAACGTTACATGTAAATTTTTACATCTAGACATGATTAAATGCAAACAGCAGTGCCGTTTAGTTTTATTTCCTTTGGCACACTTTCTTTGCCCATTTTGTTAGATCAATGGAGAATCCCCTCAAAGTAGGACTTTTTAGCTTTGTGGATCCTCTTTTGTTTCGTTTGTCAGTCTTACGTACGTATTTTTCAGACAATTGATACATTTGTCTTTGTTATGTTTATGTTACTGTACTTACTCTTTTTTGAAATATGATGTCACGAAATTTAGGACCACTTTCACCTCTTGTCACAAAATGTCACACTTCGTAAATCCCTACCTCCACTTAAGAGTGTGACGTAATTTAGAATGGTTTATGACTTATTTAAATATAAATTGGAATAAGAATATGTTGCAACGATGGCTCAGTTGTTGCGATAAAAACAAATGGACTGTATTTAAAATGATATAATATGCAATGCGAATTAGTTACATTAATTAAAAAATCGTAAGTATGTAATGTGAGATTTGAGAGCGCGAACACGACGATGCGTTAGCGCAGATCTCAGCTGACTCCCAGTGGTCACCGCCCGGGTCGACGGCCGTTGTGCCGCACGCCCCGCTCCCCGCAGTCCCCGCCTCAGGCACGGGCGAGGTGTATGACTCAACATACTCCCCCCGTTGAAGTATCTTCAACTGTAGCCACTGGTAATGGGCAGATGGTGTTGAAAGCGCGCCGTAACACACCCTTACGTGTACGGATGTCGGCAACTCTTGCGACGCCATCGCTGCCAGGATACACCTTAATAATGCGCCCTAGAAGCCAAAGAAGAGGTGGTGAGGTTTTATCTTTGATGACAACGAGTGCTCCCTCCTTCAGCTCCCCAGAAGATTTGCGCCATTTTGTTTTCTCCTGAAGCCACATGATGTACTCATCAGAGAATCGAGCCCAAAAATGCTGCTTGAGATAATCTATACGTCGAAACCGCTGCAAGCTGGTGATGTTGGCGTTCTGTATCTGTGAATTAGGCAACATAATCAGTGATCGTCCAATAAGAAAATGAGCAGGAGTTAAAGGGATGAGATCAGAGGGGTCATTGGAGAGAGGTGTTAATGGTCTTGAGTTTAATATAGCCTCAACTTGGATCAAACATGTTGTCATCTCCTCAAACGTTAAATTTGTTAATCCTAAAATGCGTCTGAGGTGGTGTTTAGTGGATTTGACTGCGGACTCCCAAAGACCACCAAAGTGTGGAGTGTACGCAGGTATGAAGGAAAAGTTTATACCGGAATCAATCACGCTGCAATTTAAGTCCTGTGATAGAAGGTTAGCAAGTTCATTGAAGGCACCTACAAATGTTGTGCCGTTGTCTGAAAAGACATTACGTGGTTTACCCCTGCGAGCAATAAAACGACTCATGGCAGCCAAGAATGCCTCCTTCGTGAGGTCCGATACAAGTTCAAGGTGGACGGCTCTTGTAGCCAAACACACAAATACACCTATAAAACATTTGACAAGCCGACTGCCTCTACCCTTTCGGTCGGCTATCATGATTGGCCCAGCATAGTCAACACCTGTATCGAAAAACGGAAATTCCAAATGTAAGCGTTGTGTTGGTAGGTTACCCATGACTGGTTGTATCGTGTTAGCCTTGATTCTACAACATTTCACGCATTGATGTGTCACCTTTTTTGCTAAGTTCTTCCCACCAATAGGAAAATAATGGTGACGAATCGTAGTAAGTAAAAGCTGAGGTCCTGGATGTAAAAGTCGTAAATGATACATATTAAATAATAACTTACATATAATATGTGAACTTGATAAAAGAATAGGATGCTTAATATTATAGTCGTAGAAAGAATTGCTTAACCTGCCTCCGACACGTATCAAGTTAGCTTTATTATCAAAGAAAGGAGAAAGCGATAGAAGTCTATTTTTTGATGGTAATTCCTTACCTGTTGAAAGTAATTTAAATTCATCGGGATATGACTCCTGTTGACTTAATCTGCACAAGAAATATAATGAATTGCTTAATTCTATAGATTTAAGTGGTCCGAGATCAAAAGATTGTCTCTTACATTTTCTATAAAATCTCAGGACATATGCCATCAATCGTTGTAATAAATTAAAATCACTACATTTAGGAAATACATTTGCAACAAAATTTTGAACAGTATTTGAAGTATCTATATGGTAAGATGTAACAGTTTCAGGTAAATTTAAGGAACGGTGATTTGATTCTGGATATTGAGGCCATGATGATGCATCATTGCGAAGGTATTCTGGGCCTGTCCACCATAATGAAGATAACAACAGCTTGTCCACCCTGAGTCCACGCGAAGCGAGGTCTGCGGGGTTCTCAAGAGAAGGAACGTAACGCCATGTATAGCCACCAACAGAATCCTGAATTTCAGACACGCGATGACGAACAAATGTCTTTAGTTGTGACGATGTAACAGATAACCATCCCAAAACAATAGTCGAATCGCACCAAAATATGACGTCGTCAAAATGTAAGGTAAGTGAATTACGAATCTTAGTGTACAACCTAGTGCCCAACAACGCAGCACATAGTTCTAGACGAGGTATAGTAGTCGGCTTGATGGGAGCTACCTTACTCTTAGCACTAAGAAGATGCACAAAAACCTCACCGTTTTCTGATACGCTGCGAATATAAACACATGCACCATAAGCCCTTTCAGATGCGTCAGAAAATACATGAAGCTGTAAAGACTTTACTGAATCACAAATTACCCAACGAGGAATTTTGAACTCGTTTAAAAGAGGTAAGGTATCCTGAAAGTCATTCCAAGAGCACTGAATTTGGGTTGGTACTGGGTCATCCCAAGAGCATTTAGTTAACCACAGCTGCTGCAAAATAATCTTTGCTTCGACAATAGAAGGGACTACCAATCCAACAGGGTCAAATATCTGCGATATGACCGACAGAATCTGACGTTTTGTAATTTTTTCAACAGGCGTTATATTAATAGAGAAAGAAAATGTGTCACTGACGGTACTCCAATGAAGACCTAGAGTTTTTGACATCTCTCTGTCACTAAAATCAACTACGTCAGAAATGTATTGATCGTAGCAAAACATTTGCAATAACTCACGTGAATTTGATTGCCATTTGCGAAGGTTGTACTTCGCATTCTGAAGAACAGCAAGAACTTGCCGACATTTTGTCGTAACTTCTGCTACAGATGCTCCGCCAGACAAGTAGTCGTCGACATAAAAATCACGTGCTATTGCAAACCGAATAGAAGGATCCGTACAGTCCTCGGAAAGACGAATTAAACACCTAGTGGCCAAGAAAGGCGCTGATGCAGTGCCATATGTCACTGTGTTTAATGTATAAGACTTCAAAGGTTCCGTGGGATCTGATCTCCAAAGAACCTTCTGTAAAGATCGAAGATTATCATGAATAAGCGTTTGACGGTACATTTTTTCAATATCCGCACTAACGACAATTTTATGTTGACGGAAGCGAAGTAGAATTGATATTAAATCATCCTGTTGAGAAGAACCTATCATTTGGATGTCGTTGAGCGACTTTCCTGAAGTAGTTTTAGCCGAAGCATCGAAAACAACTCTAAGTTTAGTTGTAGAGCTAGATTCTTTGAAGACACCATGATGTGGCAAATAATAAGACGGTGTTGAGTTACATGCCTGAACAGTACATTCAGACATATGCCCTAAGTTAATGTACTCGTTCATGAAGTTAACATATAAATCCTTAAGACGAGGATCTCTAGTAAAGCGACGTTCGAGAGAAAGAAATCGGCGTTTAGCCATGGTTAATGAGTCACCTAATACCTCAGGAGACTCTTTAAGAGGAATTTGTACTACAAACCGGCCTTCTGAATTACGATAAGTAGTATTTACGAACAATTGTTCACAGAAGCGCTCTTCACTTGTTAACATATGTCTCGAAGACACGGAATCCAGCTCCCAGAAGCGTGCTAGGTCTGCATTCAAGCTATCTGTGAACATGCATACATGAGGAGAAGAGTTATACTGCTGTAAAACACCCGTTAGAAGCCAGCCGAATTTAGATTCATACAAAAGTGGCATGTTTTTACCTAAACTAATACGATCCGAACCTATGACTCCCCAGAAGACTTCTGCGCCGACAATTATGTCGATCGAAGACGGAACGTAATACTGAGGATCGGCGAGATGTACCTGATCAGGAATACATATACTGCTAGGTTCAATATACGTATTAGGAATCAATGACGATAACTTTGGCAATATTAGACATTCAATGTCAATCTCATAATCATTATTGAAAGATTTTAACGAAACTGAACATCCTTTGCAACAAGTAGAAGATTGATGATTTATGCCTATCACCTTTGACCTCGAATTATACATGGAAATGTTCAGCTTACGAGCAAAGTCTTCTGTTACGAAGTTAGCAGTACTCCCATTATCCAGCAAGACCCGTGCAATGTGAAGACTGCCCTTGGCATCCACCACCCGCACGAGTGCTGTTGAAAGTAAAATAACCCGAGATTTAGTACTATGATTAGCGGATAGTGCAATATTTCGTGCAATAGAAGGACTAATATCGCTATCAATATGTAACAATGTGTTATGTTTCTCACGACAATAATTACAGTGCCTTAATTTACATTTTAAAGCATCATGACCTGGTCGAAGGCAGTTCAGGCAAACATTAGAATTCTGAGCTTTCTTAATACGGTCCTGAACAGACAAGGCTTTAAACTTTTCACACCGAAATATAAAATGATTTTGTTGACATACGGGACATGATGAAATTTTAGTATTATTTTTAGTAGTATAAGAATGAAAACTAGATTTATTTAATTGAGTATTATTAATATGTGAGCTACCATGGTTAGATTTAACACAACTAGTCTCCTCAAGCGTTTCCAGTAAATCAGCCCTGTTGCTGATAAAAGTAATAAAAACACCTAATGTTGGCGGTTCTGTCAAAGAGTTCCTATACTCTTCCCACTCACGATTCGTCACTTGGTCAAGCTTGCTAGTCATAATATAAATGATAAGGGTATCCCAGTGTTGAACTGGTTGACCAAGAGTCGACAAAGCTCTTAAATTTTTATTTGTAGTATCGACAATATAGCGTAAAGACTTACTTGACTCCTTGTTGACGGGATGTACATTAAAAAGGCTCTGCACATGATTATTGACAAGTAATCTTTTATTGTCGTACCTTTCAAGCAGTAACTTCCAGGCCGTGTCATAGTTATCTGACCTGAAGTCGAGATTGTCAATTACAAGCGAAGCACTGCCCTTCAAAGATGCACGAAGATAGTGTAATTTATTTATCTTATCTATGTTTTCATTATTATGTATTATTGAAATAAATGTATCTCTAAATTCCAGCCAATCATGATAACTGCCTGAGAATTTAGGTAAATCTATTTTTGGTAACCGAACTGAATTGTGTATGTGTGTATTAGAACTACAAGGCCCCACCTCAGACGTGCTATCTCCCTTTAGAAGTGTCCGAGCTCTGCTAATCAGCTGTCGACCAGAAGCCACCAAGCTGTAGTACTGCTTCTCGAATTCTTCACGTTCGGCAAATTGCTCGCTGGGGTCATCCATCAATGCCTCCAAGTCGCTCTGTAACGTATCATATTTTTCGTATAAGCTTTCGAAAGTATTAAGCCGATGTTCGATTTCGAGCGCTTGTAATTCACTTAACTTTTCACAAGATTTTATTAAGTTTAAATAAGATGCAAATTGCGTAAGCTTAGCTTTAAGTGAAGCTCGTTTCTTAATAAAGGTTTTTATGTCCATAATGTTTTTTGTTACTAAATTAGCAGTAAAAGTGCAAAGGGATCTAAGCAGTATGTACAAAATATTATAATAGCAACGGTATATGAAAAGTGATTAGGTATATGATGCGCTTATTATTCAAACTACTAAAAATAACCAACAGTTATTATAATAGCAGAGCAATAAAGAATACAAGGTGCGTTTTATGAATACCAATAACTATAAGAACACTAAAAAATATCCTTTAGTAGTTACTAGCAATACAGCAAAGAAATATGCATAGCAAAACTGCTTTGTAACGATGAAGAAGAAAAAAAAAAAGTAAATGTGGGTATTCGATAAATTAGTTTATTGGAAACTACTTTATTTGAAATATTAATAAAATATTACGATGATAGTGTATTAATTTATATGATTATGTACACCACCGTTATGAATATGAAGAGATGAAACAGTTTAACAATGACTGAACATAATTAAGAATGAATAAAAGTATGATTGAATGACTTGCAAATCCGTACCTCTAATGAGATGAATATAACTAATGATTATGTGATATTACTCACGACAGTGATTAAATAAATGGAATGAAATGGAAATAAATAATTATGAGGAATGAAAGAAAGAAAAATATTGGAACGATCTCACAGATTTAGTTGGCCCAAACCACTGATGCTGATTGTGACGAGGTTACTCTTCACGATAATTTCACAAGCTCGACGACAATCTGAAGACGTGGTTGTTCTGCCAGCTATGGTGGAAGATTCTTTCCTCTTGTGTCCTTTTCTTGTGTCCGTTGGATTGAATACGACAAGGGCGAATGTTATATACTTGAATCGATGCCGCTATTCACTACATCCAGTGCCAGCACAAAACAAAGGCGGAGTTTGAAAATATCTTCTAAAGGCTACTGTGATAGGAACCGTTTTTTCTATAAATTTGAATTTTTCTTTCTTCTTCTGGAACGTTTCTTCTCGGGAGAAGGACCAAAATGTTGCAACGATGGCTCAGTTGTTGCGATAAAAACAAATGGACTGTATTTAAAATGATATAATATGCAATGCGAATTAGTTACATTAATTAAAAAATCGTAAGTATGTAATGTGAGATTTGAGAGCGCGAACACGACGATGCGTTAGCGCAGATCTCAGCTGACTCCCAGTGGTCACCGCCCGGGTCGACGGCCGTTGTGCCGCACGCCCCGCTCCCCGCAGTCCCCGCCTCAGGCACGGGCGAGGTGTATGACTCAACAAATAACAATTTGAATATACTGGATAGCATTTTACTGCAATATGTGCCTGCCATATTTTAACTATAGCCTATAATATAATAACACCAGCCCTAAATTAAACTGTCTTACTACTGGGCATGAGCCTCTTCTTATTGTGAAAATGATTAGGCCGCAGTCCACCACGCTGGCCCAGTGAGGGTTGGCTGACTCACCTAATTATTTTCGAGAACATTTTAAGGATCTTTTAGAATGCAGGTTTCCTTGCGATTTATCCACTACCGTTTAAACAAGCGATAATTAACTAAACTTCGAAAAGTCAGAGATGCGTGCCTTGGAATCGAATTCAAGATCTCTGCGTGGTAGTCTAGTATCTAGGCGATCGCTGCTTCGTATAACTTTAGTCTGGCCAGGTCTAAAACATTTGAATACATCGGCCATACCAAACATTATAGTTTACACGAGAGTATTTATTTGAAACCGTTTACGTTTATATTATTTTGTAGAATATTCTAAAACTCATAGAAATCCAACCACAAAATTACTTGGTCAGCGCGATCTATTGGAAAATTCAGAACTGAAACGTTATTCAAATATCGTAAAGTTGAATTATTATTCTACGAGATCGCATTACCGGGCTTAAAATGTATAATATGTGAAAACAGAACTGACAGTAAAACAGAAACAAAGGATGATGACCAAATTTGTATGAGACCCCCTACCGCTCCAACAGATCTTTTGTATGTGTTAGTAGGTTCTTAAGGATCTATAAAAAGACTAGCAACCAGTTTTAACTTGAAATCCATGTGACTTAAAATCAAATAAAATAAAATCAACATATTTGTCATGTATGTAACCAACTGTGAGTTAAAATAATGGGTCAAGTTGACAACATCAAGCAACTCACAACCTCCTATTCCAAATGCATCAAACATTCTTCGCACAGTCAAGCACTCGGTGGAACATATAAATGATAAGTACATACGGCGTACAATTTTATAGAACCTAGAATTTGTCACAAATTTTCATTTCCACATTGACTATAAATGCAGAGGCGAAATGAATTTGGAGTTGTTACATGATCAGGCATGAAAATCTAAGCTTTTTGTTACACAAACTGTTATTTTGTGCCAAAAAATAATAATATAAATACATGATTTTCTTGTTACATCCCGCACTTTTGAGAGATGTCGCCATCGTAAAAAAATATCACCTTACTAAGATTTTTTGACTGAGATACAATTTCAAATCTATTGGTTGATTTAAGAGTTAGGGGGAGGTTTTGACGCATCGTCCTTTGTACAACAGTTTTAACTTCATATTTTCAAAATGCCAGCAAATATACTCCTGTATATTATCTCCATAAAGGTAAGCTAATTGTATTAAAATATATTATGAATCATGTGAACTTACCTTTCAGGTCTATACCTGAAGGGTGCTTGATTGGCTTAACTTGGCTATCCAAGTCAAGCCAATAGCTGCCTTCCGCGTATAATAAAAAGACGCAATAATACATTATTCGACCCGTAATGCTAACCCTGAGTTCTTCATTTATCGTAATAAGGAGCGACCCTTGATACAACTCCTTTAGCTATATTGCCTACCAATTTCTGAATATGTGCACACACGTTTTTTGTTTCAACTTCAATCATTCTTAATTATTATTAGAAATATTTGCCTTTGCCACAATTTCATTCACGTGAACTAGATGGCGAGAAATACCATTTAAGTGTGCATTAAGTCTGTTTAGCAACGATAGTCAGTGGGATACCGTTGGGCTGCCACGCCGAGGAATCGAATTCGATCCCAAGGGCGCATCTCTGAAGTATCGCTTGTTTCAATAGTGAAGGAAAACATCGTGAAAACCCCTGTATGTTTAAGAGTTTCCAATATTATTCTTGAAGACATGAAGTCTGCCAACCCATACTGAACCAGCGTGGTGGACTATGGCCTAACACTTCTCACACAGAGAAGACACTATGGTATTAGGTAATACACCTGTAATAATAGTTGTATGTAATATGTGAAATTAATAAATAAAAATAAATATCTCTAGTTCTACTAAACAGAATTTGATTTTGCTTATTTTTAACGTTAAAAAGTCGAATCAAAATTTGTTTAACGCATTTTGTGTTTCTATAACAAACAGACCGACAAAAGTTCTGAAAGCCAGTATTTTGTTAAGTTATAATACCTAAGAGCAGCATAATATATTATATGTATGATAGCTAGGCATACATTTGACTAGTGACATACTGTCTATGTCACGCTTATATACCGAAATTTTAGTTTAGTAGGGCCTCACTGATTTGGACTAAGCTCTCACAGAATAATGACGAGAAATAGCAGTATTCCTACTGTTGTGTTTCTATCGGTGAGTGAGAGTGCCGGAGGCCCAATCACCCTCATTCACTTCACGCTCCTTCTCCTTCCTCCTTCCTTTATCTCTTCTTCCTTTCCTAAAGGATCGACAACACGCAAGTGATGCCTCTGGTGTTGCAGGCATCCATAGGCTACAATGATCACTTACCATCAGATGGGCCAAATGCCTGTTTGCCACCTGTGTAAAAAAAAAGAATATCATTTCTTTTTTTCAAGCAAGACATTTGGTAAGCAGCCAGATATGGTTATAGACCTCACGAAATAACAGTTTCAGACTCCGTGCTACTGATTAGTATTCCATAAAAGAAAACCAATTAATATCGCCCTACCTGGGAATTGAATCCAAGATCTCATGCATAGGAGTCGCGTCACGTCTATATCTCCGAAGGGGAAAGCGGAACGGTTTTACATTCGTCACAACGGGCGAGCCTATTGTCATCTACCAATTACAGTGCCAGATTATGTGCTGCTTCAAAAAATTAGACACAGAAGCTAATAATTTACCTTACTCGGGAAATGAAGCCAAGAACTCGCCTGCCCGGTAGCCGCTTCGACTATCACCACGTCACCAAAGTCCTTTGACAGCAGCTGATAAGACAACACCACAAATATGACGTGTTGTTTACAACTATTCTGCACCTGCAAACACATGTTTTTTCTGTTATTAAATATCAACATTATGTATTAATTAACGCATAATAAAAGTGTTTTTTTTTTCAGTGCTATGTGTACACATCGTATAGATCGTCGTCGTCGTCCACTAAACGGACAAATATCATATATTAGTCGTCCACTATACGAATGAATGAAATATATTAATCGTCGCTTAGCGGACGACTAATTTATTTTTTAAGTCCGTTTAGTGGACGACGACCAACAGCCATAAATATAAATAAGCTGGTTTTATTTAAAGAAATATACACATTGTATTGACAACATGCAGTTCAACTTTAGTAAGTGCGCTGAGTTTTTTCTATCTGGTCTGTAGTTTTAGGGGTCACGACGCGAATAAAGCATAATCTTAAATCAAAACAATTTATATAAAATAAAAATATCATCTTGTTGGCGTCGCGTGAGAGTACCGCATGCTGTGCTCGAGGTTTTGTGTTCGATTCCTGGGCAAAGTATTTATTAATTTATTTGGACATTCAGTAGCTGTTAGATTATTTATACATAACTTAATAAAACTATAAAATGTGATAATGGGTTTTTCTGCCAAGAAATTCTTAATAGCAACAAGCTGACAGCTTGCTTCTTACATAATATTATTAACTTCTTTATTTTTAGAATTTAGTTTTATATGGACAGTGACATATGGCATAATGACTGCAACATCTGGTACATAAATGAGTTGTAAAATACTGAAATTATAATTTGATGGCGATTTAAAAGAGTGGCCTTGAGTTTCTTACATCTTCTCATAGGCTCAACCTTTTGCCTGAACCTTGCATCTAACATAAGTTTAAATTCAATAAATGTAATAAACTCACTAACCCTTTTGACGTTTATGAGTGTTAATTTGTGACCTAAGTGAATAAATGATTTTCGACTTAAACTTTGAAGGGTCGACTTTTGAGTAATCAACAATAGGCTCGTCACCTATTATGTAGGGCTTAAAATCTTAGCTGGCGAAATGTCGGTGTTATACACTTATGCCTACTCCTTCGATATAATATAATATAATATTCTACCATGTGGTAGAATATGTGTATGTACACACATCACCATCTAGCCCAAACTAAGCAGAGCTTGTACTATGGGTACTAGACAATGGATAAACATACATATATACTTTTTTTTTGTAAATACATATATATTATACATAGAAACACCCAGACCAAGACAAACATCTATGTTCATGCACACAATTGTTTGACTTGTGCGGGAATCGAACCCGCGACCTCAGGCGTGGCAGTCAGTTACACTAACCACTACGCCATAGAGGCCGTCGTATAAGCTACGACAATTATGTGATTTAAAAATGTTAGATAAAATCTGCATTTCTTTCTACCTTTTATTTCTATACGTATAAGGCTCTGTGAGGTATGACTGCACGGATACCGTAGGGGTTTAAGTGGTCACCTCGTTATAGCCACCGCGCCGGGTGTTGTGGGTTTGACCCCATAGGGGACAAAAATTTGTGTGGTCCACAAATAGGTGTTCCGAGTCTGAGCGTTCTTTGTGTCCGTTGTTAGAATGTTAGTAAAGTCCTCCGCGACACAGGAATTAAACCAAGTGAGGGAAATCTGTTTAAAATAAATAATAGTTCAAAAAAAACTAAAAAACACGCTTTATAAAAAAGGCAAAAGTAGAAAATAATTTAATATTTTTTATGTAAAAAAGCGTAGGGTGCGATCTATACACTTTTTTTTAAATTTTTTGTATTGTCATCGGTCCTTGATAAGTATGCCAAATTTCGGTTAATCCGAAGGTTTGAAAGGGGTCAAAATCATTTTAAAAGTTTCCGTTACATACATACTAACATACGTATGAAGCTAATAAAATCGTGTTAAAACAGTTAAAATGAAGTTGAGAATTTGTTTCCAAAATCATATTTGGCGTGATAAAAGTGGGATACATCATGCCTATCAAGTATTACCGTAAGATTATGCATAAATGTAATAATTTTAATATTATTTAAATATTTCAGTATTCGCCTTCTTCTTGGTTCTCGTAAGTTCATTCTTCGTGAATGGCTGCCACATCCCCCATAAGAAATAGTGTGATCAATACAAGTATCCAGTATGCGATCCCGGCCTCGGATTATTCCACTTTGATCACCCAGGTGATATCACCTGGGTGATCAAATTCCACATTTTTGTGTCCTAAAATTACCTACCAACAAATCACCTGATGATTTCAATTTATTTATTATGTTTCTTCAAATCACCTGGGTGACCAAATTCCACAAAATTAAATATATATCTTAAACGAATGTCGAAAACAAAAATTTTACGCATTTTATCTAAAAAATGTCCAATTGAAATAATATACTATAAATCAGGTGATTTAAGGAAACATAATAAACAAATTTTATTCATGTGGAATTTGATCACCCAAGTGATTTGCAGAAACATAATAAATAAATTGAAATCATGTGGAATTTGATCACCTAGGTGATTTGCAGAAACATAATAAATACATTTAAATCATGTGGAATTTGATCACCCAGGTGATTTGTTGGTAGGTGATTTTAGGACACAAAAGTGTGGAATTTGATCACCCAGATCTTCTGGGTGACCAAAGTGGAATAATCCAAATAGCCTTTCAGCTGTTGATATTAAACAATGAGTTTTAAACAGATTTAGATAAATTGCTATTTGTTTATTATTTGTAATTGTAATGCCATGTATTACTAAATAATTATTATAAAAGAAAGGCCCCGCCGCATCTGTATGTTTGTTCGTAATAAACTCAATACTGCTACTATACGAATTTTCATGCGGGTTTCTTCAATAGACAGAGTGATTCATGAGATAAGTTTAGGTGTATAGTGTGTTAAGATTTTGTTCTACCCATGTGAAACCGAGGAAGTTCGCTAGGTTTTAATAAAGACTAACTGTTACCCGCGTCTACGTCCGCGTGGATTTTGTTTTGGCTGAAGCCCAATATTTTCCAAAATAAAAGAACTCTAAATTACTCCTTATAACACCAGCTATAGGCCAGTGAAAGTCTCATCAAAATCGGTCCAGCTGTTTCAGAGATTAGCCGAAACAAAGACACAGATAAAAAATTTAAAGTTTTTTTTTTGTTATAAGTATCGTATATAGTGTCATATGCATTTAGTAAAAAGCTGTTAATTTGACATTACAAACAAACACTTCAATTTTGTTTATTTGTAAAGATTTAAAATTGTGTTTTCGTTTCAGAATGATGAGTTGTGGCGTAGAGTGCGGTCACGCTGATCGTTGTAAGCTTGACTGTGAGTGTCACTAAGTCTAAAGCTGATAATTACTTTTGCTGACGCTGCAAAAACAAAAATGACTATTCAGAAAATAATATAGTTTTTAATTCCGTAGAAAAATGGACGTTAACTTGCCAAGAGGGTCAGTTATAAACAAATAAAATTGTAATTATGAAATTATGTGGAATATAAATATTGCTCCTATTTACCATACTGCTGCTTTAGAGGCTACCAGCAAATTTTATCAAATGCTTGTAGTTTATGGAGAAATGGTTGCAGCACCTTACAGTTATGATTTATAAACGAAATATTATTGTATACTTGGCGATTAAAAAGTGTGGCTATGAGTTTCTTGCCCGTTCTTCTCATGAGCCCTACACCCTTGCTTTGCTGAACGTGGCAGTAAATGTAAATTCACAGAAACAATTTACGTGTAACTTTGACATTCATAAGTGTTACCTTGTAACCTAACTTGAATAAATTTATTTTGATTTTGATTTCGATTTTGATTGTATTTAATATATGTATTTTATTAATAAAATAATTTGTTGAGTCGCAAAGGCACACCGCCTGCCAAACACAGTAGGTTTTTAATGATGTGTGGTATTCTAGTACTTGACTCCCGCACTAGTTATAATTACTGTGTCGCGGCAGACTTAAAAATTACATTTAAAAATTGGACATAAGGAACATCCAGATTTGGACCAACCATTTGTGGATCACACAATTTTTTGTCCCGTGTAGGATTCGAACCCTCAACACTCGGCGCAGTGGCAATGGCGAGGTGACTTAAAACACAACGCCATCCATAATTAACTGCTGAACACCACTATCTTCTCTAAAGTCAACGTCGCCAAAAGTCCACTTAAAATATTTGATGAGCGAAAATATTTTAAGTATATGATTTGATGTAAATCTCGTAGGCAATTTGTATGACACCGCGTTTTACAAACAGCGTCGTCCGTTTAAAAACGCTCGCTGTTTTAAAATATGTCGAAGGCAAATTGGCGACTCGTTCAATTGTCGGCGCTCCTATATCTGGGTGATCACAAAAACAAAATAACCACGAAGGCTACGGCGGGAGCAGAGCTCCCACCTCTGCTTTCTAATCTAACCTATCCAAGTCGGAGTGCTAAGAGTCGGGACTCGGGGCGTTAAGTGACAAGGCAATTTACATTTTGCCTTTGGCATATTTTAAAACGGGTTTAAATATAATGACCATCAAAAATACTAATTGCACAACAAAATATGCTTAATAAAATATATCATAACCAGCACCTATACGCCTCAAATCACTGCATTCCGTCTCGGAAAGGTTAAGTTATGCTAGGTTCCTTCTTAAACCCACACAAAAAACCCCGCGAAGCGGGGCTCCGTCGTCTTAGTTTAATCTCTTTAAATATATTTTGGTGTGCAATTAGTATTTATGGTAAGCATATTTTGCTGTGCAATTGGTATTTTTGGTAAACATATTTTGCTGTGCAATTAGTATTTTTGGTAAGCATATTTTGCTGTGTAATTAGTATTTTTGGTAAGCATATTTTGCTGTGCAATTAGTATTTTTGGTAAGCATAGTTTGCTGTGCAATTAGTATTTTTTTGCTGTGCAGTTAAATACTAGTCTTTTAAAACAAAGAGCGTTTTTAAACGGACGACGCCGTTTGTAAAACACGGAATCATACAAATTGCCTGCGATATAAATAAGACTTCAATCGGCTTACTTTCAAACTATACTCACACTAGATTATGCCCGCGGCTTCACTTGCATAAATATAGCCTGGGTTATGTTGGTAGCAATACTTTTTCTGGATGAAAGTTAGAATATTATTTTAATATACTTAATAACTAATATTATAATTGTAAATGTGGATTTGTTTGTTTGATACGCTTTTATTTCGTATACATGTTGTCAGGGGTACAGAAAAGGACATAGGGTACCTTTTATACAGAAACAAGTAGAAAGAAGAAGAAAGACAGAAAAAATATTTAACCACCACAAACAGATTATAACAAGTATAAAATAAAAAGAAATAGTACTGTTTCCAAGGGATACAAAATTGGTATAACTTACATTTTCGCAAGTGAAGCGAAATATAGTTATACATATATTAAAATTAAACTACTATATACGGATTTTATCGCGTTGTTTATTTAACACTTCATTACATATATAGTAGTTTAATTTCAATGAATAACATTCGCGTAAACAGAATACAATATAGTTAAATACATATATGTTTGCATCATTAGTATTTATTTTATTTATGTTTAGTAAACACACAAACATCTACGTACGTCATTATTTGTATAGATGTTTTCTTCAGTGAATGACTAAAGGCTTCAGTCCTATGTATAGACATTTCATATTACAGACGTAGCTGATATTTACAAGATTAGCGTTATTAAGTTCACCGCCAAATTGCCTCGGTAGCGAATTGGTTGTGAATGTAACTGCGTGCATAAAGTCTGACGCTCGAATCCCGGGTTGGAGAAGCATTAACTTTATGTTTCTCCCTGAGAATTTCCTGATGTGATATGAAACCTTAACACATAATTGGTGAAATATGGGTGTAATGCACCTTCTTTAACCTCTTTAGAAAGAAAGAAGAAAGAAAGAAAATACGTTTATTTGCAACAGTACACTTACAAATATAGTTAGCAAAAAGTAAAGTAAAAAGGAACAATAACATTACTGCAGCAAATAGGTCGCAACTCAGCAAGATGCTAGTTGTAAACTTTAGGGATATATGGGTTCGAGCCGGAATTTTATTACAAACTAGCTTTTGATCGCGGCATCGGTCACGAAAAAGTAGGTTAGGTGTAACAGTACTTTTTTAAAAAAATAAAGTCTTTTTATTAGGTGATAATTAAGCTTGCTAATGGAGAAAGAATTTTTAAAATCGGCTGATTAGTTTTTGAGTTAAATCCTTACAAACATAAAAACAAAAATTCAAATCTTTTCTTTTTATAATATTAGTATAGAAAAGTAAGAATGAAAGAAGAGTTAGATAGAGTTGTATTACACACTAACATTTCGCAAAATTTAATTTGATAACCTCAAATTATATTTTGTGAAATGCACGTAATAGGGCATGATTCTAGCCGTTTACCGTGTACTGTTCCAGGCTCCACGCTTCTACCGAGAGCTTATTTTTACAAAAAATCTAGTACCATTTTGCCTGACTCGAGAATCGAACCCGAGACACACATGGTCTCGCAGCAGTCGCATGCACTCCCACTGAGGCACCAATGCGACTGGTTTTAGTTAATTAGTAGGTGGACGTGTGTTATCCGCCCCACGATTGGGCTATTGTGGGTAAACGCACGACCCGAAAAGTTATCACCACCTCAGCTGCGTCCAGAAAGATAGCCCCTACAATCTTTTTGTTACTACCGATGTTGAGCAGTACTTCCTTCATCGTTTCTGGACTGTTTAGTAGTTTCGCCCGTGGGTTGCTCACGCTTTTACAATGTAGGAGCACGTGAGCCGGTGTTTCTTCGGTCTCTATGCTACCTCTACACAGTGTCGTGCACAGGATTTTAAGACAGGGTAGGCAGAAAATTTTAAAAGGTCACTTACCAAAAATTTTCACTGCATATTGGTTTATTGGTTTAGGTTCGTCGTCGTATCGAATAAATTATGATGTGTGTGATTTATCACCTCAAATATACATAAATTGACTGAATTTATGAACATATCAATTTGCGGATATTCGAAGTGGCCTTTCGGCGCATTTGTCTGATGTTCTATATTTGCAAAATAAATAATATCTAACAAAAACAAAAGTCGGTCGTATGTTGTGCGTATACGGAACTATAAAGTTTATATTTTATTTTTATATTTATAATATAAATCTACACGTCTATCTTTCAGTAAGAATTTTTGCAATACGGAATCGTAAAAGTTAGGAACGCGTTTTATTGTAGCCTCTCTATTCACCAACAAGGAGCCGGCGCCAGAGCCGTGAAAAGAATAAAAAATAGTATTAACAAGTAAAATTTCGTCTTCATAAATTTAAAATTTCCAGGTAAGTCTGTTCCCAAATAAAAATGAACCTTATAACTTACGAACTAGATGTCAAATAAGATCGATATTACTATAGGTTGCTAAATTAAATGTTAATTCATAATCGTTCAAATAAAAATAGACTTTAATCTTCATGCTTAAAGATAAATATTCAATGTCAGGTGTCAGTTCTTTCGAAAGCAATGCCCTACGTACGTTAGACACGAAGACGAAAGTGATGTACGCCACCTAGCGCAGGATTTGCTATTTATTTGACAAACAAACGGTTTACGTCACCTTGAATCAATAATTTGAATTAGTTTCTCGAAAGTAAGATAGATGCCATTGACGTAAATATCGTATGGTGATTGTATAGTAATGAAGGCACTGACGTAAAAAAAAAATATACTACATGTTAAAAATTACATTTCGGTGTCATTTATTTTAACAATGCTAATTATAATTTTATTTTAAAATGTTTATATTTGTTATAACTTTTAACACCCATCTCTATTACTAATTCAACCGGAAAATTGACATTATAATTATTGAAATTTTCGCACGATAGTAATTCAAAATACTTTAATTGTTTTTAGGTTTTTATAACGGTCGCGACATTCGTTATATATATTGTCTACAATTTCAATGAATATCCGCTTAAAATAAATTTTACTTTTTACGTGTTCAAAAATGATTTCAGACTTAGACCTGAATGTATCCAAAAACAATTCAAATTCTTTAATTATCACTGAAAGATAGTTTTAAAAACGCGTCACTTTTTATTTCCTGTATACACACACCATCTGAACAACTTTCACAGTGAAGAATTTCCATTTTTCACTCTATAAAAACGTTAAAATGTTAAATGACCTACGACAACACAAGACAAACAGAACAAATATTAACAATGGTGACTTCTTAGAACTCACATAAAAATCACAAATCGGTTGCATAACATTCGTCGTACTTCGGCAATTCCCGTGAACTTTCGTCATGTACGAAGGCCACTGAACACGTCATATACCTAATAAAGACACTGTCTTTTTTTGCGTTTGTGTGCGTAAGTTTTAACATTGTGTCACAAATATTTATAGGAACGCACATAGATATTTTTGTGTCCGTCTCGATGCACACATGCAAAGAATTATGCAATATTAGTTCATGTCTATTCCGTCGAATTAGGCGCCTTGCAGCCAGCGCTAGTGCAGCCGGTACGCGACAGTTGGCGCTGATATTATGATATAGGTTTTGAGAAATTTTGTTTATGGAAATTAACTATACGTCGATAAATATAAATATTGGACTTCAAAATAAAATATAATAAATTATATAATAAATATCTATCTGAGTTAGAGAGGAGTAGAAGGAGTTAGGGTAGGCAGTGTCTTTTTGTCTTTATGAACCGCACGCCACTGCCTCTACATAAGGGGCTATCAGTAATGTAGATGTTAAAAATGTGTTTGTTAAGTGATCAGTAGCCTGTTATTATACCCACTAGGAGTTTTTTTATACAACTAATGTGGCTAACAAGCATACATGGTGGTACCAGAGGCATCATTTGCACGTTGCCGACCCTTTAGGAAAGGTAGAAGAGAAAAAGAAAGTGGGAAGGAGAAGAAGCGGGAACGGGGAAAGAGGGTGACTGGGTCCCCGGCACTCTCCCTCACTGAACGAAACATAACAGTAGAAATACTGCTATTTCACGTCGATATTCTGTGAGAGGGTAGTACTTCACCGGTCGAGCCGGCCCATTCATGCTGAAATTAGTGAGGCTCTACTACTCAGAAAGGTGGCGTGGCGCGACAGATGTTTGTCTAAGGATAGTAGGGAGTAAACTAGTTATATTTAGTATGAAGGGTAACTGTGATGGAATTATTAATCAAAAGAAGAATGTTTTAGTCTTTATTGATTTTATTAAAACGGTTATTAAGAATAGATAATGATTTAAAAGTGACCTCCACATTTTCCTAAATGAGAAAGGATTACACCGGCGCAGTCCAACCTGAAATGAAAGATAAAAATCATAAAATCTGTAAATGTATGTATTTTTCAGAGACAACGGACGCACTATGAATAAATTTTGTGTTGTGGGTGATTTTACTAACATTCAAACAATGGATACAAAGAACATCCAGACAAGTGGAACAATTTTGTAGATCACACAAATTTATACTCCGTGTGGGCGAACCCACAACACTGACCGTAGCGGCAGTGTCAGTTCTTCTAAATAGCGCGAGTGAGTCGTGATCGTCGTTCAAAGTCAAAGTTCAACTCGTTCAGACTACAAGGTTAGTGAGAAAACTAGACCTTGATGGTCTAGTTTTCTCGAAGATAGTCTAAGTGAGAAATCTAGACCTTGATAATAATAATAATAATGATTTATTTTCTCTTCCACAAAAGTAACTTAAAACTATCATTAAAATACTTAAATAAAAAACAAAAGACCCTTTTCGGAGACTGGTATCTGCACTAGGAAACCTAATAAACTTAAATTGATGATGATCTAGTTTTCTCACTAACTTTGTAGTCTGATACCTGAGTCTTGCTATCGGATAATGCATGTCCAGATTAGTCCTAAAACTAGGAATATTAAAATAAATTTCAGACTTTTGTCGTAACTGTAATGGTTTTCTTTAGATCGTGATTACTACTTAAGAACATCTCCGGCACATTCGTTTTCGATTCACAAGATTATCGTTGATGTTAATAATGAATCCTATCCAATATCAATTTATATACAAATTTATTGTTTTGATGAATCAACGTGTCTGCTGCCTTGAGCCTACATGCCCAGCATTTTTAACTATTTATAAACTTTCTCAATTTATGTTAAATATTTGACATACTGGCAATTGTTGGAGTACGTTCGTCCATCTATTCCGCACACGGGTTTGCTCTCATCTGAGCAGCCGCAGTTGCGAGCACTCACGGGGATGGCACTCATGATTATCAAGAAGATTAAAAATACTGCAAGTAAAAATATTATGTTATTTTAATTGTATAAATAAAATGTAATATTGATGGGGCCATATTACAAAAGTAACATTTTAAACAGTGACTGGAAATAAAGTATGAAAGTATTTTCATCGCTAAAAATGGCATCACGTAATCTACATAAAGTGGACGGGGCTTAATAAAACTAAGCAGTGTTGCTATAGTAACGTATAATTATATCATTAGAGTTGAGATCTCGATATCAAGGAAATAAACTGTAAAACAGAACAGCTAATAGTTATCTTGCTCCATTAACAGTAACGTCTATTTTTGAGTAGTAGTGTGGAGGAAATATGTAGCTGTGGTGTCAATATTCAATTGTGGTTAGTATGAAAGTACTGTGTCCATGTTTTATTTACGTATTCTGATTTTAAATAATATAAGCGTAAAGTACTACAGACGGACTTTTGGTCACGGTGGCTAATTTTAACGGATATTGGCCGTTTGCGTAGGAGATATGTATAGTTGTGCACAAATGTTTGCGCAAACACAAGTGCATTCTCTGTTCCCTAAGGCGCTTTGCAGATGGAGCAACTTTAGTTGAGGCAACTATCAACATTTTAAAAGTTTCCTTTAAAAGTAGCCTGTTGTCTATCACCGGAACTCGCAACTCGAGTTGCTATGTATGCGCAGTTCCATTGAGATATATGTATGTAAACAGCTAGTTGCCAGTTGCCAGTTGCTACAATAGTTGCTACATATGCAAAGCGCCTAAATCTCATGATCCGATGGGACTGCAATCTGACACAACCGGTGAGATTAGGAGCAGGATCAATTGATTTACGTGCTTCTCGAGACACGGGGGTGTACAACACCGCCAAATCCGGGTTGCTATTGAGAGTTCTTAATAGAAAAACACAATAACGTTTTGTTGGCCTGACTCGGGTTCCGAACCCGAGACATCATGCGCAACAATCGCAATCACTGCCACTGCACCGTGGAGGCAATTATCACTACATATGTATATTTCACTGGGCAAGACGACTCTTTAGTATCGTTCCTAAAATAGAATAGTCAATAAAAAAATCAGAAAGTGACTAGTAATAATAATTCAATTCCAAATGCTTACCAAAAGTCAATTTCATGTTGTCAACGGAGCGATGGCCTCTATCTAATGATTGTCGCTAGAAAATGTCTCTAATATATAATGAACTAGGTCATTACGTACATCCGCCCGATATAAAAACAAACCTCCTTCTTTATTGTTAGGGCGGAAATAGATATCAAACAATACAATGTAGAATTCGAAAATATACCAGCTCTCTTCTAATTGTATTAGAAACAATGTTTTGATATCAAGTTATATATTGTTTTATTGTTTTATAGGACCTATTCCCTTAAGATATTATTAAAGAAAAGAAAGTGAGTTATTATTTGTCAAGATTAAAGAATTTAAGTCATCCTCTGTACCTGTGATTCACAATAAAATACTTTGAATTTGAATTTGAATTTGAACCTGCCGTATAGGTTGAACCACAGTCAAATCTAAGATAATCAATTTTGAAAATCATTCAATGGTACATTCACACAAGGCAAATCTGGTAGTAGTTTTAGTTGTGACAAATGACAGAAAAGGATGCTCAGCACACATTATGACGTAACTGCTACGTGAATGCAGAGGGAGATAGCGAGATATGTATATTGCTATTTTCCCCTCCCCTCTTACTTTTTAAACTGTTTTTTATATTGTTTATAAAAATACCTAAATGTATTATTGCTCTATTTGCTCTGTTATGTAAAATACTAAATCACATATAGGCCATCATATCATTGTACCATATTAAGTCATCTACGATAATAATAAATAAGTCATTCAAATATTAATTACGGTGTAACGGCATAGACCAGTGTACATTAAGTTTATGTAGAGTCATAGCTTAAGCTAAGTGTGTAATCTGTATACAACAGCAGTTTTTGTAAAACCAGTCCTCCGGTGCTTTTAGTAGTCAATACACGCGTCAACCTACATCTGTGTTTCACTTACCACTCCCGTAGCTGACCCTGATTCCACAAGTGGTGACCCCGACGTGATTTTACCAATATGTCTACAAAACCTGGAACGTCGCAGGCACTCGAGAAGGACCAGCCGGTTCAGCCAGCGTAGAGTGCAGAGCGGGCAGCAATCACGCTGACCTCCAAAATTCCATAATTTTGGGTGGACACGCCACATATGGTTCTACAGAATTGAAGCTCTGCTAATGCCTCAAAAGGACTCGGATATTGTGAAATTTGACATAGTGGTGTCAAAATTGTCAAAGGAGGCAATTCAACAGGTGACCGACCTCCTAATGGATCCGCCTGAAGAACACAACTGTTTTCGGCATTGAAGGCACGCCTTTTGACTACCTATGAAGAATCTAACAATCGTCAGTTGCAGAAATTGATCGCTGAGATGGACTTGGGAGACCAAAAGCCGTCGCAATTGTTGCGACGCATGCGTGAATTGGCGAAAGCTAAAATACGTGACAGTGAGTGCCAAGACTATACCTTGTATGCCGTAAACGGGACACGCATCAGGACTTACGGTACCAAAACATTAATGTTAGATTTAGGGTTGCGTCGAGCGTCACCCTGGACATTTCTGGTAGCAGACGTGCGCCATCCCATATTGGGCGCAGACTTTTTAGCTAAGTATAGACTTGTAGTAGATTTAAGTTCACGAAGAATAGTTGACAAAATAACTAATCTAAAGCTTAGAGCGCTGGTAGTAAGTTGTCATGAAACGTCGATCAGTACTATCGATCGTAATCGTCCTTACCACAGCCTTTTAGCTGAGTTTCCAGGTATAACTAAGCCTGTTTCTTTTAAAGAGCCGCCTAAACATGACATGTGCCACTATTTAGAGACAAGTGGCCTGCCTGTACATGCCCGAGCCAGACCGCTGCCGCCGCATCGCTACGTCAAGGTAAGGGCAGAGTTCAGAATCATGTAAGAATTGGGGATTTGTAGACCGTCGAAAAGTGCGTGGGTAAGGCCTCTACACATCGTAGTTAAAAAGAATGGTCAGTTGAGACCGTGTGGCGACTATAGAGCGCTTAACGCCATAACCAAGGCCGACCGTTACCCTATACCTTGGCTTCATGATTACATATTTATTAGCAGGTAAAACCGTTTTCTCGCGCATCGATATCTGTAAAGCATATCATTTTATTTCGGTAAATCCTAGCGATTTGGAGAAGACTGCTATAACGACATCGTTCGGTTTATATGAGTTTCCACGGATAACGTTCGGTTGGAACGCTGCGCAAACTTTTCAAGGGTTCATGAATCACACAGTTCTTGCTGGCTTAGACTATATAATTTACTGTTATATTGACGATATCTAATTTTCCTTGGCCCGAAACAGTAGACCAATTAAGACATAGTGATACCTGGAAGTGACTGCACATTAACGTGTGAATCTTCTGGTAGCAAAATACGACCGTATTTACCGCATCAATTTAGGCGACAAGCATTTGAGTCTGTTTACAATTTATGTCACCCAGGAATTCGCACCTCACGGAACCTCATGAACAAAGATATAGGTACTTGGGCGAAAGGCTGCGTGAAATGTCAGCGTGCCAAGATACATAGGCATAATAAGTCGGAATTAGGTTTTTTTCCATTGGCTGAACGGTTCCCGCATAAACATGTCGATATTGTAGGTCCTTTACCTATTTCCACGCAAAACTATAGGTACCTCGTTACGATCATAGATCGCCAAACTGGCTGGCCAGAGGCATACCCTACTAATGACATAGCCGCAGATAAAGTCGCAAAAGTTATAGTCGAAGGGTGGATCTTTCGGTTCGGTTGTCCGACCAGACTCACTAGTGACCAAGGCCGAAAATTTAAAAGTTGTGTGTTTAGAGAGCTAATGAGATACTTAGGAATAGATAAAAAGCGTACAATAGCGTACCATCTCCAATCAAACGGAATGGTAGAACGGTGGCATCGCACTCTAAAGTCTGCCGTCAGGGCTAGATTGAATTCCAGTACTTAGGTAGAGGAGCTCCCAATAGTATTATTAAGTAGCTCCCAATAGTAAACCGTAGCTACAGCAGTCCGAACTGATACTGGGGTTAGTGCAGCAGAATTAACATACGGCACCATTCTACGTCTCCCTGGAGATTTTCAAAGCGATTTACATAAACTCCTGTTCAGATGATAACAGTATAATTGTGATCGACTTAAGTAAATAAAATGCGAAACACGGTAGTCAAGGACGATGTTGTTGCGGCTAAAGTAAACGCGAACGACGTGGTTAGAAGCTTTCCTGATATCACCGTCATTGGATGGAGCGTCATGTAACCATGCGCAAGGTGAACAAAACGTGTAGTATAAAAGTATAAGTGAAGTGTGTATTTTCTAGAATTGGAATAAATGTCTCTTTTGTGTTTTAAAAAGAGGAGGGTTAGTGTAACAGCATAGGCCAGTGTACATTATGTTTATATAGTCTAAGTGTGTAATCTGTACACAACAGCAGTTTGTATAGTAGAGTTTTTGTAAAACCAGTCCTCCGGTGCTTTTAGTAGTCAATACACGCGTCAACCTACATTTGTGTTTCACTTACCACTCCCGTAGCCGACCCTGATTCTACAACGGTATCCGACTGGCGATTGATTAGCCAATATTATTGTTTTTCTGACACTTATTTCAAATTAAACTAGATATTGCCCGCAGTTTTGCACTTGTAAATGAAGGTTAGGTTAATTTTCTATCCTACGGAAAAATTCCTTTTTCTTGGATGAAATGTCTCTACATAGGACTTAGTCATTTACTGAAGAAAACACCTTTACAAATAATGACGTCCGTAGATGTTTATTTATTGATATATAATGAGGCGCTCATTGCCACTTGCACTCACTAATCGGTAAACGATTAGCGAGGTTAAGCAACGTTGAGTGCAGTCAGTCTATAGATGGGTGACCACTTAGTGATTTTCATCTGAGCGTCTCCGTGCTTCGGAGGGCATGTAAAAAGTTGGTTCCGGTTCGGTTCAGTCGTTAAGCCATGTCAGAGACCTACGGGCGGCTTGAACAACTCTTGAAAACAGGTTGGCCACTAGCCACACAAAAAGAAGAATGATATATAATTTCAATGAAAACTAATAATGCAGACATTTACATTTATTTATAAGTAACTGAGTTTTGCACCAGGCTTCGCTCGCGTAAATGTAGGTTATGTCAATTTTCTATACCTCGGGAACAGTAATTATTTCTGGGTGAAAGTTACCATGTATGTATTTTTCTATTCCTGACCACTTGTACGCGAAATTTCCAGATTATCGTTTAAATAGTTAAGTCGTGAAACCGTACCAAAAAAGCTTACATTCGCATTTATAATATAATAATAATATGATTATTTTTATAAAATAGTATTTATTATGCTACTTAAATAAGCAGCGATAGCTCAGTGGGAGACCAACAGACTGCAATGCAGAGAGTCTCGGGTTCGAACCCATGTCACGCACCTCTGACTTACGGAAGTTATATGATTTTTCGAAATTATGTGCGTATTGATTGACAATTATCGCCTGCTCCGTGCCTCGGAGAGCACGTTAAGCCGTCGGTCCCGGCTGCCATGAACATCTATGGCAGACGACACATTCAGGGAAGACGACACAAAAGATCCCACTGGGTCAAAGTACAGACCGGCGAGGTCTGTACTGACTGGCCCCTACACAAGATAAGATAAGATATGCTACTTATGTATTATGTATTATATTATATATAGTGGTGTTCGCTGAAAAACAGCGTTGTGTAGTGCTTGCAGCAATGCATAAGCATAGCAAGCACCATAGCATTATGCTGAGCGCATCACCGATATTTTTGTGAATCTGCACACAAGTAACATTTTGATTGTTTACAGTTTCTTTGTATTTTTATTTAATATATTTTTGTTGTACCTACATTTTAATAATTGATACGTGTCGTGATGGTGCCAAAATAAAAACCTTTTCTTTCTTTCCTTTCGTTCTTATTTGATTTCCTCTCTATTTTGTTATGCCTTCTTTTTACAGGTACCAAGTCCATTGACATTAGATGTTTGTGTGAATCCGGCTCGCGCATACTGGCTCTATTTACACCACGAAGATAGAAAACTATTTACTTGATGGAAAGCGGTTACTATATTCAGCATATTACTAGCGTTTTCGAACCACTATAGAAAAGGTATATAGATTATAGACTAAAGGCAAATTAATGGAAGAGGTAGGAATGTGGAAACATAGCAGCAGTTTTACTGCTTTCACATGCCTATTTCCTGATGGTGGAAATACCATACCTACCCAATGAGCCAGCTTATTCGTACTGTCCCCAAATAATGGATAAAATATATCAGCATAGATTACACATACTAATAAACACTAATCCATTATATTAGATATCTAAAAACTATAAGGTTCTATTCAAATCAACTGTCCAAAGTCATCACCCAAATCAATACCATAAAAACCACTTTATTTGATTGGAAAACATTAACAAACAATTCATAGAATTGTCTATGGTGTAACTAATGTAACTGCTATTCATATTGCTTATAATTTTTTATATATTTTATATTTCTTCTTTTTTTTATATTTCTAACATCCAAATATTCAATTGACACGTAACAATGTTATAACTGCTATCGGAAAGAAATATAGTGTAACAGTATTGATTATTTTGTTAGGTATATTTATTTTATATATCTAAGAGTTATATTTTTGAATGTTACTGATTCTGAGGAAGAGAATTTAGAAGCCAGAAATATAATTGTCTATTTAATTAAGTTTTTATATGTCTTCATTTACTGTGCTGGTTTTACCGTCTTGTACACTCTCAACACAATACACAAACGTCACAATATCGCATTTATTCGAAAAATTCTAATAATAATTGATATATTATTAATATAATTAATTCTATGACGCCTATTAGAGGCTTTTAGTTTTATTTTTTATTTCTCTGTTTTATAATATTTTAGGTATAAGTTAGTTTTCAAGAATTGTTTATATTATGTATATAATTAATAATTTGTATTGTTATTAGTTAATAACATCTGAATAAATCACTGTATCAATACATTTCCGACTTTCAGATATTTCTGGAAATTGCTCACAGATACTTTCTTATGATCCTTATGTTATATGTATAAAACTACAGTCAGAAATATAAACATAGCATATAGCAACAACGTGATTACTATAAGGTAGGTAATGGAAATAAATCATACATTAAATGCCTTTAAAATAATAATTGTGAAGTGAGAAACTTATCACTCACACTCGTACTGCCAACGAACTTTTTCAATGGTAATAGCGTCATGGAATCCGGGCCTTTCGCTCGAATCGCTTCAAACGTGCTATGAAACACCTCTAGGCGAGGCATTTTGTAGGACTGCTTAAAAAATAATGAGCTTATTTGTTGCAATACGGTAGTACGCCCGAATCCCATGTATCAACCATTTTCTTTTAAGTGGGTATCTAACCTAACCTAACTCGGGAACAGATTTTTATTTGGGATATAAGATTTCTACCGGGATACAGTAGATAGGTGTGAATCGCGTAAGCAACCGGACGCGTTACTATTGTGCCTATCGCAGAGCCACGTATATATGTCAAATACCCTATTGTGTTAAAAAATGGTGCAGTGTAGGAAGTGTAAACTGTTTCTATCACTCTCGAAGGAATGTGCCATAGAAAGTGCGTAAATAACCCAAACGGATTTGAGAAAAAAGGAATCTGTGAAGTGTGCCAAAAGAACGAAAATTCGAAAAAGAGTACGCCACAGGGTGTTTCCCCTACCATGGCTACCATAACTACGAGCCCAGCATCATTAACCGTAGAGAGCTTGCTAGGAGAAGTAAACGGCAAGCTAGAATTATTAGTCGGTATTCAGAAAAAACTTCAGGAATTAACAGACTCAGTAGATTTTTATGCTGAACAATACCAAAAAATGACTGAAATTAAAGAAAGAGCTGAGAGAAAGATTATTGCCATGGAAAATAAAAATAAGCATTTAGAAAATGTTAACAAATCCCTGGAAGAGAGAATAATGTATCTTGAACAAAAAGAACGTGAGAAAAATATAGAAATAGTTGGGTTGGAGAATAAAGACGATGAAAAGTTAGAAGAAACAATAAAATCTTTAACGGAAAAGTTGAATATCAGTTTTCAAAGTGTGGAAGAAATAAGGAGGGTAGGATCAAAAAAAGATGAGAGTCGCCCACGGACAGTGGTCATCACGCTACGATCACGGGCTGCCCGCGATCAATGGCTTAAACAAAAAAGAACTCGCCTTACCAACAGGGACATCGATGAGAACGGCAGTGATAAACCGATTTACATTAATGAGAATTTATCTAATCATGTACGATATTTGTTTAAGACGGCAAAGACAGTCCTAAGAGGTAAATATAAATACATATGGACACAGAACTCCAAAATTTTGGTGCGAAAGAGCGATGAAGAGAGGAAAATATACTCCATATTAAATGAAAGAGACATAGAACAATTACTACATCAGTATACAACCCCCCCACAACGCGGGGAACAACAACACAATACTCTAAATAACTAAACCCGGAATTGTCCGGTGCGAGTACATAAACATAATAAAACCTTTACAAAAATTGCACACAATCACAGATACACTGTCCAGTATAACAAATGGAATAGAATATTATAGATACGAAGATATAACATCATGGAGTCAATATATCATACATAATACACAATTAAAAATAATATACTTAAACATAAGATCGTTACGTAAAAACTTCAATGAGTTTACAGTCTTGCTTCAACAATGCCAATATAATATTCATATAATTGTATTAACAGAAATAAATATTAACGAAGAAGAGGTGTCGTTGTACAATATAGAAGGTTATGATACATACACAAACACGAGAGAAACAAAGAAAGGAGGAGGGGTACTAATTTATATAAAAAGTACATTAAATTTTACAGCCACGGCAATAAATGGTCATGCATCAGAAATTTTATACGGAAAGTTAAAACTGTGCAATAATGAAAGTATACACATTATCGCGGTTTATCGGCCGCCAAGCACTAATGCGCGACGTTTTGTAGAAGAAATCGACAATTTAATTAAAACTATACCACCACAGGAAGGAATAGTAATGTTGGGCGACACAAACATAAATATATCTGGCAACTCATATGCATCAACAGTAACTGTAGAATACAATAACGCTATGTGCGCTCGGGGTCTGGAGTGTGCTATCACGGAGTCGACGCGAGAGGAGGTACTTGCCGGCCGGATGGTAACGTCGTGCATCGACCATGTATGGGTGCGCTGCGCGCGAGCCGCAGCTGCGACTGAGCGCGCGCCGCCCGTAGCACATAATAATAATAATAATAATAATAATGGAAAACGGTTCTTAGCTATCCAGGATGTCGACAGATCCCTGGGAATGGCGAATTTATAAAAATTGAGCGGGGTATATTTCAGGGCGACAGCCTGAGTCCTCTTTGGTTCTGCCTAGCATTGAATCCTCTTAGTACATTACTTGAGGGTTCAGGGCTAGGTTACAGGTTACATAGAGGTGGTGGAGTGATATCCCACTTGTTGTATATGGATGACTTAAAGTTGTTTGCCCACACAAAATTACAGTTGATGGATTTACTTAAAGTAACTGAAACTTTTAGTAAGTCTATCAGTATGGATTTTGGTGTGGACAAATGTGCTGTCATCCATGTAAAGCAAGGCAGGATAGTGGAATCCGAAGGAACACAACTTTCGGATTCCATTAACCTACGATCACTTCTTGTAACTGATACTTACAAGTACTTGGGTATGTCACAGGCGTTAAGTATCAATGAGGCTGACATGAAGCAATCGTTGCAGGAGCGTTTCTTTGGTCGCCTGAAAAAAGTTTTAAATAGTCTTTTATCAGGTGGCAACAAGGTGCGCGCTTGTAACGGTTGGGTCATGCCGGTGCTCATGTACTCCTTTGGCATACTTAAGTGGACTCAGACTGAACTGGATGCCCTGGACCGGCGGGTCCGTACACTCTTGACGGCATACCGTATGCATCACCCACGTTCGTCTGTGATGAGACTGTATATCCCGCGGAAATGTGGAGGCCGAGGCTTTCTGAATGCTAAGGCCCTTCATAACCGCGAGGTATGCAACCTCAGAGAATACTTTCTTCAGGCAGACGTGGGTATGCATCGGGATGTAGTTGCTGTAGACATCGGACTCACCCCGCTCAGTTTGGCTAAAGAGAACTGGCGCAAGCCTGTAGTACTTAGCACTAACGATCGCAGGGATGTATGGCAGAGCAAGGAGCTTCACGGTAGGTTCTACAAGGCTTTATATGGAGCTGATGTAGACCTGTTAGCCTCCGTGAACTGGCTACGTTTCGGTGACCTCTTTGGGGAAACCGAAGGGTTTGTCTGTGCTATTGCGGACGAAGTTATCAAGACGAATAACTACCGGAGATATGTCTTGAGGGATGGCACGGTTGACATTTGTCGGGCGTGCCACCTACCTGGTGAGTCCCTCAGGCATATAGTTTCCGGTTGTTCTCGTCTTGCTAACGGCGAGTACTTGCACAGACATAACCAAGTAGCCAGGATTATTCACCAGTAACTTGCTCTGAAATACAAACTTGTAGATGTTGAAGTGCCGTACTACAGGTATGTAGCTGAATCAGTTCTCGAAAATGGTCATGTCACGTTGTACTGGGATCGAACTATCATCACAGACAGGACTGTTGTGGCCAACAAACCTGACATTGTGGTGATAGATCGATCAGAGCGCCGCGCATTGATTATCGATGTCACCATTCCGCATGATGGCAATCTCGCGAAAGCTGAAAAAGATAAGCAAATTAAATATCTTGATTTGGCTCGCGAGGTTGTCGACATGTGGGATGTTGATTCGGCAATCATTGTGCCGATAGTCATATCTGTCAATGGTCTAATAGCCAAGAGCCTCGATCACCATCTAAAGAGGCTCGCGTTGGGTGCTTGGATCAAGGGTTTGATGCAGAAGGCAGTGCTTTTAGATACAGCACGCATTGTGAGGAGGTTCCTATCTCTGGAATCCTAACCACCGGCAGCTTGGACCCTGTTCCCGATGCCGGTGGGGTACCATATATTTTATATTTTTAAATGTATTTTTATAGATATATGTATATTTAAAAATGAAAAATATATTGAAAATATTTAAATAAAGAGAATAATAATAATAATCATTTATTTGCTTTGAATGTAGGTACAAAGACAAAATAGGTGGTAACAGTGGACAGCAGTTCAGCTACATTCTACCTTAGAAGCATGCAAATATCTTCGTTTACATTTCAATCATATTGTGTTTTAATTTTAGTATACATTATAAATGTCAAATATTTTGTAATTAAAATTAACACTTAATCATATACAATTAAACACTATCAATGTCAAATATATCGTCATTATAAATTCAATATATAATAATACTAATTAAAATAAAGTTACATGTCAGAAGAATTTAAAAATATTTATGTTAATATATCATAGTGATTATGTACATAGTGGTTAGTTATTAAAACTTTAAGGTATTTTTTAATTCAGAAAATATACATTTTATAATTTATCATTCAAGAAATCAGTAACCTGATAATAACATTTTTCAATTAGCAATGCAGTTAATCTCTTTTTAAATATATGTACAGTGTTGTCCTTTAAGACATCGGGTATTTTATTGTAAATAGTTACTGCCATGTAAATGCTTACCTGCAAGTTGTCAGACCACTATCTGGTAGGCGTGAGCGTCGGCATTACTGATAACGCGATAGGTAAACAGTGTGTGCAGGTATGTGCTTTAAATAATAAATTAGTGCAACAAAAGTTAGATAGCGTTGACTGGAGTGAATTACAAGAAATAAAGTGTCCATTGCAGCTATATGAAAGACTATGTATTGTGTTTGGTGAAATATATATGCAATGTAAAACTAAAACTAAAATCCGTGACAAAAGACAAAGTCAACCGTGGGTGACTAAAAGTTTAGAGTTAATGATAAACCATCGGGATGAGTTGTTTCGTAAATGGAAATCCTCGCCTAGTTGTATGATTTATAAAACTGAATATACTAAATTTCGTAATAAAACTAATAAGTGTATTTACAATGCTAAAAATATGTATAGGAAAAATGTATAGAAGAGTGTAGAAAAGATTATAGAAAGATATGGTTTCATATCAATAGCTGGTTGGGTAGAACAAATAATAGTATAGATAAGGTTATTTTAAAACATTTGGGTAAGATTGAAACCACTGAAAACATATGTACAAACTTTGCCAAAACATTTACAAATGAAATTGCAAATTTAAGGCACAATTGTGATAAAACTTTTTTCAACCGCGAGAACTACGTTAAGAAAACAAACATGTCATTTCGATTTAAAAAAATATCGGCTAGCAAAATAGAGAAAATAATTGATGTGATTAGTATAAAAAAGGCACCTGGCACAGATAAAATTCGAATCAGAGATCTAAAAATTATTAAGCATAAAATAAGCCAGTCGCTGGCAAATTTTGTAAATATGTGTTTGTCATCTGGGAAATACCCAAGTGCACTAAAACGTGCTATTATAAGACCGATATACAAGCAAGGTAGCCACTTAGATTACGCTAATTACAGGCCAATTGCTATACTGTCAATAATAAATAAAATAGTGGAAAAGGTAATAGTAACGCAGATGAGTGATTTCCTTGAGGAAAATAGTATAATTTCAGACTCACAACATGGCTTTAGGCGCGGAAGAAGCACTGCAACTGCACTGGCGTGTTTTTCAGATGATATTAATGGATATTTAAATGAGAAAAAACATGTAGGTATTTTATTTATTGATTTAAAAAAAGCATTCGACACTCTGAAACATGAGGTGTTACTGCAATCTATGCAGGAGTGTGGTATTCGAGGTCCAGTGTTGAATTTCTTTAAAAGTTATCTTAGTGATAGAACGCTGTATACGGTTGTGAATGGAGTGGCCGGAGGGGAAGCGCAGGTGACGTCAGGCGTGCCCACCGGTTCGGTATACGGACCGTTGGGCTACATTTTACATGTTAATAGTATTAGCAATGTAGTACAAAACTGTTGAATATATATGTACGCCGACGATACTTGTCTGATATACGCGCATAAAGACCTAAATGAAATTAGTATTAAAATGCAACAAGATTATGAAAACATCTTAAAGTGGTCACACGATAATGGATTAATATTAAATGTTAACAAAACCAAATTAATGCACGTGCGTTCCCCCTATATGCCTATGCAATGTAAATCCATAAACATTATAGGACATACCTACGAATGCCTACATGTAAATAAGTCCAAATGTAGTTGTAGTCAAATAGAAAATGTACAAAAATTTAAATATCTTGGCTTAACAATAGATATTAGTTTTAGTTGGAAGTATCACATAGATAATTTATGTGATAAACTGAGAATAATACTTGGTAAATTATTTCAGCTTGACAATGTTGTAAATAAGTCTACAATGTTTGTTATTTATCATACTATGGTCGAATCATTAATATCTTATGGACTTAGTGTGTATGGAAGAACCTTTGCTACCTATATAAACCGAATAAAAGTGTTGCAAATTAAGTTTTTAAAAATGCTTGTAAGCAGGGACACAAAACTGAAATGTAAAAATAATTATGACATACTTTACAAGATATGCAAGGTGCTCCCAGCAAACAAGAAAGTAAATTATTTGATAGCCATAGACCAATTTAATTGTAATGACTACAAACATGACAACAATGTGTACAAGTCATTGAGGAAAGACATTAGAACTAAATATGTACAACCAAGAGTGTGTAATTATTACGGTGAGAGGACACTTAAGTATATAACACCAAAAATATTAAATGAAATAAATTTCGAGTACTGTAAAATTAGTAAAGCGACTTTCAAAACAAAATTAAAGATTATGTATCTGAATAAGATTAAAGAGTAGTAGTATTATTATATATGTTTTTTATAGTGTGATCGAGTACTGTAATAAAAATAAAGTAAAATTTAATTGTAAGTTAGTACTGTTAGACACCTAGTAGATAAGCTAATATGATGCATGTATGAGCGCATAGCGCCAACAAACTGTTTTTACAGTTTGGCGCACTTTTAGATTAAGAAACACCTGTATTTAATTAATTGAATAAACATTTTATCTATCAAAAAAAGATCCCTTTTTCTATACTCCAGGCATGACGTTGTAATTCATTAAAGTCAGTACGCCGAGTTGTTACAGCGGACGACCGTCTAGAAGTTATTTTTATATCCCTCGGGAACAGCCTTTATTTTCTGGATAAAAGGTACCCTATGTCCTTTACTGTACCCCTGACATCGTGTGTGCGAAATTTGATGACGATCGGTCCAGTAGATAAGGCGTGAAAGCGTAACAAACAAACAAACAAACTCACTTTCGCTTTTATAATATAAGTTCCTAGTAGTATCCTTCCTGGATTAGGATTAGGAGTAGGATAGTTAGGATTAGGATTCTGGATGATTATATTTAATAAATATATTTTGCATCATTATTATTTTTCATTTTATTTATGTTTACTAAGCACACAAACATCTACGCACGTCATTATTTATATAGATGTTTTCTTCAGTGAATGACTAAAGGCTTCAGTCCTATGTATAGACATTTCATATTACAGACGTGGCTAATATTGACAAGAATAGCGTTATTAGAATCATCACCAAATTGCCTCAATAGCGCAATGGTTGTGAATGCAACTGCGTGCATAAAGTCTGACGCTCGAATCCCGAGTAGAAGAAACATAAACTTTATGTTTCTCCCTGAGAATTTCTTGACGTGGATGTGATATGGAACCTTAATACATAATTGGTGAAATATGGATGTAATGCACCTTCTTTAACCTCTTTAGGGATATATGGGTTCGAGCCTGAGTTTTATTACAAACTAGCTTTTGATTAGATGTACAGTACTTTTTTAAATAAAATATAGTCAATTTTACTAGATGATAATAAGGCTTCCTAATGGTGAAATAATTTTTAATTTTAACCTCGTTTGAGTAGTTTTTGAGTTCAATCCTTACAAACAAACAAACAAAAGATATAATCTTGGTTCTTTATAATATTAGTATAGAAAAGTAAGAAAGAAAGAAAGAAGAGGTAGATAGAGTTGTATTACACGCATATCTCGGCCAAAATGTAATTGATAATTGCCTAATATAGGGCCTAAGATAGGGCCTAATTCTATAGCCGTTTACCGGGTACTGTTCCAAGCTCCAAGTTGCTTCTAAGAGTTTTTTTACAACAAACCTAGTACCATTTTGTATGATTCGAGAGTCAAACCCGAGACAATATGTACAGCAGTCGTATGCACTCCTATTGAGGCACCAAGGCCACTGGTTATAGTCAGTTGGACGTGTGTTAACCGCACTTAAGCCTCACAACTGGACCATTGTGCGTAAGTGAACGACGCGAAAAGTTGTTTGGTTATTCATACCACCTCAGCTTCGTTCAGAAATATAGTAGAGGACCGGTGTTGCGCAGTACTTCCTTCATTCGTTTCTGGACTGTTTAGTAGTTTTGCCCGTTGGTTGCTCACGATTTTACAATGTAGAAGCACGTGAGCAGGTGTTTCCTCGGTCTCCATGCAGCCTCTACATAAGGGGCTGTCAGTAATGCTGATGTTCAAAATCTGTTTGTTGAGTGAGCATACTTATTATACCCACTAGGTGTTTTTTTAACAACTAATCTGGCAAACAATTATACGGCCCACCTGATGGTAAGTTGTCACCGTAGCCTATGGACACCTGCAACACGAGAAGGAGCGGGAAGGGGGAAAGAGGGTGATTGACGGCATTCTCACTCGCCGAACGAAACACAATAGTATGAATACTGCTATTTCTCGTCGATATTCTGTGAGAGGGTAGTACTTCCTCGGTCGAGCCGGCCTATTCATGCTGAAATCAGTGCGGCTCTACTACTCAGAAAGATGGTTTGGCGCGACAGATGTTTGTCTAAGGATAGTAGGAAGGCAACTCGTTATATTTAATTCTAAGGGTAATTGTGGTGGAATTAATAATCAAAAGAAGATTTTTTCATTTTATTAAAACGTTTATTTAGAATAGCTAATGATTTAAAAGTGACCTCCACATTTTCCTAAATGAGAAAAGAGTACACCGGCGCAGTTCAAACTGAAATGAAAGATAAAAATCATAAAATCTGTAAATGTATGTATTTTCCGGAGACAACCGCCGCACTAGGAATAAATTTGATGTTGCGGGTGATTCTACTAACATTCAAACAACGGATACAAAGAACATCCAGACTTGGAACAACCATTTGTGGTTCACACAAATTTTTGTTTCTTGTCCATCGAACCCACAAAACTCGCTGTAGTGGCAGTTCTTCTAAATTCCGCGGGTAAGTGGTGATATCGAGGTCTAGTATTTTCACTAACTATTCTAGTTTGCTGTTAGTCATGTTATCGGATAATACATGCCTAGATTAGTCCTACACCGAGGAATATTAAAAATATATCAGAATTTTGTCGTAACGGTAATGGTTTTCTTCAGACCGTGAGCACTACTTAATCTCCGGCCCATTAGTTTTCGATTCACTAGATTATCGTCAAAGTTAATAATTAATCCTATCCATCCTATCCTAACCTCGATAGCGTAGTGGTTAGTTTAACCGACTGCCACGCCTGAGGTCGCGGGTTAGATTCCCGCACAAGTTAAACATTTGTGCAAATGGACATGGATGTTTGTCTTGGTATGGGTGTTTCTATGTTTATCCATTGTCTAGTACCCATAGTACAAGCTCTGCTTAGTTTGGGCCAGATGGTGTTGTCTGTATATGATATATTATTATTTATTGTCCTGATGAATCAAAGTGCCTCTTGCCTTGACCTTACATGCCCTGCCCAGGTCTTACTTTTACATACAAACATACATAGATTCACGCCTGTTTCCCAAAGGGGTAGGCAGAGATTACGGATTTCCAATTGTTACGATACTGACACACTTCTCTGGCTTCATTCACTTTCATCACATTCCTCATACACGCCCGTCGGTTCAAGGTGCTCTTAGCCTGGCCTTTGTCCAGAACGCCTCCGATCTGATCGAGACACGTTTCATTCTTTTATAGACTATTTATAAAATTGCTTAATTTATGAAAAGTATTTGACATACTGGCAAATGTTGGCGTATGTTCGTCCATCTGTTCCGCACACGGGTTTGTTCGCATCTGAGCAGCCGCAGTTGCGAGCACTCACGAGGATGGCATTCATGATTACCAATAAGATTGTGAATACTGCAAATAAAAAATTATATGTTACTTCATTGTGTATATTAAATGTAAATATCGATGGGTCCATATTACAAAAGTATCATTTAACACCATGACTGGAAATAAAGTATGAAAGTATTTTCATCGCTAAAAATGGCATTACGTAGTCTACACAAAGTGTACGAGGCTTATTAAAACTAAACCGTGTTGCTATAGTAACGTATAATTATATCAATAGAGTTGAGATCGTGACATTGACATCAAGGAAATAAACTGTAAAACAGAACAGCTAATAGTTATCTTGCCCCATTGATAGTAACGTATATTTTTGAGAAGTAGAGTGGAGTAAATACATAATTATATAGCTATGGAGTTAATAATAAACTGTGTTTAGTATAAATGTACTGTGTCCATTTTTTATTTAGGTACACTGGTTTTAAATAATATAAGCGTAAAGTACTACAGACCGAATTTCGGTCATGGCGGCCAATCTTAACGGAGACTGGCCATCTGCGTAGGAGTTATTATAGTGCACAAATGAATGCGCAAACACAAGTGAACTTTCTGTTCCTTAAATCTCATGATCTGATGGGACGGCAATCCGATACGACCGGAGAGATATCAGACACAGGACCAACTGAGACACGAGGGTGTGTTACACCGCCAACTTCCTAACTCTGTGCTGCTATTGAGATTTCTTAACAATAAAATACAATAACTTTTCGTGTGCTCGACCTGGGTTTCGAACCCAAGATGGAAGAATGCATTAGCACAGGAGTCGCATTCACTACCGCTGCGCTACGAAGGCAATTACCACTACATATATTCCACTAGGCAACGAGATTCTTTCCAAAAAATTTGAACACCAATAAAAAAAAACTGAAAGTGGCAAGAAATAATATTTCAATTCCAAAAGCTTACCAAAAGTCAATTGCATGTTGTCAATGGAGTGATGGCTTCTATCGAATGATTGTTTCAGGAAATGTCTGCAATATATAATGAACTAGGTCACAACGTACATTCACCTGATATAAAAAACAAACTTCCTTCTATATTGTTAGGGCGGAAATAGATATCAAACAATACAATGTAGGATACGAAAATATACTAGCTTTCATCTAATTGTATTAGAAACTATGTTTTGATTTCAAGTAATAAATTGTTTTACTGGTTTATAGTATATATTTCCTTGAGATATTATTAAACAAAAGAAAGACTGAAAAGTAATTTATTAGACACACCAATAAAAACACAACATATTAACATGGTAATAGTACAAGTGTTTACTATTTCTAATAAATACTAAAATTAAAACAAAAAAGAAAACCAAACGAGAAGAACAAAAAAAAAATTAAAGCAAATATTGTGCAGTGTATCCAAAAGGTTCCAGCTCAGCCTTTACTGCGGATGGCCACAGCGCTGTTTTTCAACCGAAACCCTAGTTACGGACGATTATTCGGCAAACAGTTTATAAACATACTTAATTGTTAGAGTAAATATAATATAATGTACAATAGACTGGCAAACATATATGTGTAGAACTGGAGATCATATTAAAACATGGATAAAAAAAATATAGATATATAATAAACATAAATATATCTAGAAACGCAATATAAACAACTAAGTGCTGGATTTTTGTTCAGATAAATATAATTTCTTCAGCTGAAACCTGAAACTACTTATCGTATCTAGTTGGCGCAGTGGATGAGGCAAATTATTCCAGCACCTGGTAGCGTTATACCGGAATCCACCTCTGAATGCAGTAGTTCTGTGCCTAGATATGCGCAATGGCTGCCCTAGTCCTCTGCTTGTGTATTTTTTTTATTTTCGGCCATCCATTCTAATTTGTCATAGAGATACTCTGGTTTTTTGTCTTTGATAGTTCCAAACATAAAAGTTGCCAAGTGAATATCCCTACTCCATTTCATTTTCAAAATATTGCCAGCATTTAAAAATGGAGTTACATGGCTACGTTTTGGAATGTCAAAACAGAATTGCGCAAATACGTTCTACACCCTTTGAATAAGGCTGGAGGTTACCGCCAATAATCTTGGCCTGTACACCACGTCGAGGTAGTTAAACTTAGAAAGAACAAGCAAGTCAGTAAGTTGCATATGAAGATCGGTGCTAAGATATTCTCTTAGACTATACAACAATTTGATACGATAAAAGCAATTGCGAACTACATCTGAAACATGTCGCTCAAATCTCAACGCGTCACACTGTGTTTCGTCTAGAACATGCTAGCTGGACAAAAGTCATTGTCTAATTACCTGAAATTTATTACCTGAGCCTTTTACCAGATACCCAGGTGCCCCAATTCTGAGAATTGTTTTGGACACGTGTCAACTACTGATAAGGTAATGAGGTTAGTATATAAGGAAAGGGTAAGAAAACCACTTATTAATTGCATTTTTGCGTGTACGGAAGTAACATCCTATGTCAGTGAGTTTAAGTTTTTTCAAAAGTGTTAGTGATGGATCTTCAAGTTAAAGGTATGTACTTTTTATTTCTAATAAGAAAATAGGTTTACATTTCCCCATTTTTTTTAAATAGCTCGAGTTTAAAGAAGTTTGTCAAATTTTGATGATTTTCTGAATTCATTGGACTAGAAACTACTTGTACCCTCTTGTACCCGGGCTAGATTTTATATATAGCATATCCATATCTGTTAGCTTTTAAATTTTAGTAATCTTAGCCTGCACACTTGAGTACAACTTTGTCATTTTGTCTGTTTTCTAGAATACGAATTCTCAGTCTCGAAAATGGAGTTTTTTGATGAATGGCAGAAACATGCTAAAGAGAACCGCAACAGTAGACTGTATGAGTTTATAGTGATGAAACATGATCTTGTTAATATCACGGAAGCATCTGAGCGGGAAATTAAAATGACAATTGGAAGATTGTCATCCAAATACACAGAAAAATGGGAAAAATGTGGGAAATGCCGTAATCGCTTCCTGACTAAGAATTCTGAGTGGTTGTCTGGGGATTTTACATTCAAAGCATCTGTCCACCTCTCAACACCATCATCATCAAGTAAGAGTTCGATTCGTGGACGTCCATCAATAGATTTTCCTGAAGCAAGTGAAAAACGAAAAGGAGACGCGTGGAGGACCTACTACACACGCGAGATGTAAACCAGCTAGTAGCCGCTGCTGAAATATCGGCACGATTATCCGGACATTGGAATTTGGCTACTGTGATTAAAGAAGCAAGCCATAGTCCGGAAAAGTGCCAAGAAATGAAAAGATATGTGGGTGAAAAGGTACGCGAACAATCAAGATGTTTGTCCAAAGAGGAGGCTTTGGCATATTATGTGGATGCCAAATCCACGAGCCACTCTTATAAACAAACGAGGAAATGGAGCATCAAGGCAGGACACCAGGTATTCCCATCATTTTATAGTGTTAGGCAGGCAAAAATTGAATGCTACCCTCCCGAGGAACAGATTTTTATAAGCAAAACGCGTGCAGAAATTAAACTTCAGGCGGTTTTAAATAAAACAGCTGAACGTCTAATTTGTGCACAGCGTGAAGTTTTAAAATCTGTAGATTCTGGCTCATCACTCTCCCTTGTTAGCAAGTGGGGGTGTGATGGAAGTTCCGGTCATAGCACTTACAAACAAAAATTCTCAAACAGTGAAGACACAGATGAGTTTTTGTTTATGTTCTCATTCGTGCCACTTCAGTTACGTGACAATAGTGGTAGAGTTGCTTGGCAGAATCCTCGAACATCTTCTACCATGTATTGTCGACCGATTAAGTTTATTTTCTCCAAAGAAACAACAGATTTTACTGTAATAGAAACCAATAAGATTTTGGAGGAAATAAACCAATTGGTGCCAACAATAGGTAATATAGATGGTAAAGAGATATCGGTCAAACACGAATTACTGTTCACGATGATTGATGGTAAAGTGTGCAACGCTATGACTGAAACTTCGTCAGCACTTAAATGTTACATTTGTGGAGCTACTCCTAAATTTATGAATGATGAGTCTAGGGAATTTGTTGTAAATAAGGAAACTCTTGGTTTTGGTATATCTCCTTTTCACGCTTGGATCCGGTCTTTTGAATGTTTGCTTCACATAAGCTATCGTCTTGAAGTTAAGAAATGGCATCTTCGAGGTCAAAGTGACAAAGAAAATGTGAAGCAACGTTCGGCTCGTATCCAACAAAGGTTTAAGGTTGAAATGGGTTTAATTGTAGATAAACCAAAACCAGGATTTGGTAATACGAATGATGGGAATACTGCTCGTCGGTTTTTTGAGAATCCTGAACAGGCTTCAGATATTACAGGTGTAGATGTGACACTAATTAAGAACTTTGGCACTATCCTTAGAACTTTAGCTTCGGGTTACGATATTGATGTTGTTAAATTTAATTCTTTTACACAGGACACAAAAAAATTGTATCTTAGTCTCTATTCGTGGTATAAAATGCCTGTTACTGTGCACAAAATTCTTGTGCACAGTGTAGAAATTGTGAGATCGGCTCTTTTACCTATTGGGCAGCTTTCTGAAGAAGCTCAGGAAGCGCGTAATAAGGATTATAGGAGGTTCCGGGAGCACAATACTCGATAATATTCACGTATTGCCACGAATAGGGATTTACTTAATATGTTGCTAATTACATCTGATCCTGTAATAAATGGCCTTAGGGAAGTGCCGAAAAAACCGACGAGTAAACTTCCTTCTGAGGTTTTAGAATTAATTATACCCCCTCCTGTAAATGTAAGGACTAGTGTAAGTCATTGTAGTTCTCATCAAAATATGTCAGATTATATGGTAGATGATTCTTCAGAAGAAGAATTTAGTGATGCAGAATAAATAGAAGTTGTAAATAATATTTTACTAATGTTTTTTTAAGCTGTGTACCTTATCTAACTTTATTATTAGTTGTCAACATATTGTTTTTTAACTGCATATTTTTTAAGTAAAAAGTATTGTTATTGAGTAGGTAGTAATAATGCCCTATTATGTAATTAGAAGCCAAGTCCTTAGTAGCACAATATTTTATGACTATTGTTATTTTTTTTCATTGTTATTTTTTACCTGTCTGACAATAAAAGATTAATCGCTATTATATTTTTTATGTTGGCACACGTGACCCTATCTCCTGTTTTTTGGTGTTATATGCGCTAATACCCCATTAGAATATCATAATAAAGCCGTACGAACTAAAAAACCTCAATAAATAATTTTGTCCAGCTAGCATGTTCTAGACGAACCACAGTGCGTCATCCATAATGAGCCTCAGATTACGTGCTTCCAGCACTCGTTCTATTACAGATCCATTTATAACAATATATGGGTTGAGGGAAAGTTAGGTATTATTTGTCAAGATTAAAGAATTTACACGTGTACACCTGTAGAGTGGTGTTTGACACAAAGTCGAAGTTAAGACAAATAGATATTCAATCCAAACTCTTAAGACGTACAATTAATGTTTTCAAAATCACGCAATAGTACATTCACTCAATGCTTCCTCTTTCAAATCTGGTAATAGCTGTAGTTGTAAAATGACAGAAAAAGGGATGCTCGGCACACATTACATATGATGTATACCTAGTTATGGGTACCGAGACCCATACCCGTACAATATTAGTTCACTAGTTCACACGATGCTTCCTATGGTGCTAAGAATTGTCAACAAGTATTAGTTACTAATTACTAATTACAATAAAGTTAATGTTGACCAAACCCATTATATTAAGTACCCAGTGTTTTTCCATAACAAGACGTGTGTGTCTACACATATTAATACACACACAAATGTAACTAGTATATAAGCTCATTGTAAACCATATTTATTCATTATATTTGTAAAGCTCATGCTGAGCAGACTGTACTATTTAAACAAGGTATTTTTTTTAAACTGTTGTAACCGTGTTCATATTTGACTGGCGCAGCCGGGTCGGATTTAGAGTCGCGAAAAGTTGCTTCGTTAAAACAAATTTGTCAACGAACGGCGCGTGAGCAGCAATAGAATCGGCATTGGAGCAAGCAATATAATGTGAGTAGACCTTTGATTCGCACTGTTTTCTTTCTGTGCCCTATCTTTGAGTGACGTTTAATTGGACTAGACATAGCCAGATGTTACGTTATTTTGTGTATTTTAGTTAGAAATCGCTTAATTTACATTATTTAGTATTTAATTTACGTAAATTGGACCATATCGCCACTTGCGTTACTTATTTGCCTTAGGAATTATGACAAATTGTGAAAATGGATCATCCCACGTTTCGATGGAGAGGAAAAACTATTAAACCTTTTTATAACGAAATGTGAATATGTTATTAGAAGTTTTAGAGGGAAAAACAACCCAGCGCAACAGATAATAATATTCTACTACATAATATTCTACTACACACACACAACACCATCTAGCCCAAACTAAGCAGAGCTTGTACTATGGGTACTAGATAATGGATAAACATACATATATACTTTCTTTTTGTAAATACGTACATATTATACATAGAAACACCCAGACCAAGACAAACATCCATGTTCATGCACACAAATGTTTGACTTGTGCTATATTAGTGAGTGAACGTGAAAACGTAAATACATGGGAAGGCCTCAAAGAGTTGTTTGTACAGCATTTTGGAGACCCTAGGTCAGAAGCTTGCATCGCTATTGAACTAGAAAGCACCAAGATTAAACAGGGGGAACCTTATATCGATTTCTGCCATAGAATACAAAATATTAGGAGTTCACTAATTTCTAAAGTTAATCTATTAGCTGACGAAGGCATAAAGCTGCCAAGTATATTATTTATAATAACACTGCGCTTAAATATATTTTTATATAATCTCCCAGAGGAGTTAATTAGGTTTGCAAGATTAAATAAATATACAGATGTTGAAACTGCGTCACTGAGGAAGTAAACTTTCAAACAAGATACAACGCTAAGAATAAAAATAAGCCAAGCTCAAACCATAATAGTCATAATCACCATAACCATAAACCTATGCAGACTATGCAAACTCAACATAAGTTTGGCATACCGCACAACAATAATCAGAATTATTTTAGGTTACCGAACCAATCGATCAAACCGAATTTCGGACAAAACAATAACAACCAGAAATTTGGTATTCTACATGGTGGCGGATTTAGACCTAATCTTCCGAATCAGTTTAACCAGAGACCTACATTCAATTCACCGAATAATCCACAACAGTTTCCCAGAACTATGAATAATTACAAACAATCGGGATTCTTTAAAACAAATTCTAATCAACAGTTTCGTTTTGGCATAAATAATAACAATTATCCAAACCAAACAAAAAATAACTCAGACGTCTCTATGAGGACAGCTAAAAATCATATGTTATGTAACTCCGATGAAGTTATGTACATGAACTCTATGTACGCAGATCCGTGCGAATACGACGAGTATAATTGTGTAGAGCCAGAAATAAATGATTCATACGTTGAAAATAATCCCGAAGATGAATCAAACGGAAATTTTTATATAGAAGCCTCAATGGACAACCCATTGAAATAATTAATATTAACTACAATGATACCCTAAACTTACCACACATTAGATTACCGGAAATAGGATCGATTTTTATGATTGACACAGGTACCAGATCTTTTATAAGCCCTGAAAAAGCTCCAGAATTCTTTTCAGAGTAGGTATATTCGATTAGAGCCATTTGGTTTAATTAGTATACAGGGTGATTTTGAAATCGTGTAATTCCTTTTAACCACGCATTCTACTGGTGATATAGAATAACCCTGACCATTACGCAATTGACGTTTTGTACTTACAGTATTGCCATATTAATTATAGAATAATTATAATCCGAAGTAGGTTTTGTACACTGTCTTTATTACATTAACATCTAAAAAATATATTCACTCATCAGAATAAATCAATAATTAATAATAATAAAAAAGGTTTATCTTATTTTAGACCAAAAATGCACACCTGATAATCCTCATAAAAGAAAATAGTTTCAGAAAGTCATAAATCGAGTATGGCAACAATATTAATAAAAAAAACCTTTCCTTTGTTTCAAATTAAAGTTTAAAGAAAGCGTTTCAAGTTCAAAATTTGTACACAGTGTTACAGAAGACATTTATCAATATATTGAATTGATTGAAAACAGTGAAATCGTGTATCAATTATCTAAATACATCCAAAATTTTAAAATTCCAGTTTTGTTGAGTAGTGGAAGTAAACGTGTAAGCGACGCGAAATACACGGCGCTTACGACCCTTTGGGCGCGCAGTTTTAACATCAGTCGCAACGCCTGGACAACAGTGTAAGCTGACGATCAAGCGACGACATCGCTGCGATATTAGGTTGGTTTAGTCATTCTAATTATTTACAGCGCTGCTGCACATGAACAGCAAATTTAGCTGCTATCGCAATAACAACACCTAAGTAAGAATAGATATTGCAATGTCTTCTAAAATGATAATATGTGCTGGTTGTTTAAATAAAATGACTAACAAAGAATACTTACTATGCTACAATTGTAAGGATGCATATGATTTAGTCTGCGCTAGTGTTACCCAGCAGCGATTCGTATCGATGGACAAGGAAAAGAAAGATAAATGGATATGCCCCTGTTGCCGCAATAAGGAAAAGAAGGGTGATAACACAAATATCCACCTATCCACCCAAAAGCGGGGCAGCAAAAGGAGAGTGATAATGCTCAAAGAGCAGATGGTGAATCCACTAATACTAATGTAACGCGTCGAAAGAAAGTTACCCATTCAGCACATAGTTCACCCGAGTCATCGTCTTTTGATCCTGCCATTTTGTCTGTAATTAGGACTGAAATACAATCGGCAATCAACGATTCCCTGGAAACGGTTATTGAAACAATTATTAAGAGAGAATTAGTACCAATTAAAAAAGAGCTCTCAGTTTTCCAGGAACTAAAAACTGGCGTAGAATTTCTTAGTGGACAATATGACAGTATCCAAAATAAACTCAAAGATACTGAGTAAAAAGTGATTTCTCTGTCTAAACAAAACATTGCATAATATTGTCTTCTGTTTACGCGAATGTTATTCATTGAAATTAAACTACTATATACGGATTTTATCGCGTTGTTTATTTAACACTGTATCTATTACATAATTTTGAAAACTGTTACACTACTTTTACTATTGAATTTTACTAATTTTAAGTTTTACTATTGAATTTTACTAATTTTAAGCTAATAAAATTATTAAAACTATTTATATTTAGGTTTACACTTTCCCCGACGTTTCGGTTGCTTTTCAGCAGCCATGGTCTCTGAACATCTTGCTCCTTTCTACAAAGCCTTGCACGCTCGTACTAGACATGTTGCTCGAGAGAAGGAACATGGATCCGTAATGGCCGCATCTTCGTCAGAAAAAACGACCAATCACTCGCTAAACAAATTAAGTGTTATGATTCGCTAAGTAATTTATAAAAATAATAAAGTAACTTTTCTGTATAGTCCCTAAACTAAGTTATAAAATTCAATATTTACTACCAAAATTTTAGAGGACTTAAGTCTAAGATAAAAAATTAAACTTGGCAATTACAACTTCAGACTATGATATTATTGTTGGGACTGAGACCTGGCTGGACGATGGAGTCTACGACAGTGAATTGTTTGGAGAAAGATATCTGGTATACAGGAGAGATTGTAGTTCTAGCAGATTTGCTAATAAAATTGGAGGTGGAGTAGTTATAGCAATATCCAAAAACTTTAGCTCAAGATGAATTGAACATTTCGAAAGTCTAAGCGAAGACTTATGGGTCTCAGTGAAATATCAATTAAACGATAAAGTTACAAGAGAAATTCTATTTGGTATACTTTATCTACCTCCACCGGTTACCGTCACTACAATGGATTATATCTTAGACAATTGTAGTAGTGTTGTTTACAGGCGCATAAGGTTGAGAATTGATTGCTACGGTGTGAGGTTTAGTGAAACACGTCCTCTCGGAAATGAGTTTATTGTGACACTGCTTTTAAATAAAATGTTCATTCAATATATATCGGCGTAAACATCCCGCCCACCAAAACGAAACGTTTTCCAACAACATAACAAAATCGATAATTACATAGAACAAGTGGACTGTACATAATTCAAAATTTGTGTTTGATTGTATAAAACTAATTCCAATAAGGACACATGCACTCTTAACTTTCTTTAGGCAATAATATAAGGTTTGACAATGGTCTTTTCAATTCGTGATTTCCTTTACATTGGACAGTCACAACACGAACCAAATTATCCGCTCCAGGATGGACAAGTTTCACGCGACCTAATAACCATTTATTAGGTGGCAAATCGTCTTCCTTTATAATGACAATATCTCCAGGACTTGGCGACGGAACCTTCGATGTCCATTTGTATCTTTGTTGCAGAGTGTTAAGATATTCCGATTGCCAGCGCCGCCAAAAGTCTCCAGTCATCTGTTGTATCATTTGCCATCGTGTCAGTAAATTAATGTTCCTTTCCTTATAATTGACATCTGGAACACTAATGAGCGGTTCTCCCACTAAAAAATGTCCAGGTGTGAGTGGTGTTAATGTCTCAAATGTGTCGCTAAGTTGACAAAGTGGACGCGAATTGAGGCTTGCCTCTATTTGTGCCAGTAATGTTGCCATCTCTTCGTAGGTCAGTTTCGTGCCTTGGTTTATTCTGGTCAGATGTCTTTTGGCTGACTGGACTCCAGCCTCCCATAGGCCTCCATAGTTTGGCATACGTGGAGGTATAAAGTGCCAAGTTGTGCCGTCATTAGCCAACAATTGAGCTATTTCCTGTGTGATATTAGCTTGGCCCTTTACGAATAGTGCCTTCAGTTCTTTGGCGGCCCCAACAAAGTTGGTGCCATTGTCGCTCCACAAGTGAAGGCACGGTCCTTTTCGAGCGATAAAGCGTCGGAATGCAGCGATAAAGCCTTGGGCTGTAAGGTCGGTGACAGCTTCTAAATGTAATGCCTTGGTGGACATGCAGACGAAAAGGCATATGTAACTGTATTTCACAGCTTGATGACCTCGACCCTTTGATGTTCTTATAAGTACAGGTCCTGCGTAATCCACTCCGCTGTTACGAAAGGCTCTGCAAGGATTTACTCTCTCAGCAGGTAGTTGGCCCATCATTTGATTACTCGTCTTCGCCTTGTCTACAATACAGATCTTACATGATCGAGTACATTTCCTCACTGCTGCCTTCATGCCAACGATCCAATATTGACTTCGAAGATAGTTCATCATCAATTGGTTGCCACCGTGACTAGTGTTAATGTGTGCTTCTTGAATTAAAAGCTTTGCAATGTGAACATCCTTTGGTATTATTATTGGGTATTTTGCTGTTTCAGGTATTGTGGCGTTCTGTAATCTGCCTCCAACTCTCATTATGCCTCCTTTATCTAAAAAGGGCGCTAGTGTGATAAGTGAGCTCTTAGCATTGACCTTTCCTTTGTTCTTTATCTCTTCTATCTCTCTTGAGTAAACTAAATTCTGATAGTATTTGATACATATTTCTAAAACTATTTCCATTTCTTCTACTGTTATATATTCTTCTAATTATATTTTATTTCTTACGAGTAAAACCCTTCTACAATAAGCTAATACTCTCTCCATTCTCGATAACGTTGAAAATCTCTCCCACAGAGGTGTAACTTCCTGGTAAGTATGGGTGTGACATGAAAGTTTCATTTCAAGATTCGTTTCAGGCACATCTGTTGTTAATTTCGTGATCTCGAGATTGGATAACCATTCGGGACCTTGCCACCACATTTGAAGATTTGCCAAATCTATTGCCTTAACACCTCTTGTTGCTATATCTGCTGGGTTTTCCGTGGTAAGTACGTGGCTCCACTTTTCCAGTTTTCTCTGAATATCTGTAACCCTGTTTCCCACAAAAGTGCACCATCGATTTGGACTAGACTGTAACCATGACAGGACTACCATTGAGTCTGTGTAAGCATAAATGTTGTTCATAGGTATTTTCAACACATCGGCAACGTCCTTTGCTAGATCAGCCAATAATACTGCAGCGCACAACTCCAATCTGGGTAAAGTTAGTTGTTTTACAGGTGCTACCTTTGTGCGAGATGCTATCATTACTACATGGACTACGTTATACTCATCAACTACTCGGAGGTAAGTAACAGCTGCGTATGAAGTGGATGAAGCATCTGAGAAACCGTGAATCTGGATTTTCTTGTACCGTGGTGTGATATGAAACCACCGTGGAACTTCAATGGCTTGTAGGTAAGACAAATCTTCTCTATATTTTGTCCATTCTTCAGCTATGTTTGTAGGTACTTCACTGTCCCATCCGAGGTTACAAAGCCACAGCTTCTGTATCAGGACTTTGGCTACGATGACTACCGGCGATAACCACCCAAATGGATCAAACAAGCGAGCGACATCAGAGAGGATAGATCTTTTCGTTATTGGATATCTCAATTCAGGTAATTTAACTGTTACTTTAAATGTGTCATCCTTTCTGTCCCATTTCAAACCTAAGATTTTAATGATTTTATCTAATTTTATTTCTAATGTATCTGTAGTCGTTTCTTTAGCTTGTAGATAGTTCAATACTTCTTCCGAATTGCTTGACCATTTTTGCATGCTAAATCCTCCCTTTTCAAGTATAATCTTTATGTCATGACAGAGTTTTTAAGCTTCTTCGACCTTTGCCACCGAAACCATGAGATCATCCATGTAATAACAATTCTTTATTACAGCAGCAGCTTCTGGATATCCTTGACCTTTGTCATCAGCAAGTTGGACGAGTGTTCTAACCGCTAGGAATGGGGCTGCAGCAGTACCGAACGTGACTCTCTTCAATTTGAAACTACTTATGTCTTCATCTGTTTCATCTCGCCAAACTATATGTTGTAATTTTGTATGTTCTTCAGTGATTTTTATCATTCGGTACATCTTGATGATATCTCCAATTATACAAATCTTGTATTTTCTCCAATTAATTATGAGACTACGTAAATCGGGTTGCAAAACGGGCCCTACTAACATGTTATCATTAAGTGAACAGCCGCCTGTGCCTTTTACAGACGCATCGAAGACGACTCGTAATTTTGTCGTATCCTTATCTTCTCTAATTACTGCGTGATGTGGTAGGTAATTAGCTTCTTCATCAAATTCTTCACATTTTTGTAGGTGTCCCATTTTCAAATACTCATCAATCACCATTTTGTATTGCCTTTTAAACCCGCTGTTTCTCTAGAATTTGTATTCTAATTGCTGAAATCTCCTCAACGCTATTTGTTTTGTGTCTCCTATCTTTTGCATAGTTTCTTCTAGTGTTTGTTTTAATGGTAATTGTACTATATATCTACCTTCTTCATCTCTTATGGTCGTGTTTTTGTATCTTGATTCACATTCTCCTTCTTCCCTTGTTAGTATCTTTCCTTTAGTATACGAATCCGTTTCTACTCCCCAAAACCTTTTCAGTATGCTATCATCTTCTGAGATTGTATTTGTAACGTGTAGTGTAATAATCTCATCGTGTACGTTGATCGATAATGTGTCATCCTTTTGACCCGACAGGATCCACCCTAAACAGGTTTTCTGGGCCACTATGCCATCATTCATTCTCATTAAGCCAACATCTATAATTTTGCTAAAGATGTCAGCGCCAAGTAAGACGTCAATCTTACCTGGCGTGCTGTACATAGGGTCCGCTAAATTCATACTTTGGAGTTGTGGCCAGTTCATCGTGATTGTTTGTGAAGGTAGTTTTTTAGACAAAGTCTTCAAAACATAAGCCTTTACCGAAAATACTTAATTTCTATTAAAGCGCGATGAAACTGCTAATTCAACGTAGTGTTTGATAGGTATTTGGGATTCTTGACCTACTCCAGAGACGACACCGTTGATGCATGTCTTTTTGAGCCTCTTGCGGATACCAGTGATGCCTCCGAGCCCTGGTCAATCAAAGCACGTAGCAGGTGTGTATCTCCATTACTCGCTTTAACTGCTATTTGTGCTGTGGCCAATAATACTCGAGGACCGGGTTGTGTTCTTGACAAGTGTGCGGTTGTGATTCGTTGTTCTGGTTGTGATAGTTTATCTTCTCCTTGACTTAATTCTTTTGATCGATGTAAAAGGGAATGGTGTTTTCTTCTGCAAACTCGGCACGATGTTTTTTGTTTACAATTATACACCGTATGATTTGGTACAAGGCAATTAAAACAAAGATTATTCTTCTTGACAAGTTCGTGTCGTTCTTCTACAGGCTTACTAGCAAACTCTTTACAGTGATAGATGTAATGTTTATCCTTGCAATAAGCGCATAAAGGTTGTAAAGATTCACTGTTGTGTGTTGATTTACTGCTGGGCGCGACATCCTGTAATGCAACATGAAATGATTTATGACCTTGTTGTTGTCTCTTACAGAATTTGTAATCGGTGTGACAAGTTCGAGTGTTCGAAACTTTGACTCGAGAAATCTTCTTAACTCGCCCCACGACAACAGCTCATCACTATTTTGTTTATAGGCTTGCTCTTCCCACTCTTTCAACGACTCTGGGTCCAATTTCTGTGATACAAGAAATACTATTAATGGAGCCCAAGAGGCGGTACCAACTTGCATATTATCTAAGCTATTTAAGCATTCCATAGTCGTGTCGAGTAAAACCTTAATATTATTAGCCGTCTGGTTTGTAATCTTTTTCTGACTAAACAATCTTCGTAAAAGAGAATTAACTATCATCTTCTTATTGCCAAAACGTGCCTGTAATAGCTCCCACGCTTGTGTATAGTTATTTTCTGTAATATTTATATGTCTTAACAACGCTTCAGCTTCTCCACAAACGCTTGTTTTGAGATAATGTAGCTTCTGTACATTGCTTATAGCAGTGTTATGATCTAGCGCGGTAAACAAATCTTTATATGTAGGCCATTCGTCATATTTGCCTGAGAACGTTGGTATTTGTATGCGTGGTAACTTTGCAAATGGCAATTGCTCGTTATGAGACGTAGTTGTCATGTTTACTGCCTCAGCTAACCTTTGTTGTGACTCCAGGTTTGATAAAAGATCGACTAAGTCGCCTCGTAAGCACAGGTACATGTCCTCGTATGTGTAGTATTCCTCGTGGAAAAAATACGGCAAAACACCTCGCTGTTCCCGCGGTGTACACTTTGTAAGGCTATGGTGTGCTTGTTTAAATGTATCCCAATATTCTTCAATACATTTAAATCTCGTTTTTACATAACCTTCCGTTAACCGCTGTTTCGGGCATTTCTTCAGGTTAACCTGAGCCTTTTGGATCATACTGGCTACATCTTCTAACGTCGCTAAATATTTACTTTGTTCCGATGTCGGTGAAGTCATTTTCAAAGTACGGTGTAGTTAATAATTCACTCAAATCACTGATTTTATAACTTTATAAGTCTTTATTAACGTAAATGTTCACTAATAGGTTGTAAACAAGATGATTCATGCACTTGGAATGCGAGTCCTTTGTATTCGTTCGGCCGAGTTCGCGACGTAGCAATCAACCATAAATCCGGATCGTCTGGACCATTTTTACAGGCGCATAAGGTTGAGAATTGATTGCTACGGTGTGAGGTTTAGTAATTGATTGCTACGGTGTGAGGTTTAGTAAAACACGTCCTCTCGGAAATGAGTTTATTGTGACACTGCTTTTAAATAAAATGTTCATTCAATATATATCGGCGTAAACAAGTGTTATGCAATCTTATTCTGGAGACATTGGTATTCTGGGTGATTTTAACTTGGGATTTGTTGATTGGAAATATGATCCAACTGTTTCATCTAATTTATTACCGTTTAGTTATAACTGTACTTTAGGATACCGCTTTGTTGATTTCATGTCGTTAAATAATTTATTACAGTGTAATAATATAAGAAGTCATAATAATAGAATATGAGATTTAATACTGTGCAATTTTAAGGGAATATCTGTGGAACAGTGCCAGAATCCATTAAGTAAATTTGATTCTCATCATCCAGCATTGTATATTTACGTAAATGTCAATATCTCACATTATCTTTGTAATAACAAACACATTATTAAATATAATTTTAATAAAGCTGATTATTGTCTTGTGGTTGCAAAGTTGAAGCAAATTGATTGGGTTTTGGAATTGTTGCCTGTGAAAGATGTCAATATTGCTATTCAAACATTTTATAAAATACTTAACTCTATCATCGAGTCGACTGTAACTAAAACTAAACCTCGTAATCTTCATTATCCAATATGGTTTACACGTAATTTAATTAAGATAATAGCAGAAAGAGATTAACTTCATAAAAGGTTTAAAATATACAAAAATCCCCGTGACAAAATAGAATTAAATATGTCTAATAAACGGGTTGCTTCAATGACGGCCTCTTGCTATTTTGATTACATCTATAACACGGAGCAAGCCCTGCATAAAAATCCCAAAAAGTTTTGGACTTTTGTTAAACAACAACGTGGTGGAGAGTCAAATTTGCCCGGAGAAATGTTTTTAAACAACGATAAAGTTCACACAGGTTCTGAAATTTGTAGGTTTTTCGCTAACCATTTTGCTTCCGTTTATTCGGAATCGGACAACGTTTTAATCTCTGACATGGGTGACTCCTTTCCTCAGTTCTCATTAAGTAAAATAGAAATGACGGAGCGAGTAGTTAAAAAAATTTTAAAGTCAATTAATGTTAGCAAGGGTGCAGGGCCGGACGGAATTATTCCCCCTTTATTTATCAAAAAGATATATAAGCAATTAACACTTCCCCTTAAAATTATTTTTGATATGTCTATGACTTCTGGTACCTTTCCAACCGAATGGAAAATTGCAAATATTGTACCTGTCTTCAAAAAGGGTGATAAATGCAATATAAAAAATTATCACTCTGTGTCGATTTCAAACATAATTCCGAAGATCTTTGAAAAATCATTTTTCCAAATTTAACACGCCATTTAGATAATGTTATTTCAAATTTACAACATGGCTTTTGTAGACGCAAATCAACTCTTAGTAATCTCCTTAATGTATGTGACAGATCTTGCATCTGAGGTGGATAATAAAGCTCAGATTGATAGCATATACACAGATTTCACTAGTTCCTTTGATAAAGTCTACCATGATATACTTTTATCAAAACTAAAATTTAATGGGATTCATGGAAATTTGTTAAATTGGCTGGATTCTTACTTAAGAAACAGAGTGCAAAGAGTTATAGCTAATATTAGAGCAGCGATAGCTCAGTGGAGAGACAAACAGACTGCAATGCAGAGGGTCTCGGGTTCGAACCCACGTCGCGCACCTCTGACTTTCGGAAGTTATATGACTTTTCGAAATTATGTGCGTATTGATAGACAATTATCGTCTGCTCCGTCCCTCGGAGAGCACGTTAAACCGTCGGTCCCGACTGCCATGAACATCTATGGTAGTCGTTATTGGGGAAGTCGACACAAAAGATCCCACTGGGTCGAAGTGTCGCCGGTCTGTACTGACTGGACCTCACACAAGATAAGATAAGATAAGATATAGCTAATATTATTCCTACATCAGGCGTTCCACAAGGATCGCACCTGGGTCCGGTACTTTTTCTTGCATTTATCAATGACATTTTGGACCATATCACATGTAGCAGATGTCTTATGTTCGCAGATGATTTAAAATCTATAAAGTCATTAACTCTCAGAATGATATAATTCTTCTTCAAGATGACTTAGATGCGATTAGCAACTGGTGCTGTATTAATAAAATGACACAACCCTAAGAAATGCGTTCATATTACAATAACCAAGAAAAATAATATAGTTTCATCATCTTATTGCATTAATAATGTTCCTTTAGAGCAGTCTTCATCAGTTAAAGATCTAGGAGTGTTTATTGACAAAAAGTTGAGCTTTGTATATCACATCGACAGTATTCTTTTAAAATCTTGGAGAACGCTGGGTTTCATTAAACGTACCTGCAAAACTTTTAAAATACTGCTGCAATTATCAGCCTTTACAATGCTCTTGTTCGCAGTATACTGGATTATGCTACGCCAGTTTGGAATCCCCAATACAGTGTTCATTCCGAAAGGTTGGAGTGTATTCAACATCATATTAGTCGTTTTCTAGCGTTTAAGGATCGTCACTGTCCATATCGTGCTGACTACAATACAAGACTTAATCATTTCAAAATGAAGTCATTAGAGATAAGGCGCCAAGTCAATGACTTAATAACGCTTCATAAGATAATTCATGGAAGATTAATTACCCCAGAATACCTTAGACAAATAAATCTGACCGTCCCTAGCAGTCTACCCAGACGCCCTATAGAAAGAGCTGTTAGTCCATTTCGATGCAGAACTAATTTAGGCAAACACGCTCCTTTGAACAGACTTATGAGTTCAATATTACTTAAAAAAATAGCAATATCGACATTTTTCACATGGCAGACATTGATAATTTTAGAACTCTCTGTATTCAGGTATTGTGTTCCTAATATTATGTACAGTGTTTTAGGATCATAATATATTGGATTTTAAAATATTTTTAACAAAAACATTATTTCTACTTTCTTATTAGAACTATTCTTATTCCGTTTTAATTTCTTTTTTGATTTATCATGTATGTTTGATTTTAATCGTAAGTGTTATAGTGTATACACCTGTAAAGGCATTTTACCTTGTACCATTTTTTTTTTTTTTTACGTGTGGGAATGCTATGACGCATATCCCTCCGCGGGGGCGGGTGGAGGGATTATGTCAGACTCGCCGGGGTAAAAGAAAGATTTTGAAAAGATAATGTACCTCCCGGAATACCGACTAAACCTACCACGGTGTTCCTCGACAAAACCACTATCGACGGGGCCGCGCGAATCACTTTCGCATACGGTCGCGACCCCGCCGAGGTTTCGGCCCGCCGTATGAAACGGCAGGCCCCTACGCAATAAGACCTACCCAAGATAGGTACTACAAAATAAAAGCCCTACTGTGTCCCCCTAAAGGGGGAGACGGACACGACACAGAGGCGCGCGTAGGAACACGCACGCCGCCTCTCGGACCTGGTGCTGAACGGATGGCGGGCAGGCCCACAAAGCCCGCCACCCCCAGGTCAAACCTCAGGGTGGCTGGAGGTCGTCTCGCGCCCTCCGGCGCCCGGCTCTGCGGTTGGGGAGAGGGTTTATACGCTCCCTCTCCCGTCCCGCCGCCTCCTTGATGGAAATCACTTCCTCGCAGAAGGAGGCGACGGCGTTCCACGACCTCTCACTCCGGACCATAGACTGAACTACGGCCGGGAGCGAGAGTGCAACCGATCCGACTGCCGCGATCAAATCACGGCGCTGCGATGCCCAGACGGGGCAAACCGCCAAAGTGTGCAGCGCCGTGTCCTCAGTAACGTCGCGGCAGTCGCCGCAGTGGTGACAACCGGGCGTCTCTTGCCGGCGTATACGACACAGGAACCGGCCAAAACATCCGTGGCCAGTCAGAACCTGTGTCAGCCGGAAGGTGAGGGCACCATGCCGCCTCTCCAGCCACTCCTCAAACACGGGACTTACCGCCACGATCGTGGCGTGCCCGACCTTGTACCATACCCTAACTGTTTTAAATTACAATTGTATAGTAATGTGTCGATGGTGTAACTTTAAATAAATAAAAAAAAATAAAAAAAGCAGACTGACGTCTTGTTGTGTTCGTTGTTTGTATACTGCGTATCGTCGTTTTCTCTTGATTTGCCACGATTGCTTGTTAGACCTGGACTGCTTATGGACTCTCAGATTGCTACTTACCTTGCGTGACCAGTGCTTGCCAAAGGATTTCGATTACCTGCTAATTACGAAGACATTTTGCTGTGACTCTCGGACTACGATTCTGCCTGTTATTTACATTCCGTTTGTGTACGATATATTAAGATGGGAAGCCGTGTAAACCCTACACGTATCATGTGTGTCAATTGTAAGTACCTTGCTTTGGCACTTGACACGAGAGTTACTGCTGTAATCTGCAGCTGGGTATACCCACAAATTGTAAGTATTTTTGTTTGTTAATTGCTCATCCATAAACTGTTATAATAATGAAAAACTGCTACAAGTAGATATAATTTTCATATACACAATATTGTTTTAAGGTCTTGGACGATAACTATGTTTGTGATGCGTGCAGAGATCTCGCGATTGCTGCAGCCAATCATAATTTAAACAGAGAGGTTCCTGGTGGTGAAGCAAGCAGGACCTAATACAAGAGGGCATACAAATGTATGCTTATTATGTGGCTGTTTAACACTACATAGAACAAGTGACAAAATAAACAAAGAAAATCCTACTGAAATGCAGCAATCAGTAATTAATATTATAGAGAGTAGAGTAGCACCACAAGAGGTTTGTATACTTAGCTATAATTTTGACATCATAACCCACATTTACCAATGAGTTTGATAAATGATCCCTACAAAAATGTTTACATATATTTAAAGCTTTTAGCACTTAAAAGCTGTTAATTTAATGTATATTATTCCATCATTTGACTACTCTAACAGATAGCTACTAAGCTCATAATACACCAGATCCTTATACAATCTACCTTAGACTAGGCATGCAAATATTTATATAAAAAAAATTGTATTATTATTTATTAAAAGATGTCAGAATTTAAATGTCAGAATTAAAATACAATTACAAAATGTCTTTTAAGAAGTCATCTATGGTATAATAACATTTTTCCAGCAACAATGCAGTCAGTTTAGTTTTAAATAATTGAATCGGAGCATTTTTTATAATGGCTGGTACTTTATTATAAATTATGATACTCATGTTAAAAACACTTTTCTTTAATAAAGCTGTATTGTGGGCGTTTACATGTAGTGTGGTTTTATATTGGCTCCTAACAGGCCTTGTTCTATTTTCTGCTAGAGTTGTGTAATAGTGCTTATTAAGTTTTACAAAAACAGCCATCTCATATATATATAATGATGGAAAGGTTAATATTTTAAGAGACTTAAAGGACGAAGGAATCACTCCATATATATCTGGGCCCAGTTGTTATCATAATCAAAGTAGCCTTATTTGAAAGAGAATATAATAACAAGTCGTCACCAAAAATTTTGTGATATTTCGCTTCCCAGAAATTAAGTTATATAAAATAAAGTAAAAGTGAGGTTATATGACATTAATCGTTTGCAAAATGTTATATATGTTTATACGGAGGTACTTTATCGAAGGTTTATCTATTTATTTACCAGTGGCGGTCTATGGGGGAGGCCCATGTTCAGCAGTGGACGTCTGTGGCTGATATATATATAGAAGTAGGCACCTCAGAAAACAAACATCAATATTGCTTTGATTTTTATGTACCTATAAATGAAAAATAAAACGTCATTGATTGTAACATGCAGATGCGGACCACTAAAAGACAAAGCAAAGATCCACTAGATTACTTAGATTGCGGCATTACCCTCTATAAGTATGCAACTGCACGCATTTTTCACTTGCTATACCTACATACTTGCTATACCTATACATATGCATGCCATTGACGTATAACTGATAAAATCGCTTCATCCCCCAAAACTCTTCTGCCAATAGAGTTATTGCGACCTACCGCAATGGTATAGTTCACACAGCGATCCATGTCGTCAATATCCAATTCAGAAGCGGAATCAGTTGTCTAATATGAAGTGCCAGGTAATTCTAAGTCACAAGATCCGTCGAACAGTCCTTTAGCAAGCCAAAGTCGTGGGGTAAAGCAAACAACATAACAAAACAAGAAAAATACGTGCGCACTCCTAAGGGACAAACCACAGAGTACATTTGGAACAAACCGAACGAGTGTTGAACTTGATTTTGACATTAGCCGTTAAACTTGTCAGTCTGTGACCACAGGTAATTAATAACCAAAACACGATTTTCAATCGATTGAGTTTTTATTATCATCATTCGATTATAGAACACATTTTGAGATTATACCGATTTAATAATACTCGATAGTATAATTAGAGATGCATATTAATCGATTATTGGTTAACTTAATTTAATTTATGTTTCTCGCTTTCTATGAAGAAATAATCAAACGTATTTTGGTGGTAAGTACCTAAAAATATAACGAATTTTTTGGTATCAATTACAATGTGATAACTGGTGGGCCCAGGGGTTCTCACCCTCCTTTAGGAACACAACTGTCGGTCATCTTCAATCCACACATGGCCCTTAGACAACGTTTTTGAGCTTTGAAAATTTGTTCTCTCAAGCTGCAATTACCCCAAAATATTATGCCAAATCTCAATAACGAAGCTACTAAACCATGATATGCTGTCAATACAGTAGACACATTTACTTTTTTAGAAAGGTTATATAACAGATATGCAGAAGTGCTTAGCCGTTTACACACTGCTTCTGCTTGATGCTTCCATGTTAGCTGATTATCCATTAGTATGCCTAGAAATTTTGTAACAGTTACTTGGTCAATGGTTTCATTATGATATGATACAGTTAAATTTGTAATGGGTAGACGTTGATGTAAATGCATTACATGTGTCTTCGAAAGATTAATAATTAAATTATTTATGTCAAGCCAATCTATTATGTCCCTTAATGTGTTATTTATGTAATTTTCATAATTTGCTATGTCATTACATTTAATAAGTGCAGTACTATCATCTGCGAATAAAATCATTGGATGTTGAATATGTCGCGGTAGATCATTAATGTAGATCAGGAATAAAAGCGGTCCTAATACGCTACCCTGCGGTACACCATATCTCACTAGTCTTTCTTCAGATATGTATTTTTTTTCTTGTTTTGTTTTAATACAAATTCTATTTATTTCTGTGAACTGTTTACGATCATTCAGGTAAGATTTTATAAGGTTTAGCATATTTCCCCTGATTCCATAGGCATTGAGCTTATTTAGCAAAATATTATAGCTAACACAATCGAAAGCGCTGGACATATCGGTATAGATTGCGCATATAGAGATTTTATTATCAACGCTTTTCATGATATCATCTAATAGTTCATAAACAGCTGTATTTATACCTTTATTTTTCCTAAAGCCTTTCTGTTCGTCACATAATATGTTATGCTTTGTCACAAATTTGTTAATCGAGCCGTAAATAATTTTTCAAATACTTTGGAGAAAACAGGAATTAAAGCTATTGGTCTATAATTTGTTACATCATCTTTACTATCTTTTTTAAAAAGTGGTTTAACTATTGTTGTTTTTAGGCCCTTGGGAAATACACCAGAGATTATACATAGGTTCATAATATGACTTAGGTGTGTAGCAATGCAGTTTGGTACAAATTTTACCACCTTTGTTGAGATTCCATCATAGCCACAACTTTTTTTGTTTTTTAGGGCTTGTATGCTGTATAATACGTCCTGAGGTAACACTGGTGGCATAAACATTGAGTTTGGATTATAATCGATATTATTTTTAGTTGTTGTTTTATTGTTATCTTTAATTCGGTCAATAAAATAATTATTAAATGCGTTTGCAATTTCTTTTGGTTTTGTAATAATCTTGTCTTTTATTCTTATTTGTGAAATAGGCTCAATGTTACGTGTTTTGTTGTTTATAATTTGCCAAGATGCTTTTGATTTATTATTGGAAGTGTTGATGAAATAATTGTTTTGTGCTTTTTGAGTCAACTTAATTATCTTACGATATTTTTGTGAGTAATGTTTAAATTGAAAAATATTTTCTTTAGACGGATTTGTTCTACACTTCCATAATAATTGACGTTGTTTTCTACTGCAAACACGTATACCACGCGACACCCATTTAATTTTTTTATCTGTTTGTATGGTATTAAGTTTGTAGGGAAAACTTAGATTATATAACAAACTAAAGTGTTCCAAGAAGTAATCATAAGCTACATCTGGATTTTCTGTTTCATACACGCCAGAGAAAGAAAGACATAGAAGGTAGTTTCTGAATTTTAATAGGTTATCTTTAGTTATTTCCCGCTGCCTAACACGCCAGGCTCTTATCCTACAAGTCTTGTTTACTTTAACTTCTAATATTTGTGCGGTGTGATCCGACAGAGCGAGGTCAATTACGTCACATTTAGATTTTAGTTGATAGTTACAAGCAAAGTTATCTTTACAGCTGTTACTACATAGTCTTGTCGGCTGGTGTAATTCCAGCTTGAGATTAAAGCCAAGAAGAAAATGTGTAAAGTCAAGAGTTATGTTATTTCTTTTTAATATGTCTATATTGAAGTCCCCACATATAATCATCTTTTTATTCAATTTAGATGAAAGCGTTTTAAGAATAATGTCAAATTTTTCATAGAAAGCGCATAAGTTCTTTGAATTAGGTGGTCTATATAAACATATTATTAATAGATTGTGGTTTACAAGTTCAATACCACAACATTCGATAATATTACTTATTGAATGATGCGAGATATTCAATTCTTTATATTCCAACTCACTTTTTATTAAGATACACGCTCCGCCGCGTTTCTTTGCTCTTCTGGCATAACAGGCGCCTAGTTTATAATTGGGTAAGTTTACAAGGTTTTCATGGCCAAGCATTAGAAAATGTTCTGTAATGCAGATTATATCTATGCTTTTCTGTTTTTTGGATAATTCTTGGAGATGAACAGTTAGTAGATCCAGTTTGTTTAACAGTCCAGCGATATTTTGATGCATTATTCTTATGTCACTGTAAACGAAAAAGCTCACTGTTTTCTTTATGGCTCCTGTCTGTATTTGTAAGTTGAGTGATTGTTTTATTCGTGTTTGATATATTGTTGTAGTCGTAGTCACAGGGATATTCATTCAATAGCAATTTTATGTCCTGATAAATGGTTCTGACGCCTTTATTGTTCAGACGGCCAGTGCGCCTTGAAAACATATTGTAGTCACAGGTCAGGTTTAAATTGGAATCCACAAGTGTCACATAGTTATGTGTTTCGTTATCCAGGTATAACATGCTATTAAAAGTTTCAACCCTCCAATTGTAAAAAACTGAGCCAAGTTTATAGGTAGGGACGCATAATATAATGTTCGTATGATTGATTTTATTTAATGTTTCTCTAATGTGTACGACTGTGTCGTAATAATTGTTTGTTTTTATGAAGTCTTCTTCGCCAATAAATACAAGGCAGAAATCCTTATGTGTATAATTTATTAGTTTGGTGTCAATGTCTTGAATTAATTTCTTTTTGCCACAGTTTGGCGTAAGGTAATGACACACACTGTAGTTGTCAAATACCATTTCTCCTATTGATAACATTTTATTCGCTTTGTTGCTGCTGATAATACACATATTGTGCCTTTGTTTTACCCTTGTTTCAGGCGCTATGAAAGAAGTTCTTGATGGATTTTTCGGGGTGGTAGGTAAATCAGTGGTATTTTTAGAGCATTTCTTGGTATGTTTTTCCTTGAGCGGTGTCTTTTTAGTTGTTGTTTTCGGGGTGCTAATTATGTTTGTTGTTAATTTATTCGTTACTTTTTTCATGATAGTATGTTTTGCGTTTATGTCTTTAATTGTTTGTTTCAAACCGTTATTTTCTAAGCATAAAATATTTATTTCCTCATGGGCAGCGCCCAGTTGTGATTTGAGGTTTTCTATTTTGGCCTTTAACTCAATTATGTATGCATCGTCTTCATTCACGGATATGTTTGGTAGACTACTTGTAGTGCCATCTAGTGTCATATTTGTACAATTAAGTACACTCTTATTTATAGTTTCGTCAGACTGCGATATAGGCCGGTGCTTCATTCGCATAGTTATATTTTCAAAAGGGTCCATATTAAGTTTTCCTTCTATCTTTATTATTAAAATATTTATACGGAAACAGATACTTTAATATTGAAACGAAATGAGACGCTTGAAACTATGATTGTTAACATGCCCTCTATTGTACATTTAGGAACTAATTAGCTCTGTTTATCGATTGATTTTTATCTATGTTAGTAGTACGGAGTCTCGATCATAGATGGCGTTATTGCCAGAAAAAGTATTAGCTTATTTTCTGTCAGAATTCAAATTTTCGATGGAAAAAAAAACGATCTTCAAAATGTAGTTTTCACTTGGCTCATTTTTATAATTTTAGAATGTTTATTCATGGTGCCATTTTCACTGTTTTAATGTTTTTTTGTTTAGTTTATATAGTTTGTAACAACTTACACCAAGTTTTGTTTATATTCACTGTAGCACTTGCAGTTTTTATTATTGTTTATGAAATTTAAGTAGATAATCACTGGCTTAGATAACACTGTCACTATAGATTTAGAGTTCACTGTACTATTTTTTCACATTTTTACATAAATTAGATAACTTAAACTATTTTTAATTGTAAAAATAATCGACGTAGCTTTCTTTGCGATGTTTACTAGATGAGCGCCATCTAGCCATCACCATTTATAATGGAATAATAAAAATTATGCTTTAAGTGCTACAACTTACTACATACTACATACATTGATTAGTTATACTAAAAGTTTTATATAAATATCATTTTATTGTACTTAAAGTTAAAATATGCAAATATAAAGAAAGCACATTGGTTATATCTATGATGATTATTTTCAGATCTCCTCATCTGATCGTGTATGTCATGCTTGCTGGCTACGCACTAAAAGAGAGGTTATACGAATGAGTCGTAATGATCAAAACAGATTAAATGAAGTAGCTCAAGAAGTGTCAATTGATAATGTGCTACCTGGGCCTCCACCGGATATAATACCTCCATCTGAGTCCCCACCAACAATGGAGACACAAAGTGAAATAATCTTGCGAAATTATAGACGAGCAGCCAATTCCACTCACCACTGTGTGTTTCCAAATTGCAGCAGTAGCACTCTACATAAAATATCAGACAAACTGCGGGCTACTGTACTACATAATCATAATTACTATTTGCCGAAATTAGCTCGTGTGTTGTGAACATTTGGCTAATAATTCATGGGACTCATTGTTTGACTCTGCGAACAGTATTGAGACATTTAATGTTGAACAAATACAGCATGTATTTTCATTTGTAAATACATTTAGTCCCACCCTTCGAAGATGTTGAAAATATGGATGAGAGATTATTTCAATACTGGCTTGGATTATCTAAGGAGAAATTTAATGTTTTACTTGGTGAAGTACCAAGGATTACAGAGTTATGTAGAGGAAGTTTAGGCCTTGCAGCACTTCTATTGAAAATGAGAACTGGAGACTCAGACGAGAGAATTGCAACATTAGTGCAAGTACCACGTCGCACTTTGGAAGCCTTAATGGATAGTGTGAGGGAGATTTTATGTGAAGACTTTGTTCCAAGAAATCTGGGAATCATGATGAGCTATTGGATCATAATTTAACTTTACCAAATGGGCTATTTGGCAATGAAAATAATGCCATAGTAATATGTGATGGCACATTTATTTATATAAATAAAAGCTAGAAATATAGGAATCTCCTAAAACCTTTTTTGATTGTTGCCAGTGACGGTTATATTGTTTATTGTTTTGGCCCTTACAAAGCAACTAATAATAATGAGAATTCTGCTCTGAGGTTGTATTTCAGAAATAATGATGCTTTCATTCTAGATAGGGGTTTTAGAGATTGCATTAGTTTATTGGAAGGATGTGGCTACAGACCATACATGCCGGAGTCACTTCTAGAAGGTGAACATCAACTAACTACAGCACAAGCCAATCAAAGACGTTGTGTTACCATTTGCAGATGGGTGGTGGAAGTAATTAATGGGTATTTCAAAAGAGATTATAAACTATTTCGCCAAGAATATGTCCATAGATCACTTCCCCATATGATGGACAACTTTAGAATAGTAGCGGCTTTATTAAACAAGTTTGGTGTTCGCTTACAAGACAATGTCAATGCTAATGAAATATTAAGCATAATTAGAGAAAATATGAACAGAGAAAATAATCTGGCTAGTATGGTTGATGCTATTAATATGAACAGACGAACTTCTAATTTTCAAAATATATCGGCAGATAGAAATAATATTAACTTTTCCCTACTGGAGTATATAGAGTTGATTTTATTCGCCTTGGGAACGTACCAGATTCGACAAGCTCGCTCGTATTATGGCAAGCATATACGTTTTCATGGCGGATACAGAATAGAAGTTGCTCGCTACAGCGAGCGACTTAATATCACTGAATATAACCTTAGAGGTAGTGGTGATACGACCTTAATTAGAGGCAAAATAAAGTCCCGCCATGTGTCTAGAAGACAATATTATGTCTACATTTTAATCGAAAATAATGTGTCCGGTCGAGTGGGCAGAGAGTATACATATAAGAGATGAGGAAAGGGTATGGGCCTCATTTACCGAAACTCAAGACAAAAGGAATACTTACTTTTACTTTACGTCAATATTCTGTACAAGGCTATTACTACTCCAGTTGAGCTGGCCCATTTATACTGGAACGTGCAAGGTGGTAGCCAAATTGCTAGGTTCTGAACATTTTTACCGTATACGTTTAGCGTGTGTGGCAAAGGGGACATAAAATATTACAGTGTAGAATCACCTGCCGTGATTTTAACCAAATGAACAGGTAGGTATTTATTGTATGAGGTTATTCTAAAAGATAATAAAAAGGTTTTCTCTGTGTCGCCAACACGCAATGCTACTTAACGTGATCTGTGTCTGATACCTACCCACATTACAAAGCAAATAATAGCGTAAATAAACAAATAAATGAGTCTGTGTCGATACCTTATGTATATTACAGTTAATTTTACTCTAAAAAGCATTTAACTGTAAATATCTAAAAATCTGTTGACGAGAATCGGGGTATAACTTCCAAACTTCAAATCGCAATATCTTTAATTCCTGACTTTATTTTATGGTGATCCTGAAGCCAAAATTGTTCAGGAATTTAAACCCTATATTTTGAGATATCTTTCATGGATTGACGCAATAAAATGATGTCAGCAAAAAAATGTATGAGAGTTCGCCAATGTTCTTAATAAAAGACTTTTCAAAAATTATACAGCCTTTAACTAATTGTCTTAAAAATAAAAATAAGTTTAATATCACGAAATAATTTATTGACGCATTTGAGACATGTAAGCAATTACTCACAAACGCACCTTTACTTCAATTTCCCGATTTCACGAAACCATTTCTTCTTACAACTGATGCATTAAACTTTGCTTTAGGAGCAGTACAATCGGTTGTGATAAACCAATCGCCTTTGCAAGCAGAACTTTAAATGACGCCGAAACACGCTATAGTGCGATAGAAAAGGAATTGTTAGCCGTAGTTTGGGCATGTAAACATTTTAGGCCATACTTATATGGAAAGAAATTTATTATTATCAGTGACCATAGACCACTTGTTGGGCTAAATTCATTTAAAGAACCAGGAAGCCATCTTACTAGATGGAGGTTAAGATTATCTGAGTATGATTTTGATATAAAAAACAAATCAGGTAAACTTAATTCTAACGCGGACGCACTTTCCAGAATTAAAGTAAACGCATTAGACAATATATCAATGATAGTTAATGATAGTAGAGCAAATTAGTTCCAAAAGACCTAGATCACCATTTTCTACACGATCTATCAGTAGCGCTACTCTTACTACATCTGAAAAACCAGAGTCATCTATCATAACAATACACTCTGAGGTAAACACTGACTCTTCAGGTATTCCGATATTACATGAAGCAATAGATACAAAGTCGAATCAAATCTTATTATTTACAAATTGGAACAAAAATGAAAATAGTATCAAGAATATTAATAGAGATAAACAAAAGGTACTTGAAGTACATATGCCGATCGATAACCCAGATTTAGTAAAACAATTTCTGAAAGAATATATCAGACCCAAAATAAAATATTATATTTATTTCGAAGATGAACGACACCGAATTTTATTTTCCAAAATTATAACATAAATATTCAAAAAGGGTTCAGTTAATATTTTTGAATGTACAGAGAGAGTAATTTATATCGAAGACGAAAATAAACAAAGAGAAATAGTCTTAAAGTACCATTCCGGCAAAACATGTCACCGAGGTATAACAGAAACAATAGCCCACTTAAAAAGAACCTATTATTGGAACAACTTAGATCAAACAGTAGCAAGTATAATTATCTCTTGCGAACTTTGTAAGCAAATGAAATACGATAGAAAACCACTGAAACCTGAATTACAATTAACTCAAACACAAACAAAACCACTTCAGAATTTTTTTATAGATATCTTTTCAATTGAAGGAAATTACTTTTTAACCTTAGTAGAGGCTTTTAGTAAGCTCGGACAAGCAATTGTAGTTTCAAACAGGTCTACATCTGAAATTATTAAAGCTTTTTTAAAGTATTTCTCAATGTATGGAGTTCCTACAAAAATTAGTGCCAACCCAGGTTCCGAATTGAACAACAACTTGTTAAAAGAAATGCTAACATTTTACAAGATAGATTTACACATAGGTACACCACATAATCCGAATTATATGGGCTTAGTCGAAAGATTTCACTCGACAATTACTGAAATTTATAGATTAGCAAAATATGAAAGAAAGATAACCGATGTCGTATCAGTTATGACATACGCCATCATGTCATACAATCAGGCAATTCATTCAACAACTGCTCTTACGCCTTTCGAAGTAGTATTAGGTCATACCGACTCTTCCAATATATAAGATGTAGATTTTAATAAAAGTTATACACAACAACTTGTAATTGAACACGTAAAAAGGACAATACACCTTTATAATTATTTAACGAACAAAATGATAGAGTCCAAGGTAAAGATCAAACAGAAACGCGGCGGTGAAACAGATTTCAATGTCAGGCGACAATATTTATATAAAAGGGGTAAACACTTGACGTAGTAAAGACATTATCAGGAAGCGATAGTTAAGGACAATATTAATAGAAACACGGTAACTGTCCAAATACAAAATAGAAACACTAAAGTGCCAGTTAAAGACATAAAACGTCCTTCACAGGTTCGTCCTGATGATAGCGATGCAAGAGAACCACGTCCTTCAACTTCAAAGAATTGAAGATGTAGGGACACATGTATGATATTGCTAACTAAGCATCTTATATAGAATGCATAATGTGTTAGTGTGTGTGTGCCTACGTGTGGCTGCGCCCGCGACTGTATAATAAGTTTAGTCGCATTAAAGCATCCAACTTGAATCATTGTCCAGTGTTATAATTTTACGCTCCTATACACAGTACCTAAGAACACATACAACGCATATAGACTAACCAACCTAAATTGGTGACCCCGAACGTTTCTGTTGTTTGTGGAGGTGCGTAAAATTGAGTGATAATGAATCCTGCCGTTCCTCGTACAATGGACTCCAGGGAAAATACTGGCGAAACGAGTGCACTAGCGAGCATCACAGTAGCATCACGAGTACCCGAGTTTTAGGCGGACCAAACGCGACTCTGGTTCGTCCAGTTCGAGGCCGTCGTGGAAAATCAGAAGATGAGTGATGCAGCGAAGTTGAACCTTGTGGTGACAAAGCTAGGGAAGAATGCTATACAGCAAGTGAGTGATCTACTGCTCGCGCCGCCGGAAACCCGAAAGTATCAAGCGTTGAAAGACAGGTTATTGGAAGTTTTTGAGGAAACGGAGACCAGAAAACTTCAAAAGTTGATCGGGGAAATGGAGCTTGGGGACCAACGTCCATCACAGCTGCTGCGGAGAATGCGGGACCTGGCCAGAGAAAAAGTTTCGGATGAAACCCTTCGGCTGATGTGGCAATCGCACTTACCGACAGCAGTTCGAGCCATACTCACGGTAACAGATTCGAAGAGCCTCGACGTCCTCGCGGCTATAGCAGACAAGGTGCTGGAGAGTACAGCAGGCAGTGCAACACAAGTATCCGAGGTCAAAACATCTGAGGCGTCGTCATCAAGTCAGCAGACAGGTGCGGGAACGTCGGACACAAACCTGATCATGGGGGAATTGGCGAAAATCAACCTGAGGCTCAAGGATTTAGAGTGTGGCAGACCGACGCACCGCTATGAGCAAGGACCGAGATCCAGATCGACATCGAGGAGCGGTAATTCAACACCTAAAAGGAAAAACGCTAATTGGTTGTGTTATTACCATTTTCGTTACAGGGAGAAAGCAACGAATTGTGTTAAGCCCTGCAATTGGAAGGGAGCCGAAAACAGCGGAAAACTAGAAGAGGTGCAGCCGATGACGGGACGCTGCACAACGCATAACCGTCTTATAGTTTGCGATAAGATATCAGGTATGAGATTTCTAATCGATACCGGGGCAAATGTTTCCGTTATACCGGTAGATAGGAGTCGTGTACATAAATATAGTAGTGATAAGTGTAATTATAATTTATATGCCGCAAATGGGACGCTAATAAAAACTTACGGTGTAAGAACTTTAACATTAGACTTGGGCTTGAGACGTCCGTATACGGTGAATTTTATTATTGCAGAGGTCAAACAGCCTATACTAGACGCAGATTTTTTATTGCAAAATAAATTATTAGTGGATATAAGTGGACGACGTCTTTTAGACCAAATAACTAGTATAAGTGTTATAGGATCAATTATAGAGTGGAAGGGAACCTCGTTAACTACGGTAGACAATACTTGTACATACTCTGACTTACTCTTACAATATCCGGAGATAACTAAACCAGTTTCCTTTAGGGAGGACCCTCCATACTCGGTATTTCATTATATCGAGACGACTGGGCCCCCGGTGTTTGCCCGTGCTAGACCCTTAGCGCCGGATAGGTATACCAGGGTTAAAGAAGAGTTCCAACGCATGCAAGAGTTAGGTATTTGCAGGCCGTCAAAAAGTCCATGGGCGAGTCCTTTGCACGTGGTACCTAAAAAGGACGGGCAAATACGTCCTTGCGGCGATTATAGGGCACTTAATGCCATAACGAGGCCAGATAGGTACCCCATTCCGCGTATTATTGACTTTACTTACATATTAGGAAATAAAAAGATATTCTCGCGATTAGATATAAATAGGTATCATAATATTTTGATTGCACCGGAAGATATAGAAAAAACAGCGATAACTACACCATTTGGCTTATACGAGTTCACGGGTATGACTTTTGGCTTACGAAACGCGGCGCAAACCTTTCAGAGATATATGAATAATACTGTTTTTCAAGGCTTAGAAACGCAAATTAGGGCAGAGGAAAAGGATCTCGACCCTAATTTTTATTTTTGTTACATAGATGACGTTATTGTGGCCAGTGAAACAGCGGATATTCACGAGCGGCATCTAAAAGCGATTTTCGAGCGGTTGGATAAATTTGGAATAACTATCAATTTATCGAAATGTTGTTTTGGGAAAGAGAAGTTAGAGTTCTTAGGCTACGAAGTTACGCCTGAGGGGATTAGTCCATTAGCTGACAAGGTACAGGCAATAATCGATTTCCCGAAGCCAAAAACTGTGGATCAGTTAAGGCGCTTCTTGGGAATGGTAAATTTTTATAGGTCTAGTTTACCTAGGGCCGCAGAATATCAGTCAGTTTTTAATAAGTATTTACAAAACGCAAAAAAGAAAGATAAATCGCTCATTTTATGGACAAATGAAGCGGATGCCGCGTTCGCAAAATGTAAAAGTTGTTTACAAACCGCAACCATCTTGAGTTACACAACTAAAGGTGCAGAGCTTGCAATTATGACGGATGCATCGAATGACTGCGTAGGTGGCGTGTTGCAAATAAGGGTCGACAAGCACTGGAAGCCTTTAGGATACTTCTCTAAGAAAATGAGTGATGTTCAATTAAGGTATAGTACCTATGATAGGGAACTGCTAGGTATATTTTTATCGGTACAACATTTTAGGTACTTGGTAGAGGGCAGACCTTTTGTGATCTACACTGACCATAAACCTTTGGTATATGCGTTTTCGAAAAAGCCCAGCGATAAGGAGACGCCTAGAAGAGTTAGGCAGCTCCTATTTATTAGTGAGTTTTCGACGGATATTCGTCATGTTAACGGGTCTGATAATATGGTGGCGGATGCATTATCGCGAGTTTCTACGATTGTTTGTCCGAATGCACTCGATTTCGCGGAATTAGCGGTAGCGCAACGGACGGACCGAGAGCTGAGTAAGTTGTTATCGGAACCTACAGGGCGATTGCGATTCAAAGAAATTGTTTTGCCCGACGAGCAGAATGAAATTACATGTGAGGTATCAACTAACGTCGCCAGGCCGTACCTACCTATAGACTTTAGGAAAAAAGCATTCCACGTAGTTCATGACATATCGCATCCTGGGAATCGAACCACTAGAAAATTAGTAGCAGCCAAGTATTTTTGGCCAGGCATGAATGCAGACGTTAGAAATTGAGCTAAAACCTGTATACAATGCCAAAAATCTAAGGTTATTCGGCATACGGTTTCGGGGTTAGGACAATTCGAAGCTAGCGGTCGATTTGAACATATTCATGTAGATTTAGTGGGACCTTTACCTATGTCACCTGAGGGTTATAGATATTGCCTTACAGTGGTGGATAGAGCAACAGGTTGGCCGGAAGCATATGCTCTCACAGATATGTATGCCAGTTCGGTAGCCAAGATACTCTATGAGGGCTGGGTTACGCGTTATGGCTGTCCGGTTAGAATCACGACAGATCAGGGAAGGCAGTTCGAAAGTAGCTTGTTTGGGGAGCTCACTAAATATCTAGGAATTTATAGATTAAGAACTACGCCTTATCATCCACAAGCGAACGGAACAGTGGAAAGATTTCATCGCGTTCTAAAGGCAGCACTTATGGCCAAAAGAGATAGCGGTACGTGGCTAGAAGAGTTAAATACGGTGTTATTTGGATTGCGAGCGACACCGCGGAGCGATACGGGTGTTAGCGCAGCCGAGTTAGCTTTCGGTAAAACATTGAGGTTACCTGGAGATTATTATGATAGCACAAGTATAAGCATTAGCGATTCGAATGAAAATGTTAATAAAATTAGAGAGGCTATAAATAATCTCAGACCGAAACCCACTAGTCAAAGAGATTCACGTAATATTTTTGTTCACACAGATTTGCAATCCTGTTCACATGTTTTCGTTCGGGTAGATTTAGTTAAAAAATCTTTACAACCACCTTACGAGGGACCTTATAAGGTCATACATAGGTGTGAAAAATACTTTCTTATTCAAAGGCCAGGCAGGCAGGTAAAAGTTAGTATAGACAGACTGAAACCGGCTTACATGATTAACGAGGATCCCAACGCTCAACAAGCGAATTATAGTCATTCAACGGATAGAGGTAAGATTACTAATAATTTAGACGATAAGATAAACAATAGCGCAGCGAGCGATAAGCTCACAACTTATACCACACGCAGTGGCAGGGCGGTCAAGCGCCCGATAAGGTTTAGGCTTTGAGAGATGTTACAGTTATGTCGGTAATTATGTTTACATGTGATGTCCTTATAATTATGTGTATTACATATTGCTAATATTGAGGAATATATCATGTTAGTGTAGAGTATAAGGGATAAAATATTGAACCGGTGAACGCTAGGTCGTACGTATAACTTTAACCACGGAGCTACTCACGCATGAATAGGTAATTGTTTTTGTATTGTGTCAGTAAGAATATTATATTATGTCGCAATCTAAATTAACAACTTGTAATATAAGATCGCGGTATTATAATTGCGAAATATGACAATGTTGTTTATGTATAAAATTATTATTAATTATTTAACGTCGACGCGTCAATTTTTATGTAAAATTATTTCTATTTGGGTACACAGATGTTATTCATTCTGTATTTAGACCTGGCTCGCCAACAAAGTATTGAAATATCTAAGATGGGTTATAACCAAAGTAAACCTACACAAAATAATGTTGCGATTTCTCAAAGTGTGTCCAACGAACTTATAGGACAAAGATTAAATTGGTTGGAAATGGTCGATGTGATTTTTGCTATATTGTTTGGGTTGATGTGTCTGTGGTTGATAAGAAATCAATGCAGGAAAAGGGTACGAGATTGGTTTCGCAAGGAAGCCGCAGTGGCTGGGTGGTCAACTCCGGTGGTCAAAGTACACAACACTGTGCAACCTCAGACGACGGCGCATAACGCTGACCCATATTAATTAAGAGTAAGTGTTAAGATCGCGGGTCTAAGAATAAGTGTTTCATATTTGTATTTATACCTTGCGTATTTTACAGAGGCGTAAATGTAATCATAAATTATATATTGTTGCTATGGACTATCTTTCATGTGAGCTAAAACTGTTAGTATAGTTTTAACATTTTATATTTGTGTGTGTCCGCAAATCAAAGTATGTCCAAGATGATGTAATGTATAAAGTATGCAAGAAAGAAGTATGGTGAGTAGTGATGAATGGAAGGATTTTCAGGCGTTGTCGTGACGGACGCTGACGGGTCTCAAGGGGCGATACTTAAATATAGCAGAGCGGGTCGTCACGGCAACTACCATTAGTAACAGGTACGAAAGGTGTAGAAATAAGTCAGCATATGGAAGTAGCATTTAAGCATTCTGTCCACACTCTGAAACATATGGTCGTAATTATAGAACTTATAACTTATATTTAATGTAAACAAACGACGGCCGGTGCGATCTTAGCGTCGAGTCAGCATTGAAAGCGAGTCGAAACACATGTCTTGTAATAGTTATTGTAATGAAATGTATGAAAATTTTGCAGTTCGAGAGAATATATATTTTTACATTTGTTTGAATTTTTGTAATAAATTGTAAAGTGGCTTCTTCTTCCTTAAGAGGGGGGCTACTGTAGGGACACATGTATGATATTGCTAACTAAGCATCTTATATAGAATGCATAATGTGTTAGTGTGTGTGTGCCTACGTGCGGCTGCGCCCGCGACTGTATAATAAGTTTAGTCGCCCCGTAAAGGAAGGACCAGGCAGTAATTAGCCTTTATAATTGGCAAATATTTAAGATTTTAGATTTACAATTAATATATGATAGTTTAGCTTATAATATAAAGAAATATAATGAAATTATTAATTTTATGAATGATAGAGTAGAAATATATAATTTAGATGGGAATCTTGTCGATGCTGAACTTCAAACACAATATGTAATGAACATCACTCTTGAAAGGTATAATCAATTAATTCCGAGTGTTAGAGTTAAAAGAGGACTTGTCAATTCATTTGGAACTGTAATTAAAGCCATTACTGGAAATCTAGATATGATGATGCGATGTGATATGATAATCTGATTAGCAATCTAAACTCAAAGCAAAATTTACTTATGAATAAAATAACTTTAATTTCTGAAATATTAGATACGTTTGTTAACATTACAAATTCCACTAGAAATAATTTTATTATCCTAGAAAGAACTATTGAGGAAATAGAAGATATTTTAAATAAACCTCAATTCCAAAGAAATATAAATCTTGTACTAAATACTTTTAATTTATTGACACATCATTTTCAATTGTTGTTAACCCGACTAGTGTGTGAAGTGGAAACAGCAATTTTACTGAGTAGAATAAATGTCCTACACCAATCCATATTAGATACAAACGAATTATTTTCTATACTACAAGATGTTGAGAAAACAGACAATTTAGTATTTCCTGTAACAAATGAAAATCTTATTAAAATCGAACAATGTATAAACATAAAAACATATGTAAAAGGCAAACAAATAACTTTTATATTATCAGTTCCAACAGTCCAATTAGATGTGTACAATTACTACAAGTTACACCCATTCCCTATGTACAACACCCATTTAAACCTATCCTTCCTTATAACTCCCAAACACTCCTATATCCTTGCGAAGGGGTCGAAAACATTAGCGCTCTCCCAGCCTTGCAGAGAAGTCGACGAAGGAAAAGTCCTTTGCTATGAAAACAAAGGGCGCACACGCTGTGCGCCGAAAATGAAAACGCATGCATTGAAGACCTCATCAAATTCTCAACTAGGATAACATCATGTACTCCATTGGCAGTAAATGCTTCGGACATCAAAATAAAACCTATCCAACCAGATTCGTGGTTAATATTTGCTGGTTTCCAGACATTCCTGACGGAGTATTGTGAAAATGACATGAACCGACACGAGATTATGGGAACTTATATTGTAACTCTCAACAGCTCAAGTGAAGTAAAAATTGGGAAAATCACGCTGAGGAAACATCGCTTACAGACAGGAGATGTTGCCTACCGCAGTACACCATCTATACACCTACCCAGTATTTCAATACCGAAAAACGTATTGCAACGTAAAACTAAGAGCCTAGACCAGATAGATTTGCAGAATCTACAGTTCCTGTCCCACGCAATTAACAGTGAAAACGTAGTGTTGACCAGTGTAAAACAATTTGTGAATTTACACAGTGTTAGTTTAGGCACTATAATCGTTTATGTAATTTTCTTTATTATACTCGTTATAACCATGTTTAAATATAAATCCGTATTACTGTATAAATTCTGTCAAAATCATCAACCTCAAAAATCGGATGATGATTTAGAACTTATGGAGGGAGGAGTTAAGGGTACCGAGACCCATACCCGTACAACATTAGTACACTAGTTCACACGATGCCACCTATGGTGCTAAGAATTGTCAACAAGTATTAGTTACTAATTACTAAATACAATAAAGTTAATGTTGACCAAACCCATTATATTAAGTACCCAGTGTTTTTCCATAACAAGACGTGTGTCTACACGTATTAATACACACACAAATGTAACTAGTAAATAAGCACATTGTAAACCATGTCTATTCATTCTATTTGTAAAGCTCATGCTGAGCAGACTGTACTATTTAATAAAGTATTTTTTTAAAACTTCGTTGCGTGTTCATATCTGACTACCTTTTTTTTCGGACTCACCGGGGTAAAAGAAAGATGTTGAAAAGATAATGTACCTCCCGGTAATACCGACTAAACCTACCACGGTGTTCCTCGACAATACCGCAATCGGCGGGGCCGCGCGAATCATTTTCACATACAGTCGCGACCCCGCTGAGGTTTCGGCCCACCGTATGAAACGGCAGGCCACTATACGATAAGACCTACCTCTTTGGTCACCACTTCTTTTAAAATCCCTACTGCCCCCCCCCCCTAAAGGGGAAACGGACAAGACACAGAGGCGCGCCTTGGCGGACTGTCCCGCCTCTCGGACCTGGTGCTGAACGGATGGCGGGCAGGCTCACAAAGCCCGCCACCCCCAGGTCAAACCTCAGGGTGGCTAGAGGTCATCTCGCGTCCTTCGGCGCCCGGTTCTGCGGTTGGGGAGAGGGTTTAAGCGCTCCCTCTCCCGCTCCGCTGCCTCCTTGACGGCAATTACTTCCTCACAGAAGGAGACGACGGCGTTCCACGACCTCTCACTCCGGACCATGAACTGAACCACGGCCGGGAGCGAGAGGGCAACCAATCCGACCGCCGCGATCAATTCACGGCGCTGCGATGCCTAGGCGGGACAGTCCGCCAAAGTATGCAGCGCCGAGTCCTCAACAACGTCGCGGCAGTCGCCACAGTGGTGACAACCGGGCGTCTCTTGCCAGCCTATGCGACACAGGAACTGGCCAAAGCAACCGTGGCCAGTCATTACCGTTGTCAGCAGGTGAGGGCGCCATACCGTCTCTCCAGCCACTCCTCAAAAACGGGTCTTATAGCCACTATTGTGGCGTGCCCGGCACTGGGGTGCACAAGTCGATTCCTCCATTCTTTCACAGGACCTGGCGGCGCTCGGACCGTGCCGCCTCTAGAGTGGGAGGAGGTGGTCCTTCGCCTCGAGCTAGCGCCTCCTGGCGCCAACGGTAGAGCGACGCCAGAAGCGCCGCTTCCAGGTCCGGCAGGGCATCGATCCGGCGAGGAGGCTCGCTGCCTCGAACAAGATCGTGCGGTAGCCTCTAATTAACCTGACGGCCATTGCACGCTGAGGCGCACGAAGCGCTGAAATAATACGGGCCGTCAGGTTTTCTCCCCAAACTGGGGCCCCATAAAGGGCCATGGACCGCACGACCCCTTCGTAGAGCCTCCGGCAGGAGGTGCCTGGCCCCCGTAGGTTGGGCAGCAGACGCGCGAGCGCACCTGCAGCGCCCAGAAGACGGGGGACCAGTCGACGAAAGTGGGCTACATAGTCCCACCGGCTGTCGAGCAGGAGACCTAGATACTTCAGGGTTGGCTCGACAGCGATGTGGACCCCTCCTACCATAATGTGGGACCCTGGAGGTGGCCGTTTCCGAGGACCGTGGAAACAGACGGCCTCGGACTTGGACAGGGCCACCACATTGGGACTCGATCCCAATCGCCGGATACGACTCACGACTTGTGCAACCCCAGCGGTCGCCAATATGACTTACCCCTCGCCGTGACAAGAGTGTCATCGGCGTAACAAATAACGCCGGCGCCACGGGGGAGCGCACCTCGCAGCACCCAGTCGTAGCCGATGTTCCACAGGAGCGGACCCAGAACCGATCCCTGTGGAACACCGCACGACATCTCACGCCGTCTCCAACCGTAGTGACCCGGGTAGATCACTACCCTTTCCGATAAATATGACCCGACAATGCGGCGGAGGTAGGTCGGCACTTGGTGAAATATAAGTGCCTCCCTAATACAACTCCAGGGCAAGGTGTTAAAGGCATTCGCGATGCCCAGGGACACCGCGAAGACGACCTCACCCCGGGACACCGCATCCTCCGCCAGGCTCCTCACGCGCAGAATAGCGTCGATAGTAGAGCGCCCGGCGGAAACCATATTGGTTGTCCGCCAGATCCGTGCCCACTGAAGACAGACGCTGGACGAGGCGCTCCGCAATGAAGAATTCGAATAATTTAGCGACCTCGTCCAGCAACACGATGGGCCGGTAGGCGGACGGAGAGTCCGCCGGGGGCCCTTCCTTCCTGATCAGGACCAGTTCCCCATCTTTCACTGACGTGGAAACTGGCCCTGCTCTAATCACATGCTGAGGAGCCCTCCTAGTCGGGGCGCGAGCTCTTTTAAGGCCAGAGCCCACGCACGTCCTGGAATGCCGTCGAGCCCTGGGGCGGGGTTCGTGGAGTGAAGTCTTGCCACCACCACTCGCAACTCTACTTGAGTCACTACGGGATCAACGTCGTCGTCTAAGTCCGCGTTGGATGCCATGGAAGGTGGAACCATCTGTGGAGGAGTGTGCTCCACCTGTGAAGGGAAAAGAGCGGCCACCAGTTCCTCAACTAATTGGGGCAAGAGACTCTGGGACAAGGGGGGCGCCCAGGGGCGAAGCTTGCCCCTGACTATAAGATATGGACGGCCACAGGGATTACGGTCCAGAGTCTCCAGAAACTCTTGGCGGACCTGATCTTTGGCCCGCTTAATAGCAATTTTGAGCCGGTTTTTGACCGCTCTATAGGCCTCATACAGTTCCGCCTCCCTGGCAACAAAATCGGGAGGGCGGCGACGCCTCCTACGAAGCCGGATGTACTGGCGTCGGGCTACCACGCAAGAATGGCGTAGTTGGCCGATGTGATCCGAGCACCAATACACCCGGCGCCCGGCTGGAAAATGGCGAGGTACTCTAGGCATCGCCGCATCACAGATTTGAGTCATGGCCTCCCGGAACCACTCGGCCTCCATTTCGATATTGTCAGGCCTAGCCGGTGCTGGCACCCAGGCTTAAACGATGGAGGCTTCCAGGAGGTCCTCCCGATTTAGCTTTTTTAAAGTCCAACGCGGACCGCCCCCTATCGGGGCTCTTGAGGCTGGGGGTTGGAGTTCTGGGCGGAGACGTCGAACCAGATGTAACGGTGGTCCGACAACGTCTCCACCTCCTCGACGACGCCAGCCTTGGACACGGCGTGCTAGAGCGGGGCTAGCAAAAGAGACATCAGCGATGGAACCGCCCCGCTGACGCACGCAAGTGAGCACTGACCCACAGTTGAGGACTTATAGGCCGTTCTCTACGGCCCACTCCGCGTGCAGTTCACCTCTCGCGTCTGTGGTCACTGAACCCCACGCCGCAGATTTAGCGTTGAGGTCCCCGACAACGACCACAGGCCGAGGGTGGCTACGAGCGACGACGACGTTAAGTTCGAGGAGTTACTCCTCGAAGTCGGCGAGAGGTCGGTTGGGTGAGAAGTAACCACCCACCACAACCGCTTCTCCTAAGAGTGCTGTGACATAGCCCCGTCCTCGGATGACGTTCTCTAAGGACGGAGTACCGGCAGCGGCCATTGACATTATTGCCACCAACCCATCGAGGTCCCCTGCCCAGTCAGCCCTGGGAGGGACAAAATAAGGCTCGGCGACAATAGCGACATTTTTAAATTTTTAGGTTTTAATTGCATTGGAGGAGGCGGAGGTATGGAGCCATTACGTCTCCATACAGACCTCCGCCCTCTCGACCGCGGGAGCGGCGACCCTGGGTAATGCCGGCTGGCTTAGCGACGATGAGGGTAGGGGGAGCCTTGTGAAACTTTTATGGCTGGTGGCGCACTCTTTGCCACCCGCCCGGTGCTGCGCAGGTTTGCCGGCCGCCGCACACAGAATACAGTGCTATGGGGCTTCGCAAGTGGCGGACAAGTGACCAGGCTGACCACAGCGAAAATAGCGGCCAGTGCAATCAACGCGCGAGTTGCACTTCACGCCTACGTGGCCGCTGGACAGACAGCGGTAACACCGGGCAGGCCTGGGCTCCTGAACTTTAATAGGCGCCGACACCCACCCCACTAAAATACGTCGGCTATCAGCCAACTTTTTGCCGACAGTAACAGGACAGCTAATAATTGCTGTCCCCATTCCGGCGCGGCCCGTCTTTATTTCGCCACCCTTAACTTGCTCCTCGGAGCAGCCTCCGGATTTAGCGATAGTAGCGATGACTTCTTCCTTTGCGACAGAGTTATCCAGGCCGCTAATGCGTATATCGACGCACTTTTGCGGCCTGGAGACGCGGACCTCGTCTGCCGCCAAAGTTTGACGGAGGCTTTCCGCCAGACGGTCCGCTTGGTCGCCGCTAGCGAACCCTGGTACTTCTATGAGGCGGACACCGGTCTGGGTTGTCCGGCATCGTAATCCCGATGTAATCCCCAGCTTGCTGGGGTCGATTGCAGACCGCGCCTTCTTAAGCAGCTCCGCATAAGTAGTCCCTCGCTCGATGGCGGCCGGCTGCAAAGTTAAGACCACTGCAGTGGAACGAGGGGCTAGGAGGATTTTAGCTGCCTTTTTAGCCCGTTTCGCCTTTTTTGCCGCCTTCCTTTTCTTATTTGCAGCCTCCTTCTTTTTACCCGCAACCTCCCACCTGTCGGCTTCACAGGTGGGTGCTGCGGGGCGCTCCTTGGGAGCTGTAGGCATGGCCATAGTTTTCGGCTTTCTTTTGCCCTTTGCATTGGCCGGGGTCGTTGTGACGGCTGGTGGAGTGGTTGGAGGGGGCCGCAGAGTCCTCAACTTTGCCGCGTATGATGCTGAAGGCGACTTAGGCGGTGGGGAGGCAGATAGCTGAATCTCTTCCCTAATTTGTCGGTCTGCTGCCAACGGAGAGCGCATTAGCCGACCCTCCATCACGGAGAGTTTGGCGCGGAATTCTCCGAGTTCCTTTCGAACTAGCGCTACTAACTCGGATCCGGTATTTTGCGTCTGGTCCTTCCGCTTTTCCAGCTTCTCTTGCCTTCTCTTTAGGTCGGCTATTTCCGAAGCTAGGCGTGCATTCTCTGCCTGTAGTTTACACGCTTCGTCACTAGCTGACCGGCTGAAGGCGGCCTCCGCAATCTCTTTAATGGCCTCAATGGCCACCTTCAGGGACTTTTGGCACGTCCCTTTGAGGACCTTTGATTTCATTGATTACCAAGCGGATGGCCTCTAAGGCATCGTCAAGCCGGGTCTGCAGGTACGAAGTTGGCAGATCTTCGACATCCGGCGCCACCACTGGTTTATGCCTTCCAGCAATTACCCGCCGGGTCGCTTCGGCGATCAAGGTGTCCTCCCCGGACGAGCGCTCTACCTTGTCGGCCTTCCGGAGTTTGGCAACCAGCTCGGCCTTCGCCTGGGCAAGGCCCACGTATCTACCTTGAATTGGGGGGCGACCGCGTCCTCGTCGCGCTGTTGGCACTTTGGGAGACGGTACGGCATCCTCGCTGGAGCCGTCTGACTTCGATCCTTGCACGGAGGTGCGCGAGCGTTTCCGCGAAGCTTCCGCGTGTGTTGATTGCGAGATAACCTCAACAACTTTACTTTCGTGCTCATACTGCACGTTTGCTTCCATTTCGGATCGCGCAGGACTAGGCGTGTGCGAACCGCTCACTCTGACAAACGTCGTTTTATTTAAAATTGATTTATTTATTGAATCCATATTGAATCCCACGAGTACGGGAGAAAGGGTGGTCGACCCGGGCAGAGATCCCGATACCCGAGCAAGACTACTACACTCAGGGGATCGGCCGGTGCCCTGAGGGGGCCACACTAATGACTGAACTACCCATCAGCCATGCATCTCCTCGCCGTGCGGCAGCAACTTGAGATTTGGGGTGGTTTTTATAGAGGGCCACACCCTCGCCGTCCGGGTGGTGAAGCAAAGACCCTCGGTCCCGCCAGCAGCCGCGAGATGTGATCCACGACGCTGCACAATACGGGATTACGATTTGTTCTAGACGGTGACAATGGAGACAAAAGAAAGGGAGGACAACAAAAACAAAAGAGGGCAAAAACAAAAGGGGGGGCAAAAACAAAAGGGGGGGCAAAAACAAAAGGGGGCAAATCCAAAACAAGGTACAATAACAAAAAGGGGGGACAATACAAAGGGGCAAATAAAGGGGGGGGGAGAATCGTAAGGGCGACGAGAAGAGACCCCGTTGTCTGTTCAGCGGCAGGGTGAGTGCACGCCGAATCCGTCAAGGGGCTCTCCCATGTCCACTCTATAACAGAGCGGTACTGGGAGAGCCGGGCCTAGTGAGGGCCTCCGGCCTGGGGATGGGACTAGACTATCCCCCGCCACCGGTGCCAAACGCGACGGCTCAAGGCACTGGTTGTCAGAATATTAGCCGCCAGCAACAATGAAAAGCATTGTTGCTGGCGCCCAGGGTGTACCACGGGGAGGTTTTCTGACACACACCCATATTTGACTACCTTGTCCATCCATTTATTTTCTTTTTGACAGTTCAGTACAGTTCAAATTATTGACGCCCTCACACGTTGCCGATTTGATTTGAAATAATAATCGATTTTATTTAAGAACTTTCAATCGATTTAATGCATCGACATATTTTTAGTATAAATATTAAGTATTCGTTTATTAGTTGTTTTTAAATTACATATAATATATGAAATAAATAATTATATAAATAATAAATCATTACAATTAAAATATTTATACTTATAAATAATATAACGCAAAATTTTATTTTAAGATAGAGGAGATACGCTCGGAGTGCCAATAAAGGTAGACGTTTAGTGTGTGTTTGCTACATTTAAATTCTAAATCTTAGTAAAAACCGTACTGTTGCGTGAAAAATATAGACTAACTTGTGAACTACTCGAAGACGAACAAAATAGTGTAAAAACAGTGACTGTGCACAAACGATTTCTCAAGTTATAAACAAAAATAACTTTAAAAAAGTTGGTAGTAGTGTAAAACTGTGACTGTGGACGTGCTGTGTGACTTTGCAAATCAAAACACAAGGTCAATACCTATTCGAAAAATCAGCTATGTTATAATCAACAAATTCAGCCATCTGAATTAGCGTTACCGTGGCGCATTACACACTACGACAGACTACGAAGGTTGAGGTCGTGGTATCAAATCCTGCACATCACGATACTTTTTGATATTTTTAATAATAATAATTAATAATTTGAGAATTTTAATTCATTTGAATAACCTTTTCAAACAATAAAATGAAGTGTTTTGGCTGTTTAAAGGTCTCAAAGGATATTAATAGCATAAAATGTTGTTCGACTACTTGCGACAAAACCTTTTGCTCAATTTGTATCAGCACATCGAATATGCCAGCAGAGAAGAAAAAGAATTGGAAATGTCCCGATTGTTGTGCTTCTAAAAAGAAAGGAGGAGACAATAGTTCAACACCTGTGCGTTCCGCTGAGGAAAATGTAACTTTTAGAAAGAAATGCGATGATACCTCCGACAGCAATCTACATACCGAGGTTCGTGAACTCACCGAAGAAGTGCGTCTCTTAACACGAGAAATTTCTGGCTTGAAAAGTCGCCTAGAGAATGCGACATCTTCTCTGACCAGCTGCCAAGGACGTTTAGATGAATTAACCACAACTATAGCCTCAAATGACTCTCGGATAAAAAGCCTAGAGAGCCGTGACAAAGAAGTACAATTGCTTGAAAACAGAGTTTTTGAGCTTCAACAAGAGGTCAACGCTCAATCTCAGCAGCAGCTGCGCAACGAGTTAGAGCTGGCAGGGGTTCCAAAATGTAACAACGAGAACGTTTACCACATTGCGCTTTTAGCAGCGAAGAAAGTAGGTGTCGATATAACTGACTGTGACATTGACTGGGTGGCTAGAGTGGGACCCCGTGTCAAGCGCGCTGAAAACGATCCAAAACCCTCGAGACCTATAGTAATGCGACTACTTCGCCGCCATACACGAGACCAACTGTTGAGAGCAGCAAAGTCTAGAAAGAACATATGTAGCGCGGACCTAGATGTGCCTGGTATATCCACCAAAATATACTACAACGAACGCTTAACTAAGGAGAACAGACTGCTTTTTCGAGCGGCGCGGGCAAAATGCAAAGAAAATTATTTAGCCTACTGTTGGATTACTCATGACAACATACTTGTTAAACAACGGGAAGGAAAAGCTGCGCTACCCGTGCGTACGTTTAATGACCTATCTCGAATTTTCAACTGTTTCATCGAAAACCACGATAGCACAAACTAAATCTACATTTAGAGTTTACCTAAACCATACATTTCTCCTGTTTAAAATTATGTATTCTCTTATTATACTGTTTTATAGCATGTTTATTAATACGTCACACCATACACTTAACTTACTCTTACACAAACAATTATGATACACTTCACATCATACACAACATTATACATTGAATTATATGAAACTGTGTTCATGGGGTACCACGCAAATTTTATACTACTGTATTAAATCGATAGAAATGTTAACTAGTAAATGTTTACCTATAATTGTTAGTCCTATGATAATAAAATATTACATTTGTAATCTAGTGCATGTGTTGTTGGGCAGTTATCTTAATCCATCAGTCAAATCACGAGAAACATATTTATTCTCTATATTATGAACAGCATGGATGTCGCTGATGAACTGGATTGTATAAGCATAAGCTGCCACACAATACAAGTGCCTGAATATTTTATAATAATCTAATGAGCACAGACTACAATTTTAAAATTCTTAACTTTAATATAAGGAGTATAAACAAAAACTTCGACCAATTTACCATAACCTTGAAAAGATTTAATGTTAATTTTGATATAATTATCTTATCTGAATGCTGGCTCGATGAATTTTCTATTATACCTCAACTGCCACATTACACATCACACCACACACAAAAGAAACTAAATCAAAACAGCGGTGTCATAATATACGTCAAAGAGACGCTAAGTGCATGTGTAACGGAGCCGAATATTGAGGATGCGAACTGCCTACAGCTGGTTCTGTCAAACGCAATCACCATTCTCGGTATATACCGACCGCCTTCTTTCTCTAATACTAATAATTTCCTATGCTCGCTTGATCATATACTGAAAGACCTCTCATGTAAAAACAAAACACTGATTTTGGCAGGCGATATTAATATTGATCTACTTTCATCAAGAAGCAATCAAGACCTAGAATACGTATGCCTCACTGCTGAACATGGACTTTTCCCCGCCATAACGAAGCCGACAAGGGATGCTGCATGTTTGGATCACATTTTTGTAAGCAATGTCCAAAACGTGTTAGGTATTGTTTGTTCGTCGAGCATCACTGACCATGATTTGACAATACTAGGGCTGGCTCTTGGGAAAAAGAGAAAACCATTACGGGACAGGACATATATAAAACGGGATGTGGAAGCCATAAAAAGGGATATTATGGCTGAGGACTGGACCGTGTTAGGAAAATACACAGATATAAACCAAACTGTCAATCTTTTTACAGACCGACTTACGAAAATAATAGGCAATCACACAAAAATGGTTCGCAAAAGCCACTCTAAATATAACATAAAACCATGGATTACCCCAGGGCTAATTCGCTGTATGAAACATAGAGACAGCCTGCTTATTAAAGTACAGAAATTTCCTCATAATACACCTTTGAAAATAACCTACACTCGGTACAGGAACTTCTGCAATGATCTCTTGCGAAAACTCAAAACAGAATACGAGAATAGTGAGATTTCTAGTAGTACAAAAGACCCAAAGAAACTCTGGCAAACGATAAAAACTGCTTGCCACCTCACAAAAACAAACAAGGAGCCGAAGGAACTTCTTAAACTGCCTGGTAGTTTCAGTGCCAAAAACTCGCTAGACATCTGCAACTCGTACTTCTCTACTGTGGGAGAGAAATTGGCGGACAAGATGCTCAATAAATTACGAGTGAGCCAGGAGAATCTAGCTACAAACATTCATAGAAAACAAATAATGAACTCCTTCTTCTTACATCCAACAGATGAGCGTGAAGTCGAATCTTTGATATTGTCACTACAAAACAATAAAGCATCAGGTCTTGATGGTGTAACTAATACTCTACTAAAAGACATAAAGAATGCAATTGTACCACCACTAACTGCAATATTTAACACCAGCTTAGAGATGGGTGTCTTTCCAGACACATGGAAGATGGCTTGTGTTACACCCATTTATAAGGAAGGTATTAAAGCGTCCACTGAAAACTATCGACCCATTTCGCTCTTAACAACATTCTCAAAACTCCTAGAAAAGATTATTAACAAAAGACTGGTCAAATATATAGAAACGAACAATCTTATATCACCAAGACAATTCGGCTTTAGAAGAGGCAAGTCAACGGAGGAAGCTGTCACACTCCTTACATCTATTGTATCCTCTCACCTGGATAATAATAAGGCTAGCATAGGAGTTTTCCTAGACTTGGCTAAGGCCTTCGATACCGTGTCAACACCAATATTACTTAGGAAGCTGGAAAACTATTTTGGTATCAGAGGCCTAGCCCTTAACTGGTTCAAGACTTATTTGACAAACAGGAGTCAGTGTGTGAGAGTTGGTAGTCACAAAAGTGACCAACGAGCCATCAATTTTGGTGTTCCGCAGGGCAGTATTCTTGGTCCGACCTTGTTTATTATGTATATCAACGATATACAAGACAATGTTAATGCTGAAGTTATATGTTATGCGGACGACACTGCTATCGTATTTCATGGTATAAACTGGGGGGAAGCTATATCAAACGCCGAGATTGGAATGAAACAAGTACTCATTTGGTTACAAAGTAATCTACTCACTTTAAATGCTAAGAAGAGCAAATATATTTGTTTTCACAAAACTGCTGCATCAGCCCCAACAATCAGTTGTACCATTCGACTTCACGAGTGCTCAGACCAGAACCAGGTTTGTAATTGTGAGACACTAATAAAAGCTGAGACTACAAAATACCTTGGAGTCCTGTTGGATCAAAATTTAAATTTTAAAGCGCACATAAACTTATTATCAGCTAGAGTTCGTAAGACTACAAATATTTTAAAATTATTGCGATCTTCGGCACCTCTTAACATTCTGAAAATTGTATACTTGGCACTGACGCAGTCTCTTATCACATATTGCATCACCTGTTGGGGCAGTGCTCTAAAAACAACAATGCTCCAATTGGAAAGGGCACAGCGTTCGGTTATCAAAACAATCTATAGAAAACCTTTTCGATACCCAACAACAGCGCTATACCAGGAAAGCCTATTGTTAAACGTACGCCAATTATTCATCCTGAAAACAGTTGTCGGTGCCCACAAGAAAGTAATTCGATCTACAGAATATCCGAACCTTCTGAAACGTCGCGTGTACAGACTACCAGTCCCGTCAGTCAACACAAGCTTTGCCAAACGCTTTAGCCCTTTTAATGACGTATTTATTTACAATAAAACTGCTAACGCATGCAAGATAAAGCAGTGTTCAGTGAGAGAGATGCAGTTAAAAGTCACTAAATGGCTCACTTCTTTGACATATGACTCCACCGAAAATCTTTTGGTATGCCTATCATAAACACATCATACACACGAACACACACACACACACACACACACACACTCACTCACTCACTCACTCACTCACGAACAGCACACACACACACACACACATGTATTCACACACACAAAAACATATTTTTTAGTCTTATATGATACGTCGCCCGAGCTAAAATTGTTAAAAATGGAAGGAAATCGTACCTGGCACCCACAGGACAGGCTATGCCTAGTGTGGGGCCGCTGATAAACTCTTTATGTAATGATTAATGACAATAAAATAAAATAAACGAATGGACAAGGTATAACTGCCATATAAATGCAGCTGTCCGAGGGACATAGCGAGATATATTGCTATTGCTCTCTCCCCATTTTTTAACCAATTTAGATACTGTTTACAAAATCTAATTTCATTATTGCTCTATTCGCTCTGTTGTGTAAAATACTAAATCACACATACGCCATCATATCATCGCACCATACTAAGTCATCTACGATGATAATAAATAAGTAAGGGAAAGCATACCAAACAAACTTACATTCGCATTTATAATATACATAAGTTAGGATTACTGTATTTAATTTTTAATTATTTTTTCTAATAGTATTTATTATGCTACTTTTTATTTCATGTCTTATTATTTATTTTTATGGTTATATATTGTTTATTTCTTTATTTTGAGTGCACTATCGGCGGACCAAACGTCAGTTGTGGTGTTCGCTGAAAATCAGCGCTGTGTAGTGCTTGCAGCAATGCAAGTGTCTGCAATGTGGGGTGTTAGGTTCGACAAATAAAAGATGTTGTTTAGTCTAATTATTGGTGTATAATGAATGATCTTACTTACTACAGTACAATTGTATATGAGGGGCGATGAGTCACACACTACACCTCCCCCCTTTTAAAAATAAAAAAAGGTTACAATTTTTTTTTTTCATTACAACTATAATTAAAAAAAAGATGTTTTAATGGAAAGCTATATAAAATAAAATTCCGTTATTATAAGTTTTATGCCCTGTTGACAAAAAATTTTTAAAATTCAATACGTGTTCTTATGATGGAATTTTTATTGTGGAGTAACAATATTTTAATCTTAAAAATACTAAATCAATATATATTTTTAATACAATATAAATAAAATATATCTATATTAACTGCACAGTACATAAGAATCTATTACAAAATTGATCAAAATAATTCAACACCCACAGAAAGATTATTATTCCGTTCATTCATTTTCACATATTTCTCATTAAATGTATTTGTTTAATATCAATCTCACGATATCCTTTTCACCAAATTATACACCTTTGTATCCATATGATATTTCAATATTACAATATTTATCTTATAAACAGTACATAAACTGATTTTAATACATATTTATTACACTTTAATCATATTATTTTAAATCAAAAACATCAATCCTTTCTATAACCTTTCATTTACATACAAAACATCGTCATAACACATATTCTTTCAAATGATCATTCTCTTAATATTTCTTAATTCATAGTAAGTAGGTAGGTACAGTTTATTATTTAATACACAGGTCCGACATTCTTTTATCATTAATATCATAATTATATTGATTTTATAGACGACCTTCATAGTTCATTTCATTTTTAGTTATATCAAGGGTCTTCATTTAAGGCTACTTTGACCTCCAACAATTTTCACAGAGAAATCTCGTTTGCACCATGATCAAACTGAAGGAACAGAACCCTTTTATTATCACTTGTGTGTACCTACAAAAAATTATCTTCTAATCTCACAAGAAACCTCATTCATAATCAAAACATATACCTACATCATTTAAACAAACCCAAATAATAATATGGTCTATACGAATCCAACATCGCCTTTGGGTGATCAAGCCAAATAGCTGTAAAAAACTCGATTTCGTGACGCGATCACTTACGCACGTACTACTAGTAACGTATATCTTATAAATTTAAAACAGTGTAAAAAGTGAGTCTGTCGATTTTAAAATTATATAATCCTGGGCTACATTATACAAGTGACAAGTGTACAAAAAATCTCAGTGTAATACACGTCAGTTATAACGACTTAAAATACCCAACGGACAAGAAAATTTTAAACATTTGCTCATATTTGGACTTTGACCCCATTAGTGCACAATGACAAAACAAACAACAAAGCGGCTAACATAATATCAATTAGCTTGGCTTTATCAAGTAGTCACCTATTTGAACTCAACTGATAACGTTCGGTTAGTCCCGTGGTGCACTGCGCTGATTGATTACCGATCAATTGATCGTGGGTTCAAACCTCGGAAGAAAAGTATACTTTTTGGTTTTATTGCATATTTTTGCTCGTTTTGCTACATATTTTTTTATAATATTCCTTACAATTACTAGCTATATATTATTAAAAGCAATAAAATGAGCACGCAGAGAACTCCTCCTTCATCCTCAAAAACAAAATTGACTCACGGTCAATCATTATCTGAGTCTGATCTGACAACTGCGCCCACGCGCAATACGAGCGATGCTAATATCACTGTGCGAAGCAAACGACAACGCATTGACGACTCCCCAAATAAAGAAAATATCACAAAAAATTGCTCAATATGCGTTGATCTTAAAAAGGAGCTCCTGGACATGCTTACGAAATGGAAGAATGAGCACGACTTGTTGCTCACCTCATGGAAAGCCGATCAAGATGCTACATTGTCAAAGCTTGTAAACGACGTCACGGACTTGAAACAACAATGCCTATCAATCCAGACTACAAACTCTGAGATCGAACGAAGCATGTCTTTTGTAAACGAAAAGTATGAGGACGCGATACACAGGATAGCCGATTTGGAACTGGAAAAACGGAGTAATGCTGAAAACATAAGTCATTTACAGAAACAAATACAAGACCTACACTTTCAAACTAGGCAAGCTACAGTCGAAATACGTAATGTGCCGAGCAAACAAAAGGAAACACCTATAGACCTCGTTTCTATCGTAACCGGTGTGGGTAAAGCTGTAAATATGGACATACAAACATCAGCGCTCCGAGACATATATCGAATTCCGGGAAAACCTGGTATATGTAGACCCATTGTAACTGAATTCAGCAGCGTCAATGTAAGAAATGATTTTTTAACTAAGGTTCGAACGTTTAACAAAGAACGTCCAATTGAAGAAAAGTTAAATACACTGGTGATAGGTATCGCAGGAGACAAAAAGCCTGTCTACGTTGATGAGCACCTTCCACCTACTACGAAAAAGCTTCTCTATGATACCCGCCAATTTGCAAAAGCCAACAACTACTCCACTTGGTACTCCAATGGTAGAATCCTGCTTCGCAAAGACCCAGCGGACAGACCAATACAAATCAGGTCAGAAAAGTGTCTCACAGTGCTATCGAAAAATCAATGACTATCTTTTTTTCAACTTTCTTTAAATTTTGCATGCTCTAATTTAATTGCCCTTTTTTATTTAGCTTTTATCTGTCTTACAACTTATATTAACAAAGCATACACACACAAACCACAGAAATCCATCCTCAAACTCCCTTACTTCGATACCCGTAAATATAACACTTTTGTAATCATACTATTATGCATACTATATTACAAACCACTCCACAAGTTTACGATGGGATTCCAATTCCCAAAGTTCCATACATGCCGCTACAATCAACTCACATCGTTTACTGTCTTGATTCTCAAACCCCCATAACAGACCAATGGCCAATGTAAATATTATCTCTGATGAATTAGATAATATGCCTGTCGCTCAAACTTATATGTGTCCCCCCGAAAACAGTTGTAACTACGTTTCTAAACATAATAACGCCCTGAATTTAATACATATTAACATAAGAAGTATAAAAAAAAATGTTGACCAATTTATCACAATGATATCCACTACAAAAATGGACTATGATATTATCACGCTAACTGAATGTTGCTTGCAAGTATGTGGCCCCATTCCTACACTGCAGGGTTACTCAACGCTCGCTACCAATAATAATCTAAGACAAAATTATGGCGTAGTAACTTATGTCAGGAATAATTTGGACTATATTTCGCGTGAACCATCATTTAGTGACGGTAACTGTCTGATATGCTGCGTGGGTGATATGGCCATAGTCTCCGTCTATCGCTCACCATCATACTTAAACCTAAAAATATTTTATGATAGCCTAGAAAAGGTAGTTGCATCACTTCAATCCTATAGCAACATAATATTAATAGGAGATATGAATGTTGATATTAAGCTAGGCTCAAACGACAGAAACGCAAATGACTATTTAACTGTCACAGCTACACTTGGTCTACTCCCAGCACACTCACTCCCGACTAGAATGGGTAATTGTCTTGACCATATAATGCTAAAAACTAAGAAAACTGCTACAGTACTGGTTCTGGACACATACATCACTGACCATCTTCCCACTGCCTTATTTCTAGAACTAAACGCTAAGGTTAAATTCGATAAGCAAAAAATCATGACTAAATATGACTACGAAGGTATTCAAAAAGAGATTGATAGCTTTAACTTTGAACAAATTTTTAATTTCACAGAGCCGAATCTAGCTGCTGACCATTTAGTCTCTATTATCCAAAGCATAATAGCCAAACATACTAGAACAATTAATACTTCGAGAAAACTAAGACCCATCAAACCATGGATGACTCCTGGTTTGGTCCGTTGTCTTCACAATCGCGACAAAATGCATCGTAACCTTAGACAATCCCCTAACGATGTTATTCTCAAGGTAACGTACACACGATACCGAAATTATTGCAATAGTCTTATAAAAAATCTTAGAAGGACCTTTGGTAAAAATGAGTTAGTCAAAGCTAAGAACAATCCCAAAGCAACATGGAAAGCTATTAAGTCGATCACTAATACTAATACTTCATCAAGGACTCTCAGTGAACTTCTCAAATCTTCACATAATGGACGCCAATCTGCTGTAAATGAAGTGAACAAATATTTTATCAATATAGGCAAAAACCTCGCATTAAAAATTTGACCCAATCCAAATTCCCCAAAGTATATATTTCAATCCCCTCCATCTAATTCTTTTGCTATCTTACCAGTGGACGAGCAACAAGCGTATGGAGTAATTCAAAATCTACGAACCGAATGTGCTATTGTATGGGACAACATACCTGCCAAAATCATAAAATACTCGAACGTAGCCTTAACCCCAGCAATCACCCACATTTGCAATCTAGCTATTAGCACAGGCATCTTCCCCGAAGCATTCAAGAGGGCCGTAGTACACCCTATATATAAGAATGGGGAAAGACACAACGTATCAAATTACCGACCAATATCTGTCTTGAGCTCACTATCTAAAATTCTCGAACGGCTTTTAAACAATAGTCTTGTAAATTACATTACTAAACATAAGTTGATTGCCCAAAATCAGTACGGTTTTAGACCCGGCATATCCACAGAAGATGCTATATCAGACTTTACAAACGGCTTGGTGGACAGATTGGACAATAACCTAAAATGCTACGGTATCTTTCTAGATTTGTCTAAAGCCTTCAATACTGTCTCAATTCCTAGACTAATAGCGAAGATGGAAGCAATAGGAATACGCGGAATGCCGCTTAAACAATTCAAAGATTACCTAACTTTACAAATTTCAATGATAGAAATAATTACGTTACTGTTGAAGAATTAGGGTTTTCAGACCACTGCGCAACCATTTTTCACATGAAATTACATGAAGATAATAAAATAGCAAACTGGTACACGGCAAAAAGATTATATAACACACAAAACATACAACAATTCAAATCCAAACTAAATAAACAAAATTGGCATGAAATAATAACAACAAGCAAAAACATAGACGAAAACTATATAGCGTTTAATAATATATTAAAAAAATATTTAAATATGTGTATACCTTTATAACAAATTAAATTAAAAACGACGTATAAAAAGAATTGGCTAACTAAAGGCATTAAACTGTCATGCAAACACAAACGACTACTTAAAATTCTTATAATGAAAACAAACGACTCCACACTAGCCCAATACTATAAAATATACGAAAAAAATTTAAAGAAATGTGTAATAACTGCGAAAAAAATGCAATATATAAATAAGATAAAAAAATCAACGAATAAAGTAAAAACAATGTGGAATATAATTAACGAAAGAACAAACAAACTAATGAAACACGAAAAAACTAATATTAAATTAAAAATAGACAATAATCTAATTAGTGAACCTAAACGAATATCAAATATCTTTAATGACTTTTTTGCATCAATTGGGGAAAACACTACCCGAACACTCGGCGGCAATCAAAAAGGAGCCCCCGTGGTCTGTCGAATGATATGTCTATAGAAAACACCATGTTCCTCAAACCAGTGGACCCTTACGAAGTAAACAAATTAATCAAAAACCTTAAAATAAAAATAGTTGCGGAGTAGACGAACTCCCACCATCCTTGTTCAAACAATGTGCAGATGAACTTACACTACCGTTATATTTACTAATTAATCAGTCATTCGAAGAAGGAACATTCCCAACCCAGCTCAAAAAAACCTTAATAAAACCTATCTATAAGAAAAACATAAAAACAGACCCAAATAACTACCGGCCTATCGCCCTATTGCCGACGGCATCTAAGATCTTTGAGAAGGCTATGTGTGACCGAGTCTATTCCTTCTGTGAAAAGTACAAAATACTAGATGAATGCCAAAACGGTTTTCGCAAGAACAGATCCACAACCTTAGCAGTATATAAATACATACAGGAAGCTCTTAGTATTTCGTAATAACAAAAATTACGCAATAGGTATATTACTAGACATGACAAAAGCTTATGACAAAGTGCAATTTAACATACTATTAAATAAACTGCATGGCGTAGGAATACGAGGAAACGCTCTGAAATGGTTTGCATCGTACTTAAAAGACGGGAACAATTAGTAGAGATTGAATATTATAATAATCAAACAAAAGAAATATTAAAAATAAGATCCAGAAATAAAACAGTTAACGCGTCAATCCCCCAAGGAAGCGTATTAGGATGCCTTTTGTTTCTCATTTACATTAACGACCTCCCTAAAGTCATAAACGGGCCATGCGTACTATTTGCAGATGACATCTCTCTGCTCACTTCATGTCAAAACAACATAGATATTAATGACAAACTCCACTCAATTCTTTCAACAGCAAATGACTGGATGGACTGCCATAACCTGGAAATAAATTATGCTAAAACTAAATTAATGATATTTCGTCCCCATCAAAAATCCGCACTAAAACTTAACTTAAATTATAAAAATACCAAAATTGAATAAGTTGAAGAGTTTACTCTACTCGGGTTGTCCATAGATACACACGTAAATTGGAAGTCGCATATACAAAAAATACGGACTAAGCTTTCAACATTCTCATATGCCTTAAGTGAAATTAAAAAAACAACCAACTTACAAACTGCCCTTGTCACATACTATGCATATGCCCAAGCATGGCTTAGCTACGGTATTATACTATGGGGCAATAGCACAGATGCACCGACCATATTTACACTACAAAAGAAACTAATTCGAATAATAGCTAATATAGAACCGACGAACAGCTGTAAACCACATTTTCAGAAATACAAAATACTTACATTAACTAGCCTATATATTTTAGAAATATGTAAATTTGTCCGGAAACACCCAAAATTTTATAGTACACGCGCAGAAATACAAACAACTTATACTTTACGACACAAACATAGATTAAATTTACCAACATCCCGACTCAAGTTACACTCATCTAGCACTCTGGTTATGTCTATAAAAATTTATAATAAATTACCGAAAGAAATTATACAGGAAAATAAAACAAATATATTTATTAATAAACTAAAACGTTTTCTGTTAAGTAAATGCTACTATACGATAAAATATTTTTTCGACGATAAAAATTAACTTCAAAATAAAACTAAACATAAAATTTTTAGTGCAATTTATTTCTTTAACATTCTAAACACAAATTTTATTTAAAGTTAGCTTATATATATTTTACGATAATATTAATTGCATAACAATATATAAATATTAACATAAGTACACATAAATATATATTATATTAGATAGATAGATGCATTATTTTATATGCTTAAAACAAATTGCTTTAATTGCTCTCGAAGCCCTCTTCTTCTCTCCTAATTTGCTGTGCCCGACAGGGTCCATGATGAACTGTTATATTATTTAAGTTACCACCTAAGCCTACATTGTGGAACGCAATAAACAATTGAATTGAATTGAATTACCTGTCCAAGCGCAGCCAATGTGTCATAATAGACTCGTATATTAGCAGTTACGAACAACTTACATTTGGCACACCACAGGGGAGTATTTTAGGACCGACGCTGTTCCAAATATTTATTAATGATTTATGTCTTCTACCCACTACAAACTGCAATATATTTTCATATGCAGATGACACAGCGTTGTTGATCTATGATGAGACCTGGGATAAGGCTAGATCTAGGGCAGAAGACTCCCTTAGATTAGTGATGGATTGGTTGTCTACAAATGTACTAACACTAAACCTAGAAAAGACCAAATTTATTAGATTTTCCCGTCCTAGATCTCCTAAGCCTGCGCCATCTTCGGTAAGCATAAAAGTACATACGTGCTCTGTGCCATCTTTACCACGTGACTGTCTTCCGATCACCATGGTCAGTGACATCAAATATCTTGGTGTGATAATTGACGAGAAGCTTGAATGGAACTCTCATATAGAAGGACTTTGCAAGAGGTTAAGAAAACTCATATATATTTTTAAAGAGTTAAGACACTCGGCTGACACCGAGGTCTTGACTCTAGTCTATCTTAGTCTGTGTCAGTCTATTATTAGTTATTGTATTCCCGTATGGGGAGGAACGTATAAAACCTCAATACTTCGGGCTGAACGTGCACAACGTGCGATTCTTAAATTAATGCTTTTTAAACCACGTGACTACCCTACGGTAAAGTTATATACTGATGCCAAAGTACTCACAGTTCGGCAACTATACATCCACCGCACGATACTGCGAAGGCATTCTATGCTACCCTTAAATGCAGATACACTACTGAGACGACAAGGCTTCCCTGTATGCAGAACAGCAATTTGTCATTCCGCATTTGCAAGTCGTCACTTTGTTGTCCAAAGCTCGCGCATGTATAATAAAATAAACAAAATAATTCACATTTATAAACTAACTCGGTATGAAGTTAAACGAGAACTTCATAAATGGTTACAATCCCTTACATACGATAATACGGAAAGCATACTTAACATCCCATGTTAATACACATTCGCACACCAAACTATGTACACGCATATACACACACTTTACTTACTTTATATATATATTTAACACATACCACGCGCACACAAACACTCTCGGGTACACATACCCACACAAAACGTAACGTAAACTCACCTAAATATTTACACACTGTCACACTCACTCTTTACTGTCAATAAATAAGGTAAACAGTTCCTGAAATGTCACGGTTGTATCTATCTATATATAAATCATGAAACTCTAACTCCTAAGATACAGGTCTGCGTACCTAGTTTAGGTGTTAGATCATTGTTCACCAACTTTTTGATCTTGATGTACAACGTGCTGTATTCATGTGCCTTTGTTTTGTGTCTTATAAGTACTAATAAACAATATCAACTAATTATTTCCATTTGCATTTCACATTTCCTAACGTTCGTATCAATCATAATAAAATACTCATACCAATACCTCACTCTTATTATCACATATCTCTATATCTGTCCAATATCCTTCATCTTATTTAATAAACGATACCTAAATGCATTCAAAAGATAACAAAAAGATTTTTAATATCGGTCTAAAACCTATACCATAACCAAACCACTATACAATCACAACAAACGTTCTTTAAATCATACAGTATTCATATTTTTTAACATTATGTCAAAGTTCTAAGAACTACTTCATTACAAATTCAATCACATGATTTGGTGTAAAATTTCATTACCATTAATGTTTACTTAAGTTACTGATGTCATGCTTCATACCGATAGCATTACGTTCTCACACTATTCATTTCTAATAACGGTGTCAAATTTTAAAACAATACCTTTGTAAGAAAAGTGGACTTGACTATGCAGCTAAAGTTAATAAATGCTCATAAACAAAACAAAGTAGCTTTATAATGTTTAGCAAATAATCATTGAATTATCAAATTTATAATCCAAATAACAATGAATATAAATAATATTAATAATACATATAGGCTGCAACGCGGGAACTACTACAAAAGTCAGAATAATTCCCAACTATTTGTCTCATTGACCATACTATAATTTAAGAAGATATTTCATTGGAAAGATTACAAATTAAATCATATTTTAACTATATAATTATAATGTGTTCTATAAAATTAAGAGTGAAACCGCGCGCACCTATAGTATGTGTAACGGGTCAGATAACATGACTGCACAGTGGATACCTATTGCGACACAATAATGGAATGCACAGTTATAAAAACAATCAGAAATATAACTTAAAATGATAATGGTTTATGTTTCAATGAAGTTAATTAATATGCTTTAGAAAATTATTATGATATATACCCAATTAGAAAAGCACAAACCGAATTTGTATATATTTCCATGCTTATTCTTAGAACATAAACATGTTTAAAGACATATAAACAAAATACCTTTATGCATCCAAAAACGTATAATGGAATTAAAACGTATGATCCTTCCTAAGAATCGGCATATTATTATAATTATATCCAATTGTTATATATATTTCTTTAAGTTATATTTGTTTATTGTCAACAGGCATATTTGTCCAAAATATATTATTTATTACTTTCTAGTATTATGTTTCAATTAAAATCAAAATTTATAATATATCTAATGTGCACAAAAATAATAGAAACTGTCCGCAGCAATATTTATAAAAATAAAATGTCACATAGTCACCATCACCGTAACACGATTTCGAATTTGCTTCAGCATTTCGGCGTCGGCACCTCCGATGCAGATGCCTTTGCAGCCACCAGCTCTTTGGTGTCTCTTCATGGCTCCCGGCTGCATCACCTTGGTAGCCTCAGCTCAGGCGCCGTCCAAATAACAAATATACGCCAACATAATAATTTGGCTCAACAAAATTTTTGCGCTTATTGGAAACCCTTCGTTTAACTATATTTGCTTTAAAAAAACCACAAGCTCAGCACTGCCTAAAGGCAGCACTGGCAGGGTCGCCATGCAATGTGGAGTGTTAGGTTCGACAAATAAAAGATGTTGTTTAGTCTAATGATTGCTGTATAATGAATGATCTTACTTACTACAGTACAATTGTATATGAGGGGCGATGAGTCACACACTACATGTCACAGCTTTATGCTGAGCGCATCACCGATATTTTTGTGCCTTTTAATATTAAAGTAATATTTTAATTGTTTAAAGTTTCTTTGTAATTTTATTTAATATATTTTTGTTGTACCTACATTTAATAATTGATGCATGTCGTGATGGTGCCAAACTAAAAACCTTTTCTTTCTTTCCTTTCTTTTTTATTTGATTTCCTCTTTATTTTGTTATGCCTTTTTTACAGGTACCAAGTCCATTGACATTAGATGTGATTGTGCGAATCCGACTCGCGCATACCGGCATTATCTACACCACGAAGATAGTAAACTATTTTCTTGATGGAAAGTGTTTACTATCTTCAGCGTATGACTATCGTAAATAAGCGTGTTACCAACCCTATAGAAAAGGTATAAAATATCAAGGAAGGCAAAGGAATTAAATTAATTAATTTAATTAAAATAACATAAATTGTAGTATATTTCAATAATAGTAGTGTAAAAAGTAATAGTTATAAATCAGCTGTTCCATACATTTTGTCGAGGTCAAAAATTTTGTATGTAACAGCTGTTCTTTTTCCGCAATTTCGGCAATGTCCCAGAACAATATTGTTCATAATAACAAGTATAATCACCCCCTGAGAGGTTTTTACTATACTAAGAAACACCCAGTATATCAGCATGGACTATACATACCAATACATACTATTAGGTTCTATTCAAATTAACTGTCCAAAGTCATCACCAAAATCAATACCATATAAAAACCACTTTATTTGATTGGAAGAACATTAACAAACAATTCATAGAATTGACTATAGTGTTACTAATGTAGTTGCAATTAATATTGCTTATACAGTCTCACATACAAGACGTGGTATTATTTGTAAACAAGAAAATGAAACAGAAAGCATTATCAAACAAATTTGCGATAAACCATATAGATGTTCTACCAAAGAACTTTATAAACAGAGACATCCAAAAGATGTTTTACCCTTTAAACTTGATCCTGTATATATTTCTAACATCCAAATATTCAACACGTAACAATGTTATAACTGCTATCTGAAAGAAATATAGGATCTGCTATCCTATTGATTATTTTGTTAGGTATATTTATTTTATATGGTCTAAGAGTTATATTTTTAAATGTTACTGATTCCGAGGAAGAGAATTTAGAAGCCAGAAATATAATTGTCTATTTAATTAAGTTTTTCTATTGCTTCATTTACTGTGCTGATTTCACCGTCTTGTACATTCGCAACACAATACACAGACGTCACAATCTCGCATTTATTCTAAAAATTCAAAAAGTTCTTAAGTACATTGGTGTTAAAAAGAAATGTTGTAATAATTTCATTATTTGGAATTGCATAATAAGTACAATTGTAATTTGCAATAATTACCTCTTAATCTTTTCGTACAAAAATTTGCATAATTATTATTATGTTATTGATTTTTGTTTTGATATATTTCTGTATTTTTATTTATTTATATTTATATTTATTTAGTAAGTATATGTAATTCGTTTAATAGTATTAATAACTAAATATCTTAATAACTGGATACAACGTATTCAAATAATTGATAGAATGGCAATTGATTATGAGAAAATGTTTGAGATTTACCAAAATATCCTGGAAGCTTACAATCTGTTTAAAAGGATTTTTAACATTCTGGTAAGTTCATACGTATTTAGATTCATTTGATTTTAAATTAATGAATCAATAAATTTCCGAATTTCAGATATTTCTGGCAATTGCTCACAGACACTTTCTTACGATCCTTATGTTATATAAAACTACAGTTAGAAATATTTCAGCAGCAACCAGATTACTATAAGGTAGGTAATGGAAATAAATCATGCATTAAGTGTCTTTAAAATAATAATTGTGAAGTGAGAAACTAATCACCCATCTTCGTACTGCCTTTTTCAATGGTAATAGCGTCATGGAATCCGGGCCTTTTCTACCTTAGACTTAATAGTCTTTATTAAGACCTAATAATCGCTTAAAACGTAAAATATGCTATGACACACCTCTAGGTGAGGCATTTTGTAGGACTGCTTAAAAAATAATGAGCTTATTTGTTGCAAAACGGTAGTACGCCCGAATCCCATGTATCAACCATTTTCTTATAAGTGGGTGCCTAACCTAACTCGGGAACAGATTTTTATTTGGGATATAAGATTTCTACCGGGATATAGTAGATCCCTTTTTCTATACTCCAGGCATGACGTTTTAATTTGACGTTTTATTTAAAAATGGATGTAAAAGTGATCCATGTAATTTCAGACCGATTTCTATATTACCTGCTATAAGTAAAATATTTGAGAAAATTATATTACAGCAATTAGAGAGCCACTTTAACGTAAACAACTTATTTCATACACAACAATATGGTTTTAAAAAGGCCCGATTTACAATAGATGCGGGTGTTACACTTTTAAAACATATTTTTGCTGCTTGGGAAAATTCGCAAGATGCCATTGGCGTATTCTGTGATCTCTCAAAAGACTTTGACTGCGTTGAACATCAAACGTTATTGCGAAAGCTCAGGCATTATGGAATTCGAAATGCTGCACTCGACCTCGTTGGTTCTTACCTAAGCGATAGATTACAACACGTTGAAATCAACGGAAGTAGATCTTCTGGATTACCAGTCGCAATGGGCGTGCCACAGGGCTCAATTTTAGGACCCTTTCTGTTTCTAGCGATTTGCCGTTCTTCGTACAGAATTTGTGCGAAATTGTATTATTTGCTGATGACACATCACTTATTTTTAAAGTAGACCGTAAGTAAGGCACCAAATTTACAGGGTGTTAATTCTTCACTCGCGCAAGTGCTGGACTGGTTCATGGCGAATAATTTACTACTCAATTCGAAAAAATCAAAATGTATTAAGTTTACATTGCCTAATGTAAAGAGTCCTAGCATAAACGTTAATTTAAATAATGAAACAGTAACATTTGTACAATCCACAGTTTTCTTAGGCATTACTTTAGATGATAAAGTTCAATGGGGCGCTCAATTATCGTGTCTTGCAGGGAGACTTAGTTCAGCCGCATTCGCGGTTAGGAAAGTAAGACAGCTTACTGATATAGATACTGCGAGACTAGTATATTTTAGTTATTTTCACAGTGTTATGTCCTATGGCATACTATTGTGGGGTAGCTGATATTGAAATAATTGTCATTCTTCAAAAGCGTGCAGTACGTAGCATTTATAATTTAGGCCCACGAGTTTCCCTGAAAGAGCGTTTTAAAGAAATTGGTATACTTACTGTTGCGTCGCAATATATATTTACGAATATTATGTTTATAAAACAAAACTTAAACACTAGAAATAAGCATAAGTTAGTAGGTACGTATCATCGTTTACATAAAGTTCACAATTCATTTGCGGGACTCAGTATACGCTTTTTTAATAAACTACCGATTGATATTATAAATTTACCTTTACTAAAATTTTAAACTGCTATTAATAGTCAAGCTGACTTTTAACAGCACTTTTGATCCGGAAGGGCTATTATTCAATCAATAATAATAATAATAAATAATAAAAACTCATGGAACTAGTTGCTTGTTTCATACATGATTCAAACAATGTATGTATTAAATAAGTCAATTTAGTTATGTGAAGGTACTTCGTGTTTTGTGGTGTTAAAGTATCTTTCTTTTCTTTTAAACAAACTTTATAAGTATTAACGTAAATTTTGTTTTAACTACATTTAGTCACGAACTACCTTTTCATGTCACAAAGTGTAAGTGTATGCGTCCTCATGCCATACTACTGTCTATTACAAATGGATACCTACTGATAAATATTATTTCAAATCTCAAATGCTTCTTACATAATATTACCAACTTTTCTTTATTTTTAGAATTTAGTTTTATATGGACAGTGACATATGGCATAATGACTGCAACACCTGGTACATAAATGAGTAGTTAAATACTGAAATTATAAGTTGATGGCGATTTAAAAGAGTGGCCTTGAGTTTCTTGCAGGTCTACTCATAGGCTCAACCTTTTGCTTGAACCTTGCAACTAACATAAATATAAATTCAGTAAATGTAATAAACTCACTAACCCCTTTGACGTTCATAAGTGTTACTTTGTGACCTAAGTAAATAAATTATTTTTGACTTTGACTTTGATGAAAGGTACCCTATGTCCGTAACTGTACCCCTAACAACGTGTGTGCGAAATTTGATGACCATCAGTCCAGTAGATAAGGCGTGAAAGCGTAACAAACAATCAAACAAACAAACTTCCTTTCGCTTTTATAATATTACTTAGGAAGGATTAGGATTAAGATAGTTAGAATTAGGATTCTGGGTGATTATATTTAATGAATATATTCTGCATCATTATTTTCCATTTTAATAATGTCTAATAAACACACAAACATCTACGCACGTCATTATTTGTATAGATGTTTTCTTCAGTGAATGACTAAGGGCTTCAGTCCTATGTATATACATTTCATATTACAGACATGGCTAATATTAACGAGAGCTATTCTTATTAGAAACATCACCAAACTGCTTCGATAGCGCAATGATTGTGAATGCAGCTGCGTACATAAAGTAGTACCCGAGTAGGAGAAACATAAACTTTATGTTTCTCCCTGAGAATTTCTTGACGTGGATGTGATATGGAACCTTAATACATAATTGGTGAAATATGAGTGTAATGCATCTTCTTAACCTCTTTAGGGATATATGGGTTCGAGCCTGAGTTTTATTATAAACTAGCTTTTGATCGCGGCATCGCTCGCGCAAACGTAGGTTAGGTGTAACAGTACTTTTTTAAATAAAATATAGTATATTTTACTAGATGATAATAAAGCTTCCTAATGGTGAAAGAATTTTTGAAGTCAGTTGAGTAGTTTTTGAGTTCAATCCTCACAAACAAAACAAACAAAAAATGTAATCTTGCTCTTTATAATATTAGTATAGAAAAGTACGAAAGAAAGAAAGAAGAGGTAGGTAGAATTATATATATCCCATATCTCGGCCGAAATGTAATTGATAATTGCCTGTAATAGGGGCTGATGCTATAGCCCTTTACCGGGTACTGTTCCAAGCTCCACGCTGCTTCTGAGAGCTACCTTTACAACAAACCTAGTACCATTTTGTATGACTCGAGAGACAAACCCGAGACAATATGTACAGCAGTCGCATGCACTCCTATTGAGGCACCGAGGCCACTGGTTATAGTCAGTTGGACGAGTGTTAACAGCACTTAGCCTCACAATCGGACCACTGTGCGTAAGTGAACGACGCGAAAAATTGTTTGGTTATTCATACCACCCCAGCTTCGTTCAGAAATATAGTAGAGGACCGGTGTTGCGCAGTACTTTCTTCATTAGTTTCTGGACTGTTTAGTAGTTTTGCCCGTTGGTTGCTCACGCTTTTACAATATAGGAGTACATGAGCCGTTGTTTCCTCGGTCTCTATGCAGCCTCTACATAAGGGGCTGTCAGTAATGCTGATGTTCAAAATGTGTTTGTTGAGTGAGCATAGTTATTATACCCACTAGGTGTTTTTTAACAACCAATCTGGCAAACAAGTATACGGCCCACCTGATGTTAAATTATCACCGTAGCCTATGGACACCTGCAACACCAGGGTCATCACTTGCACGTTTCCGACCCTTTAGGAAAGGAAGAAGAGAAAAAGAAAGTGTGAAGGAGAAGGAGCGGGAAGGGGGAAAGAGGGTGATTGACGGCATTCTCATTTGCCGAACGAAACATGACAGTATGAATACTGCTATTTCACGTCGATTTTCTGTGAGAGGGTAGTACTTCCTCGGTCGAGCCGGCCTGAAAAGAAAAAAGATGGCGAAAGATGGCGTGGCGCGACAGATGTTTGTCTAAAGATAGTAGGAAGGCAACTCGTTATATTTAATTCTAAGGGTAATTGTGATGGAATTAACAATCAAAAGAAGATTTTTTGGTCTTTATTGATTTTATAAAACGTTTATTTAGAATGATGAAAAGATGATTTAAAAGTGACCACCACATTTTCCTAAATGAGAAAAGATTACACCGGCGCGGTTTAAACTGAAATGAAAGATAAAAATCATAAAATCTGTAAATATATGTATTTTCCAGAGACAACCGCCGCACTAGGAATACATTTGATGTTGTGGGTGATTTTACTAACATTTAAACAACGGATACAAAGAACATCCAGACTTGGAACAACCATTTGTGGCTCACACAAATATTTGTTTCTTGTCCAACGAACCCACAACACTCGCCGTAGAGGCAGTTCTTCTAAATTCCGCGGGTAAGTGGTGATATCCAGGTCTAGTATTCTCACTAACTATTCTAGTTTGATGGTAGTCATGTTATCGGATAATACATGCCTAGATTAGTCCTACACCGAGGAATATTAAAAATGTATCAGAGTTTTGTCGTAACGGTAATGGTTTTCTTCAGACCGTGAGCACTACTTAATCTCCGGCCCATTAGTTTTCGATTCACGAGATTATCGTAGAAGTAAATAATTAATCCTATCCATCCTATCCTAACCTCGATGGCGTAGTGGTTAGTGTAACCAACTGCCACGCCTGAGGTCACGGGTTAGATTCCCGCACAAGTCAAATATTTGTGTGTATGGACATGGATGTTTGTCTTGGTCTGGGTGTTTCTATGTATGCTTATCCATTGTCTAGTATCCATAGTACAAGCTCTGCTTAGTTTGGGCCAGATGGTGTTGTCTGTATATGATATATTATTATTTATTGTCCTGATGAATCAAAGTGCCTCTTGCCTTGACCTTACATGCCCTGCCCAGGTCTTACTTTTACATACATAAGTACATACATACATTCACGCCTGTTTCCCAAAGGGGTAGGCAGAGATTATGGATTTCCATTTGTTACGATACTGACACACTTCTCTAGCTTCATTCACTTTCATCACATTCCTCATACACGCCCGTCGGTTCAAGGTGCTCTTAGCCTGGCCTTTGTCCAGAACGCCTCCGATCTGATAGAGAAACCTTTCATTATTTTATATAATTGCTTAATTTATGAAAAGTATTTGACATACTGGCAAATGTTGGCGTATGTTCGTCCATCTGTTCCGCAAACGGGTTTGTTCGCATCTGAGCAACCGCAGTTGCGAGCACTCACGAGGATGGCAGTCATGATTACCAATAAGATTGTGAATACTGCAAATAAAAAATTATATGTTATTTCATTGTGTATATTAAATGTAAATATCGATGGGTCCATATTACAAAAGTAACATTTAACACCATGACTGGAAATAAAGTATGAAAGTATTTTCATCGCTAAAAATGGCATCACGTAATCTACACAAAGTGTACGAGGCTTAATAAAACTAAACCGTGTTGCTATAGTAACGTATAATTATATCAATAGAGTTGAGATCGTGACATTGACATCAAGGAAATAAACTGTAAAACAGAACAGCTAATAGTTATCTTGCCCCATTGATAGTAACGTATATTTTTGAGTAGTAGAGTGGAGTAAATACATAATTATATAGCTATGGAGTTAATAATAAACTGTGTTTAGTATAAATGTACTGTGTCCATTTTTTATTTAGGTACACTGGTTTTAAATAATATAAGCGTAAAGTACTACAGACCGAATTTCGGTCATGGCGGCCAAACTTAACGGAGACTAGCCATCTGCGTAGGAGTTATTATAGTGCACAAATGAATGCGCAAACACAAGTGAACTTTCTGTTCCTTAAATCTCATGATCTGATGGGACGGCAATCCGATACGACCGGAGAGATATCAGACACAGGACCAACTGAGACACGAGGGTGTGTTACACCGCCAACTTCACAACTCTGTGCTGCTATTGAGATTTCTTAACAATAAAACACAATAACTTTTCGTGTGCTCGACCTGGGTTTCGAACCCAAGATGGAAGAATGCATTAGCACAGGAGTCGCATTCACTACCGCTGCGCCACGAAGGCAATTACAACTACATATATTCCACTAGGCAACGAGATTCTTTCCAAAAAATTTGAACACCAATAAAAAAAAACTGAAAGTGGCAAGAAATAATATTTCAATTCCAAAAGCTTACCAAAAGTCAATTGCATGTTGTCAATGGAGTGATGGCTTCTATCGAATGATTGTTTCAGGAAATGTCTGCAATATATAATGAACTAGGTCATAACGTACATTCACCTGATATAAAAAACAAACCTCCTTCTATATTGTTAGGGCGGAAATAGATATCAAACAATACAATGTAGGATACGAAAATATACCAGCTTTCTTCTAATTGTATTAGAAACTATGTTTTGATATCAAGTAATATATTGTTTTACTGGTTTATAGTATCTATTTCCTTGATATATTATTAAAAAAAAGAAAGACTGAAATGTAATTTATTAGACACACCAATAAAAACACAACATATTAACATGGTAATAGTACAAGTGTTTACTATTTCTAATAATTACTAAAATTAACACAAAAAAGAAAACCAAACAAGAAAAAGAAGAAAAAATAATATTTAAGCAAATATTGTGCAGTGTATCCAAAAGGTTCCAGCTCAGCCTTTACTGCGGATGGCCACAGCGCTGTTTTTCAACCGAAACCCTAGTTACGGACGATTATTCGGCAAACAGTTTATAAACATACTTAATTGTTAGAGTTAATATAATATAATGTACAATAGACTGGCAATTACATATATGTGTAGAACTGGAGATCATATTAAAACATGGATAAAAAAATATAGACATATAATAAACATAAATATATCTAGAAACGCAATATAAACAACTAAGTGCTGGATTTTTGTTCAGATAAATATAATTTCTTCAGCTGAAACCTGAAACTACTTATTGTATTTAGTTGGCGCAGTGGATGAGGCAAATTATTCCAGCACCCGGTAGCGTTATACCGGAATCCACCTCTGAATGCAGTAGTTCTGTGCCTAGATATGCGCAATGGTTGCCCTAGTCCTCTGCTTGTGTATTTTTTTATTTTCAGCCATCCATTCTAATTTGTCATAGAGATACTCTGGTTTTTTGTCTTTGATAGTTCCAAACATAAGAGTTGCCAAGTGAATATCCCTACTCCATTTCATTTTCAAAATATTGCCAGCATTTAAAAATGGAGTTACATGGTTACGTTTTGGAATGTCAAAACAGAATTGCGCAAATACGTTCTACACTCTTTGAATAAGGCTGGAGGTTACCGCCAATAATCTTGGCCAGTACACCACGTTGAGGTAGTTAAACTTAGAAAGAACAAGCAAGTCAGTAAGTTGCATATGAAGATCGGTGCTAAGATATTCTCTTAGTCTATACAACAATTTGATACGATAAAAGCAATTGCGAACTACATCCGAAACATGTCGCTCAAATCTCAACGCGTCATCCATAATGAGCCTCAGATTACGTGCTTTCAGCACTCGTTCTATTACAGATCCATTTATAACAATATATGGGTATCCGATGATATTGATTCCTTTCAAATCTCCAAGTCTATTTTATGTTCTCCCGAAAACTTAATACATCATATTAATTGCTCCCAGACAGCATTAACAATCTTACATACAAATATTCGCAGTATAAATTGTAACTTTGATGCTTTTATTGTTCTACTGGAAACAATTAGTATTCAGTGTCATATTGTTGTACTAACGGAGTGTTGGTTGAGTAAAACACGGTTACACCAGTAATTAAAGGCTACACGTCATATTCGTCCAACTACTATAACCAAAACGACGGTGTCGTAATATATATTAGGACTGATATGAAACACAGCGTAACTATCCCCATACTAAATGATGCCAACTGCGTAGTGTTGACAAGTGAACAGGAGTACGCTGTTGTAGCTATCTATAGATCGCTTTCACAGAGAAATATAAATAGATTTTGTGAGAGCCTTGACCAGTGTCTGACTTCCTTAAATTCAATTAAATCAGTAGTCATAGTGGGCGACATCAATATAAACATCTCGCCGAACAATATGGACGTTAATGCCATTAAATATCTAGATTTCATGGCATTTCATGGTTTTTTACCCACACACCAACTCTCAACTCGTAATGATAGTTGTATTGATCATGTAATGCTTAGATCAGAAAGGTATGCATCCACTTGTGTTCTTGACTCTTTTGTAACCGATCATGCCCCAGTAGTATTTGGTTTGGATATAAAAATAAAAAGGAACCCCTCTCAAAACACAATTATTAAAATAGCCTATAACTCGATAGTCCAAAAGCTAGCTGATACTGATTTCAGTCCAGTCTATGCAACCACGGATGCAAACATTGCAGCCACTGCTCTAACAAATATGGTTTCAGAAATAATAACTAATTATTCCACAAAAATTATTATCCCAAACCGAAAGAGGACCATTAAACCATGGGTAACTCCGGGCTTGGTTAGATGTATTAGACATAGGGATAAATTGCACAATAAATCAAAAAAATACCCAACAAATGCGATACTCCAAGTGTCATATACAAGGTATCGCAATTATTGCAATAATTTATTACATAAATTAAAAATCGAATACGAAAAATCTGAATTTGATAAAAATAAAGGGAATCCTAAAGGTACTTGGAAGACCGTAAATAAAATAACCAATTTAAAACAATCACCAAACTTACCTAGTGAACTACTCTATCTCTCTCAAGACCCGTATACATCACTAAATAACGTTAACGACTACTTCGCTACTATGGGGTCTAAACTAGCGCACGCTACTTTAACAACTTATGTTTCTCAAGCGCCGTCAAACCTATCCAAAAACAATGTCGATGTTCAACCTGTCAGGGATTCTATGGCACTATTTGACACGGATTGTAGAGAGATTGATACAATTATCTCAAACCTTAAAATTGACTCTGCTACAGGCATCGATAATATACCGACTCAAGTAATAAAAAAAGGAAGGGTTAGCCTAATACCACCACTTACATTCGTGTTTAATCTGTGTCTGGCAACTGGAACATTCCCAGACATTTTAAAGAAGGCTCTTATACACCCTATACATAAAAGCGGTGACAGAGACAGTGTTGGCAACTACAGACCGATATCGGTACTAACAGTGTTATCCAAAATACTCGAAAAACTAATAAATTCGAGACTCACTGCATATCTTTATAAGAACAATTTTATAGCCTCAAACCAATTTGGTTTTATCAAAGGTAGGTCTACAGAGGATGCGACGATACTTTTAACGGAGACGGTCGCAAAAAATCTTGACAAAGCATCAAAAGTCCTAGGTGTGTTTCTAGACTTGTCTAAGGCATTCGACACTGTCTCTGTAGCTTTATTATTGCATAAACTGGAATGCATCGGTGTGCGGGGCATTGTGTTGGACATTTTTCGTTCATACCTTACTAACCGTACCCAGTGCGTTAAGGTAGGTAACTACACCAGTGACCACAAATCTCTTACAATCGGCTTGCCGCAGGGTTCTGTTTTGTCTCCAACACTTTTCTTGGTGTATGTCAATAGCTTATGTAAAAAATCTTTACCTAACTGTAAAATTATTTCATACGCTGACGATACCGCTCTGATCGTGCATGGCAGTACGTGAGAGGAGACCCAAAGTCATACAGAGCACGCACTTAGAGAGATAATGATCTGGCTTAAAAATAACCTTCTCACAATAAATTTAAATAAAACCAGTTATATTACGTTCTCTCACCGAGCAAATGCCCAACCACCAACACACTTTAACATTAAAGCACATACATGTCTCCAAGATCATGGCTGCACCTGCCCGATGTTGGTACGAACAGACACAGTAAAATATCTCGGTCTTATTATAGATAAAAATTTAATCTGGTCACCACATATTAATAAGCTAACAACTCGAATAAGAAAGCTTATTCCAATATTTAGGAAACTTAGGCGGTCAGCTGATTTAGATACCCTGTTTTGTGTATATTATGCCCTAATCCAGAGTATACTCCAGTACTGTATTATTACGTGGGGTGGAGCTGGGACAACAACATTACTTCCCCTAGAACGGGCCCAAAGAGGTATTCTGAAGATCATACTTGGTAAACCAAGACGCTACAGTACGGAGCTCCTCTATAGCGAGTGCCCTGTACTCTCAGTAAGACAACTCTTTGTCAAGGGTTTGATAATGAGAAAGCACAAATGCACTACTTTTATACCGCTTGTAAAACGCAACAAAACCAAAATTTACTCGGTTGCCCCCCACAAAACCGCGCTCGCTCGGCGACAATACTATGTTCTTGGAAACTTCTTATACAATGCTGCAAATGCTGTGAATAACATCTACCCATTATCAATGGACAAACTCAAAACAGTTATAGTACGTTGGTTAAAAGGGCTTGACTATAAAAAAACGGAAGAATTAGTAGATAACCAAAAACTTAAGTAGCTCTTACAGGACGCAAACATGCACACACACACACACACACACACACACACACACACACACACACATTCTCTATCTCTCTCTCACACACACACACACACACACACACATACAAAAAAAATATATATGTATGTTTATCCATTGTCTAGTACCCATAGTACAAGCTCTGCTTAGTTTGGGCTAGATGGTGTTGTGTGTATTGGTAGAATATTATATTATTATATTATAACTGATTTTAACTCATAATTAAATCCTATACTTATAATTTATTTTTATTTATGTAATAATGTAATATTGTTAATCTATTTGATAATTTATTGTTTTTGTAATTATTATGAAGAACTTTCTAATATGTAATAATTTTTCAATATGAAACCAATTGTATTAGGGTGGAAGACGCTGACGACTGTAACACAATTAATATTAGTGCGGTCGTCAACGGCAACCTCTTATTATAAATTCAACTAATGTCTGGTTTTAATCATAATACAATAAGAGAAAATTTGTAACACAAGAATTGAAATAAATATGTTATTATTATTATTATTATGTTTCTCTTATCACAGGTACTTTCTAACATATTATATTAGAAAATACCTGGCCCTTTGGGAGGCTTACACGGAGACATGGGTCCAACGTGAAGAGGCCCTTCGAGAGTTTTAATCAAAGGTGTTATGGAACACCTACAGCGGCACTAGCCGCAGCAGGCGTAGGACTATTGCTACGTATGGATTCTAATATATGGGCTATAGGTATGGGTGTTTGGTGGACCGGTATATTGCTAACTATGGATGAAAAACGGCGTCTGCCCTGAATACTCTAATAATGCAATGGGCAGACGGTGACTCGCCAACTCACTAGATGGGCCCCCCGATAAGCCACTATAGGCATACAAGCCAGCAGCAGAGGGCAACACCGGTGCAAGTGGCTAGGAGTGTCGAGCGGTGCGGCGCCGGTTTCACCATCACGGGTCTCGTGACAACGGAGACCCAGAGCGGGTTTCCCCGTAGTTATGCCCTTGAAAATGACACTTCCACCCCCAAGCATATAGCTCTAGCGGCCTCCCTCTGGCCGGCCGACCAAGGCAAGCCAGAGTTGAGAGTCCTGCGGGCGCTCTTGAAGTTCCACCCCGGCCAACCAGTAACGGCAAGCCAGGAACGAGGCCCTAACCAACTCTCTGAGGCATTCAGGACCGCAGTGTCGCCACTCACATTCAGCCCGCCACAAGCTGCCCTGCGGTTTGTGCGCTTTAATTTAACCTGGTGATACATTTTTTGTTTATATCACAAGGCGAAGGTGATAGTTTTAAAGCTAGTGTACTGTGCCCTCCGATATCGCGTTAGTCTCATGATGAGATAACGACTGTCCTAGAGGGGTTTATAGTTTTAATTATTATTATTATTATTTGTCAAGATTAAAGAATTTACACGTGTACACCTGTAGAGTGGTGTTTGACACAAAGTCGAAGTTAAGACAAATAGATATTCAATCCAAACTCTTAAGACGTACAATTAATGTTTTCAAAATCACGCAATAATACATTCACTCAATGCTTCCTCTTTCAAATCTGGTAGTAGCTGTAGTTGTAAAATGACAGGAAAAAGGGATGCTCGGCACACATTACATATGATGTATACCTAGTTATGGGTACCGAGACCCATACCCGTACAATATAAGCACACAAGTTCACACGATGCCACATATGATGCTAAAAATTGTCAACAAGTATTAGTTACTAATTACTAATTACAATAAAGTTAATGTTGACCAAACCCATTATATTCAGTACCCAGTGTTTTTCCATAACAAGACGTGTGTGTCTACACGTATTAATACACACACAAATGTAACTAGTATATAAGCTCATTGAAAACCATATTTATTCATTCTATTTGTAAAGCTCATGCTGAGCGGACTGTACTATTTAAATAAAGTATTTTTTTTAAACTTCAGTGCGTGTTCATATTTGACTGGCGCAGCCGGGTCGGATTTAGAGTCGCGAAAAGTTGCTTCGTTTAAGTACACAGAATCGGTCGTAACGTCGTATCGTCGCATAGACTCCAGTCCCCAAAGAACCTACAAACAAATTTGTCAACGAATGGCGCGTGAGCAGCTATAGAATTGGCATGGGAGCGAGCAGAATAATGTGAGTAGACCTTTGATTCGCACTGTTTCCTTTCCGTGCCCTATCCTTGATTGACGTTTAATTGGACTAGACATAGCCAGATGTTACGTTATTTTGTGTATTTTAGTTAGAAATCACTGAATTTACATTATTTAGTATTTAATTTACGTAAATTGGACCATATCGCCACTTGCGTTACTTATTTACCTTAGGAATTATAATAAATTGTTAAAATGGATCAAATTCAACTTATACCCAAAGAGGTACAGAGTATCATGCCACGTTTCGATGGAGAGGAAAAACTATTAAACCTTTTTTAACGAAATGTGAATATGTTACTAGAAGTTTTAGAGGGAAAAAACAACCCAGCGCAACAGATTTATCTATATCATTGCATGAATAGTAGATTAATAGGCAAAGCTGCTATATTAGTGAGTGAACGTGAAAACGTAAACACATGGGAAAGCCTCAAAGAGTTGTTTGTACAGCATTTTGGAGACCCCAAGTCAGAAGCTTGCATCGCTATTGAACTAGAAAGCACCAAGATTAAACAGGGGGAATCTTATATCGATTTCTGCCATAGAATACAAAATATTAGGAGTTCACTAACTTCTAAAGTTAATCTATTAGCTGACGAAGGCATCAAAGCTACCAAGTATATTATTTATAATAACACTGCGCTTAAGGTAAAGGAGTTAATTAGGTTTGTAAGATTAAATAAATGTACAGATCTTGAAACTGCGTTGAGTATAGTCACTGAGGAAGTAAACTTTTAAACAAGATACAAAGCTAAGAATAAAAATAAGCCAAGCTCAAAGCATAGTAGTAATAATCACCATAACCATAAATCTATGCAGACTATGTAAACTCAACATAAGTTTGGCATACCGCACAACAGTAATCAGAATGGTTTTAGGTTACCGAACCAATCGTTCAAACCGAATTTCGGACAAAACAATAATAACCAGAAATTTGGTATTCCACATGCTGGCAGATTTAGACCTAATCTTCCGAATCAGTTTAACCAGAGACCTACATTCAATTCACCGAATAATCCACAACAGTTTCCCAGAACTATGAATAATTACAAACAATCTGGATTCTTTAAAACAAATCCTAATCAACAGTTTCGTTTTGGCATAAATAATAACAATCAGCCACACCAAACAAAAAATAACTCAGACTTCTATAAGGACAGCTAAAATCATATGTTATGTAACTCCGATGAAGTTATGTACATGAACTCTATGTACGCAGATCCGTGCGAATATGACGAGTATAATTGTGTAGAACCAGAAATAAATGACTCATACGTTGAAAATAATCCCGAAGATGAATCAAACGGAAATTTTTATATAGAAGCCTCAATGGACAACCCATTGAAATAGTTAATATTAACTACAATGATACCCTAAACTTACCATACATTAGATGACCGAAAATAGGATTATGATTGACACAGGTAGTACCAGATCTTTTATAAGCCCTCAAAATCTCGAGAATTATTTTCAGAGTATATTCGATTAGAGCCATTTGGTGTAATTAGTATATAGTAGTAAACATGGATGTAGCAGACACGACCAAGTAGCGTGTATTCCATTGACAGCTACGTTCAGAAGTAATTTAAGTCACAAATTTTATATTTACAATGTAGATAATTCTTATGATGGGTTAATAGGATCTGATTTATTAAGAGAGTTAGAAGCCAACATTGACATGAAAAACTCAGTGTTGAAAACAAAATATACTGATATTCCGATAGTATACAATCCACTTTATGAATTTAAAATTCCTCCACGATCAGAAAACCGTGTGAAAGTGCCGACATCATTACAAAACGGCAATGCAATATTAAATTATACGCAGTTTTGTTCAGGTGTTAGAATGCCAGACGCTATTGTTAACTGCAAAAACTCATTTGCACAAACAGTTATACAAAACACTACAGAAAAAGAAATGAAAATTACTTTCACAAAGCCATTTAAAGTATACAAGTTAGAAGGAGAATTATGTCGTTTAAATAATTTAACACCCGACATAAATATTGAACATTTATTAGACGAAAATCTTTCTAAACTAAAATTTGATGATTTAAATTCTGAGGAAAGGTCATGCGTTTCTAATTTATGCCAAGATTATAAAGATATATTTCACTGTGAGCAAGTTCCTTTATCTTTCACAAATCAGGTAAAGCATCAGATTAGAACGAGTGATGAGGACCCAATTTACATACGCCCTTATAGACACCCTATTGCAGAAAACGAAGAGATACAAAAACAAGTAAACAAATTAGTAGAGAATGGTGTAATTAGAGAATCTCACTCTCCAATGAGTGCCCCAGTTCACCTAGTGCCCAAAAAAATGGATGGCTCGGGCGAACGTAAATTTCGTATGGTAATAGATTATAGGCGACTTAATGAAATTACTATCGACGATAAATATCCATTACCCAATATTTCAGATCTTTTTGATAAATTAGGCAAAGCCACTTACATCTCTACAGTAGATTTAGCTAGCGGCTACCATCAAATCGAGGTAAAAAAGTCAGACCAATCCAAAACAGCTTTTACAACTCAATCAGAACATTATGAGTTTACTCGAATGCCCTTAGGTTTAAAAACAGCACCTGCAACATTTCAAAGAGCCATGGATAATATGCTCAGAGGACTTTAAGGTATACATTGCTTAGTATATTTAGACGATATTATTGTGTATTCACCCAGTTTAATAGAACATGTAGAAAAAGTAAGAAAAGTTTTCGATAGACTTAGACAAATTAATCTCAAAGTTACATTAGATAAAAATTTTTTTCTGTCTGGGGTGGAACAAATAAAACCATTATTTTAAACGTCGAAAGAGTGCAAAGACTGGTTCTGAAAGTTGCGCTGTTAAGACCACGTTTATTTCCAACAACAGCGTTATATAAGGAAGCAGGCGTATTAACTATTAGGCAACTATATATATTGTCAACAATTGTCAAGAAACACACCTCTGTTAACTTGTTGACAATACGAAATAAGTCTAACACAAGGAGGCATTATAATGTTTGTGAATCAGTGTCAGTAAAAACATCATTTGCACAAAAGTTCTTTTATTTTAGAGGAAACTACTTGTACAATAAAATCAATAAAATTCTCGCACTTACTAACCTATCTAGGGTGGAATGTAAAAACAAAGTCTGCCAATGGCTCTTAAAACTTGATTATGAACAAACTGAAAAACTTCTTACGATTCTATCTTAGCGTAGCTTCCGTAATACAAACACACACACACACACACACACACACACACACACACACACACACACACTTACACAGACACGCGCACACACACACATAAATCCAGGCATTAATTTGATTTATCATTTTGTTTATATTTTGTTTAATTTCTTATTTTTATTATTACTTTTTGTTTGGTTTTATAACTAGATTACTTTTTTTTTTCTTTTATTATATGTACAAGAAAAAATCTTTGAACCACTTTTAACTACCGTTGTGACAAAATTGTACCTATAAAAACCTAGAGGGGGAGCCAGGAATTCATAGCACAGGGTATCCTAGTTTGAGTTCCTGTCTCCCACAAATAGAAGACAACTAATTTGTAATAACTTTTAAATGTATCTTTTTGTGGGAGAGAAATAAAATATTATTATTATTATTATTATATTATTATTATTATTATAAATGTGAATTTCTTAGGAAAGAAGTTCTATATTTAGGACATACTATAACGAAAGATGGTCTTCAACCAAATGGAAAAAAAGAAGTAATTATGAAAATAGCAATTGATTTTTAACCCGTCACGCGATTACCTTAAAAAAACAAAAATCAAGTCAAGTGTCGTCATACGATCGAACCGGTCATTGGGAGACATTTGACGCCAAAATCTTCTGCGGCCAGCGTCTGGGCGCATGACGCGTGACGGGTTAATTAGAATTCACATTACGCAATTGACGTTTTGTACTTACAGTGTTGCCATATTAATTATAGAATAGTTATAATCCGAAGTAGGTTTTGTACATTGTCTTTATTACATTAACATCTAAAAAATATATTCACTCATCAGAATAAATGTGAAAAGGTTTATCTTATTTTAAACCAAAAATGTACGCATGATAATCCTCATAAAAGAAAATAGTTTTAGGAAGTCATAAATCGAGTATGGCAACAATATTAATAAAAAATTCGTTTCCTTTGGTTCAAATACTTCAAATGTTTGAACAGACTGACGTCTTGTTGTGTTCGTTATTTGTATACTGCGTATCGTCGTTTTCTCTTGATTTGCCACGATTTCTTGTTAGACCTGGACTGTTTATGGACTCTCAGATTGCTACTTACCTTGCGTGACCAGTGCTTGCCAAAGGATTTCGATTACCTGCTAATTACGAAGACATTTTGCTGTGACTCTCGGACTACGATTCTGCCTGTTATTTACATTCCGTTTGTGTACGATATATTAAGATGGGAAGCCGTGTAAACCCTACACGTATCATGTGTGTCAATTGTAAGTACCTTGCTTTGGCACTTGACACGAGAGTTACTGCTGTAATCTGCAGCTGGGTATACCCACAAATTGTAAGTATTTTTGTTTGTTAATTACTCATCCATAAACTGTTATAATAATGAAAAACTGCCACAAGTAGATATAATTTTCATATACACAATATTGTTTTAAGGTCTTGGACGATATCTATGTTTGTGAGGCGTGCAGAGATCTCGCGATTGCTGCAGCCAATCATAATTTAAACAGAGAGGCTTTTGGTGGTGAAGAAGCAGGACCTAGTACAAGAGGGCATACAAATGTATGCCTGTTATGTGGTTGTTCAACACTACATAGAACAAGTGACAAAATATACAAAGAAAATCCTACTGAAATGCAGCAATCTGTAATTAATATAATTAATAGAGAGCAGAGTAGCACCACAAGAGGTTTGTATACTTAGCTATAATTTTGACATCATAACCCACATTTACTAATGAGTTTGATAAATGTGGGTTATGATCCCTACAAAAATGTTAACATATATTTAAAGCTTAGCACTTAAAAGCTGTTAATTTCATGTATATTATGCCATCATTTGACTACTCTAACAGATAGCTACTAATTTCATAATACACCATTCATAATGGAATAATAAAATTATGCTTTAAGTGCTACAACTTACTACATACTAGATTGAATAGTTATACTAAAAGTTTTATATAAATATCATTATATTGTACTTAAAGTTAAAATATGCAAATATAAAAAAAGCACATTGGTTATATCTATGATGATTATTTTCAGATCTCCTCATCTGATCGTGTATGTCATCCTTACTGGCTACGCACTAAAAGAGAGGTTATACGAATGAGTCGTAATGATCAAAACAGATTAAATGAAGTAGCTCAAGAAGTGTCAATTGATAATGTGCTACCTGAGCTTCCATCGGATATAATACCTCCATCTGAGTCCCCACCAACAATGGAGACACAAAGTAAAATAATCTTGCCAAATTATATACGAGCAGCCAATTCCACTCACCACTGTGTGTTTCCAAATTGCAGCAGTAGCACTCTACATAAAATATCAGACAAACCGCGGGCTACTGTGCTACATAATCATAATTACTATTTGCCGAAATTAGCTCGTGTGTGTAGTGAACATTTGGCTAATAATTCATAGGACTCATTGTTTGACTCCGCGAACAGTATTGAGACATTTAATGTTGAACAAATACAGCATGTATTTTCATTTGTAAATACATTTAGTCCCACCCTTCGAAGATGTTGAAAATATGGATGAGAGATTATTTCAATACTGGCTTGGATTATCTAAGGAGAAATTCAATGTTTTACTTGGTGAAGTACCAAGGATTACAGAGTTATATAGAAGAAGTTTAGGCCTTGCAGCACTTCTATTGAAAATGAGAACTGGAGATTCAGACGAGAGAATTGCAACATTAGTGCAAGTACCACGTCGCACTTTGGAAGCCTTAATGGACAGTGTGAGGGAGATTTTATGTGAAGATTTTGTTCCAAGAAATCTGGGAATCAGGCACTTAACTCATGATGAGCTATAGGATCATAATTTAACTTTACCAAATGGGCTATTTGGCAATGAAAATAATGCCATAGTAATATGTGATGGCACATTTATTTATATAAATAAAAGTTTAATTAAATTTATATAAATCTAATTATATGTTTCAAAAAGATACATATTCACTGCACAAATATAGGAATCTCCTAAAACCTTTTTTGATTGTTGCCAGTGACGGTTATATTATTGATTGTTTTGGCCCTTACAAAGCAACTGCATCAGACGCTTCAATCATGACCAATTTATTTAATAATGAAAATTCTTCTCTAAGGTTGTATTTCAGAAATAATGATGCTTTCATTCTAGATAGGGGTTTTAGAGATTGCATTAGTTTATTGGAAGGATGTGGCTACAGACCATACATGCCGGAGTCACTTCTAGAAGGTGAACATCAACTAACTACAGCACAAGCCAATCAAAGACGTTGTGTTACCATTTGCAGATGGCTGGTGGAAGTGATTAATGGGTATTTCAAAAGAGATTATAAACAACTTCGCCAAGAATATGTTCATAGATCACTTCCCCATATGATGGACAACTTTAGAATAGCAGCGGCTTTATTAAACAAGTTTGGTGTTCGCTTACAAGACAATGTCAATGCTAATTAAATATTAAGCATAATTAGAGAAAATATGAATAGAGAAAATAATCTGGCTAGTATGGTTGATGCTATTAATAGGAACAGACGAACTTCTAATTTTCAAAATATATCGGCAGATAGAAATAATATTAACTTTACCCTACTGGAGTATATAGAGTTGATTTTATTCGCCTTGGGAACGTACCAGATTCGACAAGCTCGCTCGTATTATGGCAAGCATATACGTTTTCATGGCGGATACAGAATAGAAGTTGCTCGCTACAGCGAGCGACTTAATATCACTGAATATAACCTTAGAGGTAGTGGTGATACGACCTTAATTAGAGGTAAAATAAAGTCCCGCCATGTGTCTAGAAGACAATATTATGTCTACATTTTAATCGAAAATAATGTGTCCGGTCGAGTGGGCATATTAGAGTATACATATTAGAGATGAGGAAAGGGTATGGGCCTCATCACTTTTACTTTACGTCAATATTCTGCGCAAGGCTATTACTACTCCAGTTGAGCCGGCCCGTTTATACTGGAATGTGCAAGGTGGTATCCAAATTGCTAGGTTCTGAACATTTTCTACCGTATACGTTTAGCGTGTGTGGCAAAGGGGACATAAAATATTACGGTGTAGAATCACCTGCCGTGATTTTAACCAAATGAACAGGTAGGTTTTTATTGTATGAGGTTATTCTAAACTCAATTATTAATATTCTAAATCAATACTATGATAAGATCTATCACCCGCGCAATTAAAATGATTAAATAAACAATAAATGTTATTGATTTGGGTTTGTCAGACCACACTGCCCAAGTAATTAAAATTCCAGTAATAAGAAGTCCCAAACTAAAGTTCTGGCGCAAAATAAAACGGGATTACAGCTCAGAAAATATAAATAAATTTAAACTGTGTATAAAAAGTATTTCTTTTACAGAAATGTATAATACAAATAACCCAAGCATAGCATATCATTCTTTCATAGAGGACTTTAAATTATTTTATGATCTAAGCTTCCCGCAAGTTAAAGTAAACGTTCAATTTCAAAATAAACAAAAGTGGATATCTCGTGGGATCAAAATATGCAGTAAAAGAAAAAGGGAATTACTGTGGCATCTAAGAAGAAATCCTACAAAAAACAATGAATATAAATACTTTAACTACAGTAAAACATTTAAAAAAATCATTAATTAAACAAAACGTGCTCAAAATAATCATAATATAGAGACATCTGAAAATAAATCTAAGACTACATGGCAAATTATAAATAAAACAAAACTCAATATACCGAAGGAAACCATTGATAAAATTAAAACAGATAACAACTATATTATCTCACAACCGACAGAAATTGCTAACGCATTTAATAAATACTTTGTACAAAAAGTAGAACCAATCCCATATGCAGGAATAAATGTAACATCCTCAATTAAGCGTCGTCTAAATTCAATGTTTTTAGCACCAAGTCTCCCGTACCATATAAATAAAATAATAAAAGGATTAAAAAATACTAGCAGCGTAGGATATGATGGCATTTCCACAAAAATAATTAAAGCCGTAAATGAGGATATTTTTCATCACTTGTGTTATCTCATTAATTTAAGTATATCGACGGGAATGTATCCAAATAAACTGAAATTAACTATTATAAAACCGTTATACAAAAAAGGAGACAAACAATTAATGGGAAACTATAGACCAATTGCAATGATTCCAATTTTCTCAAAAATATTTGAGAAATATATTTACAACGAAATGAACAACTACTTGGAAATGAACAATATCTTATGCAAAGAGCAAAAGGGATTTAGACGGGGCAAGTCAATTAACATGGCAATCTATGACTTTTACTATAGTGTTATGTCATACGTAGAAAAGACATCTCCAGTTAGTACAATTTTTTGTGACATGTCTCAGGCATTCGATTGCGTAGATCATAGGATCTTAACCAATAAACTGGAAACATATGGTATAAGGGGAAATATCTTAGAACTAATTCAATCTTACCTGTTGAATAGAAAACAAGCTACCGAGATATCGAAAATAAATTATAAAACAAAAAATGAAGAGACATATTCTTCAAGTAAACGTTATGTGACGTATGGGGTGCCCCAGGGGAGTGTGTTAGGCCTCCTTCTATTTACACTATATATTAATGACCTTCCAAACTCAACAGCTCATCCTATGACATTATTCGCCGATGATAGCTCAATAACTATACCGTGTAGGGATATACATAATTATAAATCTGAGATTAACAACTCCTTAGCATCCGTAGTATCATGGCTTAATAATAATAACCTCAAAATAAATCTTCAGAAAACATCAATTATGCACTTCAGTCAAAGATTAAAACCTCCACCAAATAATACTTTGACATATAATGGTACTGTTATTATGAAACTAATATTATTCGATTTCTTGGTTTGAATATAGATGCAAAATTAAATTGGAAAGATCATATTGACCAACTAAACTCCAGGATTAGTAGTTTGTCTTTCGCTCTGTACAAACTAGCTCGAACCCTAAGCACTAATGCAATTATGGTGGCATATTATGGTCTCATTGAGTCTATGCTTAGATATGGAATATTGTTCTGAGGTAACTCAACAAATAGAGAAATGGTGTTCAAACTTCAAAAGCGTAGTATACGTGCAATGTTTGGCATTAAATCAACTGATAGTTGTAAGCCTTTCTTTGTTCAACATAAAATTTTAACTCTACCCTCATTATACATCTTAGAAGTAGTTTTGTTTGTTAAAAATAATCCACACTTATTCCCACGTCTTTTGATAATGTGGTTCGTAGTCGACGTGACAATAGCAGGTTACAGATACATCCAGCGAAAACAGCGCTGCTTCACAAAAGTGTAATATGTATGGCTCCCGTAATTTATAATAAAATTCCCATTAATATTAAGCAATTGAATTCAAAATTGTTAAAGTCAAAACTTAAAGCCATATTAATTCAGAAATGTTATTGTACCCTTATTGACTTTTTGAATGATAAACTGTGACATAAATGTAATATGACTATGTTAACTAATGTAGGTATTTGTTTTAAATTTAATATCACCGGTATTGATACTATTCATTTTTTTTGTATTCTATTAATTAATGTACCTTGACTGTGTTCTGCACTAATCTATGCATTTTTTAAATTTCATTTGATATAAATACTTGTAACAGTCTGCCTAATTATTCTCTTAATATATTTGTACGCCGATCACGGCAAAACATGTCGCACTAAATAAGACTTTCCATCTATGTGCATGACATTTAATGTACTATAAAAACACATGTTTATACAAATAAAATTATTATGTTTCTCTTATCACAGGTACTTTCTAACATATTGTATTAGAAAATACCTGGCCCTTTGGGAGGCTTACACGGAGACATGGGTCCAACGTGAAGAGGCCCTTCGAGAGTTTTAATCAAACGTGTTATGGAACATCTACAGCGGCACTAGCCGCAGCAGGCGTAGGACTATTGCTACGTATGGATTCTAATATATGGGCTATAGGTATGGGTGTTTGGTGGACCGGTATATTGCTAACTATGGATGAAAAACGGCGTCTGCCCTGAATACTCTAATAGAATCAATGCAATGGGCAGACGGTGACTCGCCAACTCGCTAGATGGGCCCCCTGATAAGCCACTATAGGCATCCAAGCCAGCAGCAGAGGGCAACACCGGTGCAAGTGGCTAGGGGTGTCGAGCGGTGCTGTGCCGGTTTCACCATCACGGGTCTCGTGACAACGGAGACCCAGAGCGGGTTTCCCCGTAGTTATGCCCTTAAAAATGACACTTCCACCCCCAAGCATATAGCTCTAGCGGCCCCCCTCTGACCGGCCGACCAAGGCAAGCCAGAGTTGAGAGTCCTACGGGCGCTCTTGAAGTTCCACCCCAGCCAACCAGTAACGGCAAGCCGGGGACGAGGCCCTAACCAACTCTCTGAGGCATTCAGGACCGCAGTGTCGCCACTCACATTCAGCCCGCCACAAGCTGCTCTGCGGTTTGTGCGCTTTAATTTAACCTGGTGATACATTTTTTGTTTATATCACAAGGCGAAGGTGATAGTTTTAAAGCTAGTATACTGTGCCCTCCGATATCGCGTTAGTCTCATGAGATAACGACTGTCCCAGAGGGGTTAAAAATAATAAAAAAATGTATGTAAAATTATTATTATTATTATTGTGTTTCTCTTATCAGAGGTACTTTCTAACATATTATATTAGAAAATACCTGGCCTTTTGGGAGGCTTACACGGAGACATGGGTCCAACGTGAAGAGGCCCTTCGAGAGTTTTAATCAAAGGTGTGATGGAACACCTACAGCGGCACTAGCCGCAGCAGGCGTAGGACTATTGCTACGTATAGATTCTAATATATGGGCTATAGGTATGGGTGTTTGGTGGACCGGTATATTGCTAACTATGGATGAAAAACGGCGTCTGCCCTGAATACTCTAATAGCATCAATGCAATGGGCAGACGGTGACTCGCCAACTCACTAGATGGGCTCCCTGATAAGCCACTATAGGCATACAAGCCAGCAGCAGAGGGCAACACCGGTGCGAGTGGCTAGGGGTGTCGAGCGGTGCGGCGCCGGTTTCACCATCACGGGTCTCGTGACAACGGAGACCCGGAGCGGGTTTCCCCGTAGTTATGCCCTTGAAAATGACACTTCCACCCCCAAGCATATAGCTCTAGCGGCCCCCCTCTGACCGGCCGACCAAGGCAAGCCAGAGTTGAGAGTCCTACGGGCGCTCTTGAAGTTCCACCCCAGCCAACCAGTAACGGCAAGCCGGGGACGACGCCCTAACCAACTCTCTGAGGCATTCAGGACCGCAGTGTCGCCACTCACATTCAGCCCGCCACAAGCTGCCCTGCGGTTTGTGCGCTTTAATTTAACCTGGTGATACATTTTTTGTTTATATCACAAGGCGAAGGTGATAGTTTTAAAGCTAGTGTACTGTGCCCTCCGATATCGCGTTAGTCTCATGATGAGATAACGACTGTCCCAGAGGGGTTTATTATTGTTATTATTAAAAGATCATAAAAAAGGTTTTCTCTATGTCGCCAACACGCAATGCTACTTAACCTGATCTGTGTCTGATACCTACCCACATTAAAACGCAAATAATAGCTAAAAAGCATTTAACTGTAAATATCTAAAAATCTGTTGACGAGAATCGGGGTGTAACTTCCAAACTTCAAATCGCAATATCTTTAATTCCTGACTTTATTTAATGGTGATCCTGAAGACAAAATTGTTCAGGAATTTAAACCCTATATTTTGAGATATCTTTCATGGATTGACGCAATAAAATGATGTCAGCAAAAAAATGTATGAGAGTTCGCCAATGTTCTTAATAAAAGACTTTTCAAAAATTATACAGCCTTTAACTAATTGACTTAAAAATAAAAATAAGGTTAATATCACGAAAGAATTTATTGACGCATTTGAGACATGTAAGCAATTACTCACAAACGCACCTTTACTTCAATTTCCCGATTTCACGAAACCATTTCTTCTTACAACTGATGCATTAAACTTTGCTTTAGGAGCAGTACAATCGGTTGTGATAAACCAATCGCCTTTGCAAGCAGAACTTTAAATGACGCCGAAACACGCTATAGTGCGATAGAAAAGGAATTGTTAGCCGTAGTTTGGGCATGTAAACATTTTAGGCCATACTTATATGGAAAGAAATTCATTATTATCAGTGACCATAGACCACTTGTTGGCTAAATTCATTTAAAGAACCAGGAAGCCATCTTACTAGATGGAGGTTAAGATTATCTGAGTATGATTTTGATATAAAATACAAACCAGGTAAACTTAATTCTAACGCGGACGCACCTTCCAGAATTAAAGTAAACGCATTAGACAATATATCAATGATAGTTAATACTGATAACAATCCTGATAGCCCAAAAACTATAGTTATTTCGTCAGATGACGAAGATGAGCAAATTAGTTCCAAAAGGCCTAGATCACCATTTTCTACACGATCTATCAGTAGCGCTACTCTTACTACATCTGAAAAACCAGAGTCATCAATCATAACAATACACTCTGAGGTAAACACTGATTCTTCAGGTATTCCGATATTACATGAAGCAATAGATACAATGTCGAATCAAATCTTATTATTTACTTGGAACAAAAATGAAAATAGTATCAAGAACCTTAATAGAGATAAACAAAAGGTACTTGAAGTACATATGCCGATCGATAACCCAGATTTAGTAAAACAATTTCTGAAAGAATATATCAGACCCAAAATAAAATATTATATTTATTTCGAAGATGAACGACACCGAATTTTATTTTCCAAAATTATAACATAAATATTCAAAAAGGGTTCAGTCAATATTTTTGAATGTACACAGAGAGTAATTTATATCGAAGACGAAAATGAACAAAGAGAAATAGTCTTAAGTACCATTCCGGCAAAACATGTCACCGAGATATAAAAGAAACAATAGCCCACTTAAAAAGAACCTATTATTGGAACAACGTAGATCAAACAGTAGCAAGTATAATTAACTCTTGCAAACTTTGTAAGCAAATGAAATACGATAGAAAACCACTGAAACCTGAATTACAATTAACTCAAACACAAACAAAACCATTTCAGAAATTTTTTATAGATATCTTTTCAATTGAAGGAAATTACTTTTTAACCTTAGTAGACGCTTTTAGTAAGCTCGGACAAGCAATTGTAGTTTCAAACAGGTCTACACCTGAAATTATTAAAGCTTTTTTAAAGTATTTCTCAATGTATGGAGTTCCTACAAAAATTAGTGCCAACCCAGGTTCCGAATTTAACAATAACTTGTTAAAAGAAATGCTAACATTTTACAAGATAGATTTACACATAGGTACACCACATAATCCGAATTATATGGGTGTAGTCGAAAGATTTCACTCGACAATTACGGAAATTTATAGATTAGCAAAATATGAAAGAAAGATAACCGATGTCGTATCAGTTATGACATACGCCAGCATGTCATACAATCAGGCAATTCATTCGACAACTGGTCTTACGCCTTTCGAAGTAGTATTAGGTCATACCGACTCTTCCAATATATTCGATGTAGATTTTAATAAAAGTTATACACAACAACTCGTAATCAAATACGTAAAAAGGACAAAACACCTTTATAATTATTTACGATCAAAATGATAGAGTCAAAGGTAAAGATCAAACAGAAACGCGGCGGTGAAACAGATTTCAATATTAAGTCAGGCGACAATATTTATATAAAAGGGGTAAACACTAGACGTAGTAAAGATAAACCACGTTATCAGAAAGCGATAGTTAAGGACAATATTAATAGAAACACAGTAACTGTCCAAACAAAGTGCCAGTTAAAGACATAAAACGTCCTTCACAGGTTCGTCCTGATGATAGCGATGCAAGGGAACCACGTCCTTCAACTTCAAAGAATTGAAGACAATCCCGGAATACTCCCCGTAAAGGAAGGACAAGCAGTAATTAGCCTCTATAATTGGCAAATATTTAAGATTTTAGATTTACAATTAATATATGATAGTTTAGCTTATAATATAAAGAAATATAATGAAATTATTAATTTTATGAATGATAGAGTAGAAATATATAATTTAGATGGGAATCTTGTCGATGCTGAACTTCAAACACAATATGTAATGAACATCACTCTTGAAAGGTATAATCAATTAATTCCGAGTATTAGAGTTAAAAGAGGACTTGTCAATCCATTAGGAACTGTAATTAAAGCTATTACTGGAAATCTAGTTAATGATGATGCGATGAGATACAATAATCTGATTAGCAATCTAAACTCAAAGCAAAATTTACTTATGAATAAAATAACTTTAATTTCTGAAATATTAGATACGTTTGTTAACATTACAAATTCCACTAGAAATAATTTTATTATCCTAGAAATAACTATTGAGGAAATAGAAGATATTTTAAATAAAACTCAATTCCAAAGAAATAGAAGTCTTGTACTAAATACTTTTAATTTATTGACAAATAATTTTCAATTCATTGTTGTTAACACGACTAGTCGTGTTAACAACAATGAAGATGAAGTGGAAACAGCAATTTTACTGAGTAGAATAAATGTCCTACACCAATCCATATTAGATACAAACGAATTATTTTCTATACTAAAATATGTTGAGAAAAAGACAATTTAGTATTTCCTGTAACAAATGAAAATCTTATTAAAATCGAACAATGTATAGACATAAAAACATATGTAAAAGGCAAACAAATAACTTTTATATTATCAGTTCCAACAGTCCAATTAGATGTGTACAATTACTACAAGTTACACCCATTCCCTATGTACAACATCCATTTAAACCTTTTAAACGCCTATATTCTTGCGAAGCGGTCGAAAACATTAGCGCTCTCCCAGCCTTGCAGAGAAGTTGACGAAGGAAAACTCCTTTGCTACGAAAACAACGTGTCCGCCGAAAATGAAAACGCATGCATTGAAGACCTCATCAAATTCTCAACTAGGATAACATCATGTACTCCATTGACAGTAAATGCTTCGGACATCAAAATAAAACCTGTCCAACCAGATTCGTGGTTAATATTCGCTGGTTTCTAGACATTCCTGACGGAGTATTGTGAAAATGACATGAACCGACACGAGATTATGAGAACTTATATTGTAACTCTCAACAGCCGATGTGAAGTAAAAATTAGGAACATCACGCTGAGGAAACATCGCTTACAGACAGGAGATGTTGCCTACCGCAGTACACCATCTGTACACCTACCCAGTATTACAATACCGAAAAACGTATTGCAACGTAAAACTACGAGCCTAGACCACATAGATTTGCAGAATCTACCGTTCCTGTCCCACGCAGTTAACAGTGAAAACGTAGTGTTGACCAGTGTAAAACAATTTGTGAATTTACACAGTGTTAGTTTAGGCACTATAATCGTTTATGTAATTTTCTTTATTATACTCGTTGTAACCATGTTTAAATATAAATCCGTATTACTGTATAAATTCTGTCAAAATCATCATCCTCAAAAATCGGATGATGATTTAGAACTTACGGAGGGAGGAGTTATGGGTACAGATATCCATTCTTTTTTTCTTTGGGGAATGCATTGACGCATACCTCTCCGCGGGGCGACGGAGAGGTTATGTCGGGCTCACCGGGGAAAAGATACCCCTGTAATACCGACTAAACCTACCACGGTGTTCCTCGGCATAACCATAGACGGCGAGGCCGCGCAAATCGCTTTCACATGCAATCGCGATCCCGCCTTGGTTTCGGCCCGCCGTGTGAAACAGGCCACTGCACAAAAATACTGCCTCCACCGTCCTCTTGGAGGGAACAAAGACGATAGAGGTGCACGTGGGAACACGCACGCCGCCTCGCGGACCTGGTGATAATCGGGTGGCGAGCAGGCCCACGCAGCTCACCACCCCTAGCTCAAACCTCAGGGTGGCTGGAGGTCATCACGCGCCCTCCGGCGCCCGGTTCTGCGGTTGGGGAGAGGATTTAAGCGCTACCTCTCCCGCTCCGCCGCCTCCGTGATGGAAATTACTTCCTCACAAAAGGAGGCGACGGCGTTCCATGATCTGTCACTCCGGACCATAGACTGGACCACGGCCGGGAGTGAGAGAGCAGCCAGTCCGACTGCCGCGATCACCTTACGGCGCTGCGATGCCCAGGCGGGGCATTCCGCCAAAGTGTGCAGCGCCGTGTCCACAACAACATCGCGGCAGTCACCGAGACCCATACCCGTACAATATACTAGTTCACACGATGCCACCTATGGTGCTAAGAATTATCAACAAGTATTAGTTACTAATTATTAATTACAATAAAGTTAATGTTGACCAAACCCATTATATTAAGTACCCAGTGTTTTCCCATAACAAAACGTGTGTGTCTACACGTATTAATACACACACAAATGTAACTAGTATATAAGCTCATTGAAAACCATATTTATTCATTCTATTTGTAAAGCTCATGCTGAGCAGACTGCACTATTTAAAAAAAGTATTTTTTTAAAACTTCAGTGCGTGTTCATATTTGACTACCTTGTCCATCGATTTATTTTCTTTTTGACAGTTCGAAACGGTTCAAATTATTGACGCCCTCATACGTTACCGATTTGAAATAATAATCGATTTTATTTAAGAAGAACTTTCAATCGATTTAATGCATCGACATATTTTTAGTATAAATATTAAGTATTCGTTTATTAGTTGTTTTAAAATTACATATATATGAAATAAATAAATATATAAATAATAAATCATTACAATTAAAATATTTATACTTATAAATAATATAACGCAAAATTTTATTTTAATTTAATCTAATTTAATTTTTATTTGACATTAAATTCCAATACTTAAATTCTATGATTTCGACTTAATTACTTGCAAATAATTAACCATGGAGTCATAGTTATGTACTATTTTGATTTTCTTTTTTGTATTAAATTTACAAAACAATACTTACAGAAATTCAAATTATTTTTTTATTATATTTTTTATTTCATTATATTCATATGATCGATTTATCTTATTTCAAGACCTGTTTTATAGTCTGTGGTTGCTTATTATGCATAGGGCACTTCACTAAGTGGGCGTTACCCGTCAATAAAGTACGTCATACACATGATACCGACAAAAAAAACGGTAATTCATAGGCGTGAGCTGTCAAAAATAAAATAAACGAATGAACAAGGTATAACTGCCATATAAATGCAGCTGTCCGAGGGAGATAGCGAGATATATTGCTATTGCTCTCTCCCGATTTCTTAACCAATTTAGATACTGTTTACAAAATAATCTAATTTCAATATTGCTCTATTCGCTCTGTTGTGTAAAATACTAAATCACACATAGGCCATCATATCATCGCACCATACTAAGTCATCTACGATGATAATAAATAAGTAAGTGAAAGCATACCAAACAATCTTACATTCGCATTTATAATAATACTTTATTGATAATAATAATACCTCATTACAAAGCTTAAACAGTTACAATAAATGAACAATAAGTGGAATAGTGAAACTTTGTAATTAGCTTGGAAACATCTGCAACCGAACAAGGTGGTAACTTATATCTCGGTATGCATCTCATCCCCTTGCAAAAATTGTACAAATTTAAAAGCCAGTTTCTAAACGTAAATTTATAATATACATAAGTTAGGATTTCTGTATTTAATTCTTTATTATTTTTTTCTAATATTATAGCTCAGTGGGGAGACCAACAGACTGCAATGCAGAGGGTCTTGGGTTCGAACCTCCGTCGCGCATCTCTGACTTTCGGAAGTAATATGACTTTTCGAAATTATGTGCGTATTGATTGACAATTATCGCCTACTCCGTGCCTCGGAGAGCACGTTAAGCCGTCGGTCCCAGCTGCTATGAACATCTATGGCAGTCGTTATTGGGAAATCAGTGCCCTATAATATCCTGACACTGGTCTAGCCTTAGAGTATCGTTAGCCTTCGGGTTGCGGAGGTCTGGTGGCAGCCGCTCCATGTAAAAACTGATATCCAGTCAAATCCGGTTAGACCAGAAAAGACGACCCCATGTGACTTGGGAATAATAAAGGCTAGGGAGAAGAATTATTTATTATGCTAGTTTTTATTTCATGTCTTATTATTTATTTTTATGGTTATGTATTGTTTATTTCTTTATTTTGAGTGCACTATTGGCGGAACAAACGCCAATTGTGGTGTTCGCTGAAAATCAGCGCTGTGTAGTGTCTGCAGCAATGCAAATGCCATTAGTTAAAAGCATTATGCTGAGCGCATCACCGATATTTTTGTGCCTTCTGTGCCTTCAGATGGGACGTGCATCTGCACACAAATAAAATTTTAATTGTTTAAAGTTACTTTGTATTTTATTTAACATATTTTTGTTATACCTACATTTAATAATTGATGCATGTCGTGATGGTGCCAAAATAAAAACCTTTTTTTTCTTTTCTTTCTTTCTTATTTGATTTCCTCTCTATTTTGTTATGCCTTTTTTACAGGTACCAAGTCCATTGACATTAGATGTTTGTGCGAATCCGACTCGCGCATACCGGCATTATCTACACCACGAAGATAGTAAACTATTTACTTGATAGAAAGTGTTTACTATCTTCAGCGTATTACTATCGTAAATAAGCGTGTTATCGACCCTATAGAAAAGGTATAAAATATCAACGAAGGCAAAGGAATTAAATTAATAATTTTATTTAAAATAACTTAAATTGTAGTATATTTCAATAATAGTAGTGTAAAAAGTAGTAGTTAAAAAAAACAGCTGTTCCATACATTTTGTCGTGGTCAAAGTCCAATTTTGTATGTAACAGCTGTTCTTTTTCCGCAACTTTGGCAATGTCCCAGAACAAAAGTTGTTCATAATAACAAGTATAATCACCGAAATTAAACACTTTATACGGAATTTATCGCGTTGTTTATTTTACTTTAAACACTGGTATTACATATTTTTGAAAACTCTAACACTACTATTATATAGATTAAATAGTAGTAAAATTTCAATAATAGTAGTGTTAGAGTTTTAAAAAATATGTAATACCAGTGTTTAAAGTAAAATAAACAACGCGATAAAATCTGTATAAAGTGTTTAATTTCAATGTATAACATTCGCGTAAACATAAGTCAATATTAAGTATAATCACCCTCTGAGAGGTTTTTACTATATTAAGAAACACCCAGTATATCAGCATGGACCTTAAAACTATTAGGTTCTATTCAAATTAACTGTCCAAAGTCATCACCCAAATCAATACCATATAAAAACCACTTTATTTGATTGGAAGAACATTAACAAACAATTCATAGAATTGACTATAGTGTTACTAATGTAATTGCAATTTATATTGCTTATACAGTCTCACATACAAGACGTGGTATTATTTGTAAACAAGAAAATGAAACAGAAAGCATTATCAAACAAATTTGCGATAAACCATATCGATGTTCTACCAAAGAACTTTATAAACAGAGACATCCAAAAGATGTTTTACCCTTTAAACTTGATCCTGTATATATTTCTAACATCCAAATATTCAACACGTAACAATATTATAACTGCTATCGGAAAGAAATATAGGATAGCAGTATTGATTATTTTGTTAGGTATATTTATTTTATATGGTCTAAGAGTTATATTTTTAAATATTACTGATTCCGATGAAGAGAATTTAGAAGCCAGAAATATAATTGTCTATTTAATTAAGTTTTTCTATTTCTTCATTTACTGCGCTGGTTTTACTGTCTTGTACATTCTCAATACCATACAAAGTCGTCACAATCTGACACTTATTTTAAAAATCCAGAAAATTCATAAGGGCATTGGCGTTAATAAGAAATTTTGTAATGATTTCATTATTTGGAATTGCATAATTAGTACAATTGTAATTTGCAGTAATTTCCTCTTAATCTTCTCGTACAAAAATTTGCGTTCTTATTATTATGTTATTGATTTTTGTTTTGATATATTTCTGTTCATAAGTTATGATATGAATTTAGTATATGTAATTCGTGTATTAGTATTAATAAATAAATATCTTAATAAATGGATACAACGTATTCAAATAATTGATAGAATGGCAGTTGATTATGAGAAAATGTTTGAGCTTTATCAAAATATCCTGGAAGCTTATAATCTGTTTAAAAGGATTTTTAACATTCTGGTAAGTTCATACATATTTAGATTAGTTTGATTTAAAATAAATTTATTGAAACAGTTTCGAATTTCAGATATTTCTGGAAATTGCTGACACTTTCTTTCGATCCTTATGTTATATAAAGCTACAGCTAGAAATATTTCAACATGAACCAGATTACTATAAGGTTGGTAAAATAAATAAACCATATATTACATTTATTTATAGCAAAGCGAGAAACACATCACCCAGCTTCGGTCTGCCCAACTGAAATATTTCTATATTATATTATTATTGTTATTAATAGAAGTAGGTTTACAATACTGGACTCCTTCGATGTTTGGCAGTCGCCTAATGGGATCCGGGCCAACTCCACCTTAGTATTTTAAACGTAAAATACGCTTTGACACGCGTTTCACCTCCAGGCGATGCATTCTATAGGATAGTTTTCTTTATGATGATGTAATGGTTGTCCACCGTCAAAGAAATTTGAACCTTTTTCTTTGAGTGGTTTCTCGAAGGGTGTCTGCTGGGCCCGCAATTATAATTTTGCAATGGCTTTTTGCCCAGGAACCCTTAGTTCTATAAAATATTTTTTTTTTGCAATTACTACTACGTTTATTTTAGTGACATAATTAAATAATTAACATAATATATACACAAATTATTTACAAGAAATAAAAACTAAAGAGAAAAATAAAACTTCAAAATTAAAATAATATTAAGTTGCTTTCTTTTAAAACCTAGTATTATACTTTTAGGATGATCACACGAAAAACATTTTGGTGACAATTTTTTGGGTGTCCAAAGGAATAGTTTTCGTTATATGGTTGAGCATTCGATGCGAGGACTTCTACACTAGTATTAATGAAACGGAAACTGCTTGCATGATACGATTGAAGAATATAAACTGTTCAGGTCAGTGTACAGTCAGTGTATGTACATATTATTTACACAATATGTACATAATTGCACCCCGAAGGGGAAAGAGGTGTACGAAACGTGGGTGACATTTTGTCATATAGTTTCATAGCTAGCGTGATAGGGGGCCACCAGTGAATTTGTGTTACAAAGGCATTGGTGCTATGACAATATTTCAGAATATATTTGAAAAATTTCATGAAGTATTGTTTCAATGATGCAGACCTTTTTAAATTAAGTAATATTTGATCGACTACAAATTGATATCAAATATCCTCTAGAGAAATATAGAAAAATATAATAAGATTTATTTTAAACTATTTATATTTCCCTTTACTTTACGTTTCGACTGCTTTCCGGCAGCCATGATGGCAGACGGAAACCATCTTACTCTCGTAAGCTGGTTTCCGTATAATTGAAGGATGCATTTATTTCAAAGTATCCAATCATGGATGTTATTATATACGCAGAATTAGCGAATATCATGAAATCAGCTGTGTTTTACGTTAAATCCGTATAAAGTAGTTAACTTAATTAAATTTTATTGCGTGAAATTATTCTATTAAATTTAAATTTTTGGTAGCAATATGTATATTGCCGTTAGTAATAATCAGGCACTTTAACTCTTTAAAATTTTAATCTCAGACGTCATTTCAGATGTGTGCCTGCTCAGTAGCTGAACGGAGTTTTAAGCTATATCTGGTAGACTATAATAGGATCACCCCTATCTATAATCTAACGTATAACTGTAGCTTTAGTTACGACCTTAAGTATGTATCAATATGCATATATTACTACTTACCGCTGCAGTACTCCTAAGGATATTTTTGGGCTCAGATACAAAGGTTTTGATGACGCAAAACACCTGAAAATGGCTCTCGAAAATAATCCAAATTTATCTTAAATTTAACTAAATTCAGTGAAATCGCATGCATAACTCCATTCCTTAGTTCGTCCAGAACTAGAGTATCTTATACCGTCCTATAAAACCGAAACTATAGCTTCTTCTGCCTTCCCATAAACCTGGACTAGAACCCCTGATGTCCTCTCCTAAAACCGGGTCTAACAAATTTATTAACATTCATAACGCTTCTTTATTTTACAGAAAAAGAAAAATATTTGTGTAAACGCGTGATTCGAATGAGAAGAGAGACATTCAGTAGAATGACGTCATGCGGCCTGTTTTATGTGGACGCTGTGTTGCCATTGAGCCTAATGGGACTTATCACTAACTACACGATCGTATTACTTCAGTTTGCTTTTCTTTAAAATTAATTACAAATAAAGTTTTGGAATAAATGAATTTAAATTAAGAAGGAGTTTAAATTTTTCAACCGTATGAACGTTATCAACAAAGGGTTGGCAGATGAAAATACAAACATAATCCATAGCCCATGATAGCTGAAATGTTTCATTTGTATTCCACCCACATTTTGCCAGCTTGGTTTTTAATCCCACGTAATAAAGAGGGAGTCTATTATCATCTACCAGGAATGTATCAGACACACAGCGCTTAGAATTTCTTGACAGTAAAATGTAATAACATTTTACTTGACCTACGAACTCGAGACCTCTTGGTCGCTCTTAAGATCGCTAACGATGATAAGATAAGTAAATTAATAAAAAACCAAACATTCAAATCATAGTAGGCCCTCGTCTCGTAGTGATATTGCACGAAAAAGTACACTGAGATAAATAAAAACACTAAACGTATTCAAAGCTAGTAGGGCGCATCTTTGATATAGTCGGCCGAAACAAGTATTTATTAGGTACCTACCTATTAATACTTATTTGCGAGTAAGATCCGTTACCTGATAACAAATCACGAAAGTCTAAGAATCCTTCTTAGATTTGCGCGATTTGTCCGACTTGCATCGATTGTGGTCACGGTTAAGACCTGTTACCTAGTATTATATTATGTATGTGATATAGTTCTTTGTAAAAAACGAGAAAATAAAATGTTGGAGCGCCTAATTTTTATACATCAGCAAATTGTATGGCTCTCTGTCTTTGCTCAATAAATCTGTTATTTATTTTTATTTCAATCGAGTGAACTTGAACTGTTTTAATTGTATTGTATACACCCATTTAGCCTATTGAGTCCCTGCGGCACACCGTTGGTCAGACAATAGATTTTTAACAATGTCTGGTATTGCAAGAATTGAAAGACATCGGCTTAATTTAAATTGTTTCTGTTAACAATGCGCAATTGTTAATAAATTCGTTATATAGTATATAATAGTTAACAATTGAAATTAAACAGATTTATACGGATTTTAACGCGTAATTTATTTTTTATAAAACCTATTATTACATAATTTTGAAAGTTTAAACTACTATTATTGTTAAACGCTTTTACTAGTTAGGTACTGTTTACTTATGTTTAAGCTATTTAAATTATAAAACTATTTATATTTAATTTTACACATTCAATTATACTATCAAAATGTGCGAGGCTTAAAAACCAAAACTGTTAACTTTTACCATAACATATCTTTACATAATTATGACATTGTAGTGCTCACGGAGACTTGGTTGAACAGCGGTGTCTATGATTCTGAGTTGTTTGACGATAGATATGTAGTTTACAGACGGGACCGTGAATCAAGTAGGTATAAAACTCGTAAAGAAGGAGGAGGAGTTTTAATCGCTGTCGCGAAAACTTTGAAATCATGTAGATTATCACATATTGAAAGCGAGATTGAAGACTTATGGATTAGCGTTGATATAAGTTCCTCAAATAATTGTAACAATAAATTGTATGTCAGCGGTATCTACCTACCGCCACCAATTCATCGTGATTCACTGGAGTTGTTTACCAAAAATGTTCATAGGGTATTTAATAAAAATAAACAAATTTTGATTTTAGGAGACTTTAATCTTGCTAATATAACCTGGCTTGCGAACGATGAATTTATATACTTGTACCCAGAAGCCAGTTCCTCAGATATTAATGCGATAATGTCAGAGTTCTTGAATTTAAATGGCCTTAATCAATACAATAATATCTTAAACAACAAGTCTAAAATATTAGATTTGATACTTAGTAATAACTCCATTACAAATGTCGCTCGTTGTAATTACAGTTTAACAAAGGAGGACCCTTTACACCCCCCACTAGAGTTTAATCTAACAGTGATTGCAGAACATTTTTTAGAAGCGAAAAATGTACAAAAACCTAACTTTCTTCGCGCAGATTATGAGAAAGTTCTAAATAATTTGTTAGCAATAAACTGGGAAAATGAGCTCGAAAACTGTACTTCTGTTAACGATATGGTACACATTTTTTACAACCTATTGAGACATACTATTACGGATTGTATTCCTATGAAAAAAACGGCCTGCAATAAATATCCACCTTGGTACTCAAGTGATCTTATACGACTACTTAGAGAAAAGTACAAATACCATACTCGTTTTAAAAAGTACAAGAATCCATTAGACTGTGAGTTTTTTGAGAGATTACGGGATGAATGCAATGACCTAAATTCATCAAGCTATAAGAAATACATCAGTAGTATAGAAAATAACATTAAAAAGAACCCTAAAACATTTTGGTCTTTCATAAAAAGTAAGAGAAAAGGTAGCAGCACATACCCGGCACAAATGTCACACAACAACAAAACCGCATCAGGTGGAAGAGATGTCTGCAACATGTTCGCAGAGAATTTTGCAAGTACCTTTAGTGCCCCGACAGATGGGCCAAGTCTCACCAACACAAATACCAACACTGGATACTCTCTCACGTCTGCAGCACTGTGTAACTTAGAAGTTGATAGCAGAGAACTATATTGTGAATTAATTGGATTAGACGAAAGTAAGGGCGCGGGTAGTGACGGTATTCCTCCTATTCTTGTTAAACGCTGTGCTAAGGCCTTAGTACCTCCCCTACAAATAATATTTAATAGGTCTTTACGCGATGGTGTCTTTCCCGACATCTGGAAAGAAGCTATCGTCATACCCATATTGAAGTCTGGGGAGAAGCACTTAGTGGCTAATTATAGACCAATCTCTATACTTATTACGTTCGGAAAAGTATTTGAAAAACTTGTTAGCAAGCATTTGATGTGGTTTCTTAAACAACACATTACTGAATATCAGCACGGTTTCGTTAAATCTAGATCTACTAATACTAACCTCATGTGTTTTACATCAGCTTTGACTAAGTGCCTTGACAATCGTATTCCAGTGGATGCGATCTATACCGATTTTAGCAAGGCTTTTGATAAAGTGGACCACTGCCTTCTCATTAACAAACTGACTCAACTGGGTGTTGGTGGAACGATGATAGGGTGGTTTAAATCTTACCTAGAAAAGAGAGAATCAAAAGTGGTAGTAAATGGTCATTTTTCTGAATTTTATCAAGCAACTTCAGGAATCCCGCAAGGTTCGCATTTGGGTCCGATTCTTTTTAACGTCTTTATCAATGACATCACAGAGTGCTTCAAACACTCCCGCTATTATTTGTTTGCTGATGATTTAAAGATAATGAAACCAATTCAAACTAACTTAGACTCCAAAATGCTACAGGATGACATCAACAGACTAGCAGACTGGTGTAATCAAAACAAGATGATTTTAAATATCAGTAAATGTCACTACATTCAGTTTACTCGTAATAAAAAAGCGTTAGAGAATAGATACTACATTGAGGGAGTCGAAATAAAGAAGCTGACCATTATACGTGACCTAGGAGTCCAACTAGATCACGCGCTGAAGTTTGATGTACATATTTTGAATATCGTCTCAAGGGCTTTCAAGGTACTGGGATTTGTTTTGCGAAATAGTAAAGAATTTAAAAGACCAGCTACAAAAATAAAGCTCTTCAACACCTTAGTCCGTCCAATATTGGAATATAATTCAGTAGTATGGAATCCGCATTACGAGGTTTATTCTAAGCGCTTAGAGAGTGTCCAAAAGCGGTTTCTCTACCATATCTGCTACGGTGATCACTTGGCTAAACAAATGACTAGTTACACCGACAGGTTGAAATACTATCGTATGGAAACTCTAACCAGTCGTAGAAAGAAACTGGACTGCATCATCCTTCACAAAATTTTAAGTGGAGCGATTGATTGCAATGAACTTTTGAACTCATTAGTTATCAAAGTTCCGACTCGGATTCCCAGGCACAATACTTATGAGCTATTTTGTATCCCTCGATCCAAAACTAACCTCGGTCATTACGCCGCTGCGCCAAGGCTTTGTAGGCAATATAATACCCTGGCAAAGACTACGGACTTGGATATCTGTACGTCTTTGTCCAAGTTTAAAAAATGTTTAAGTGAGTGTATTTAATTTTGTACGTAATATTTATTTTTATATTTATTTTTGTTTAAAGTTTTTATCATTTTTAATTTCATCGTTTTCTGTTCATAATTTTAATTTTAATTCTATTCTTTTTTATATTTAACTTTGTTAGCTTAGTTGTTAACCATACTGTGCATGCTGTGGTCTCCTGTAAGTGAAGGAGTACACCTATTCGATACTTTTGTAATTTTTTTTTTTATTTATATGTCATGTGTTGTGTATATTCTTTGTTGGAGATCCTAAATATAAATAAATAAATAAATAAATAAATAAATTTGACAATTGTATGGGATTATACAATTGTGTGAATTCGAATATCGATTACAATTAGTTTTACAATTCGAATCGTAATCAATGATATCAAGCTTATATTAAACTGTCTCACTGCTGAACATGGGCCTCTTCTCAATGTGAAGAGGGGTAGGCCGTAGTCCACCACGCCACGCTCTTCCAGTGCAGGTTGGCAGACTTTAGACTTCAGACTTTCAGATATGCAGGTATCTCACAATGTTATCCTTTACCGTTAAAGTGAGCAATAAAATTCTTTCACCATAAGTAAGCTATATTATCACCGAGTAACAGGATTATTTTATTTAAAAAATGTGCTGTATCTAACATAGTCTAACCTACCTTTACGCAAGCGAAGCCACGAGAAAAAGCTAGTTATGTAAAAACCGGTAGTTGGTATTCATGTTTTTGTTACATTGTTTGTAATCTATTGTTTTTCCCCGAGTCCAAGTCATTTACCTGTTGTTCGTGAGGTTTTATGTAAATATGCTAGATTATGAACGCGTTCACACGTCATATAACAGACACTTAATGTACTGTTATCATGGTTATCAAGTACTCAATAGTTGCACACGTATTATATTTAATTGTTATGCTACAATTGCATATTTAAATTTGATTATTTCTATAATTAATAATTATAATTGTTATTTGTTGCTGTACTAATTTTACACCTTTCAACTTTCCATTTGATACATTGATTAAAACATGTAAATAGGGTAGGAGATTAACAAATATTCATTGTCATTACAACTGGCGGTTAGAACGTTACTCTGTTGAAATATAATACACTGTGTGTGTAAAAAAATATCTCGGCATTTCATTGTGCAAGACCCACGACTGCGTAATAGTTTCAGAAGTGGGATTTTGCCCGCAATGTCTGGACCATACTTGGACGGTTTGGGGCAACGCAAACGAAAGCGCAACATCTATCTCCGTCGTGTAAACAAATTGTACAGCAAGAAACGACACGTCGCCGCCAGCGATGCTAAAGTCATTCCTAAATTTCGGCCAGAAGATAGCAACAGCGACGTGATAGGGTGGATTCACAAAATAGACCAGCTCGGCGACGTATATGGTTGGGATCACACGGATCGCACATTTATAATGCAACTACGGCTACGTGGCTTCGCTCGAGAATGGTATGATGATCTCGAAAACTACGATCTGACATGGGATGGATGGAAGGAGATGCTGCGGGCCGCTTTCCCACGATCTACTGACTACGTGGACAAATTGGAACGCATGTTGACGAGAATTAAAGAAGATAAGGAGACTATGACGCAGTATTATCACGAGAAATTATCTTTACTAAAGAAATGCAACATAACTGGTGAAGATGCTATTTCATGTATAATTCGGGGACTGCCTCTCGAATTGATAGCAAACGCTAAAGCCTATAGTTGTGACACTCCTGAAAAACTATATTATGGCTACCTATCATCACTAGAAAATTTCAAACGAGTTGAAACCTATACTGTCCGAAAAGATACGTGGAGAAGAGGAGCCAGCAATAGTATACTAGGTTCAACGTCAAACCATCAGCTGCAGCCGAAGATATGTTACATGTGTCGGTGGCCGGGTCACAAGGCACGGGACTGCAGACAACAACAGCGCTGTGACAACTGCCGACGCAGTGGGCACACCACTGCGGCCTGCTGGTTTGGCGCCAGGAGTGCTGGGACATCATGCCACCAGCCACATAAGGTTAGTCAAATATTGCATATCACCTATGATATATATATATACATATATACTGATATTTACAAAAGAACAGTGATAGTAAATAGACAACAGCTCAGAGCATAATTATATAGACACCGGTAGTAAAGTTAATTTACTCTGTCTCTCGCGAGTTAAGAACTTACAAATCAAAATCGAGCTTAGCACTACTATTATGAACGGTTTTGGTGGAGCATGTTTAAATTCATTCGGTTCATGTTGTTTAAATATGATAGATAAAGTACAATTGAACGGAATAGTCGAATTGCTAATTACATGACATCTGATATTGATCTATTAATTGGACTAACAATGATTAATAGTAAAAATTTAAGTTTAGTGACCTCGGTTTCTTCTATACGTTTTGTTTAGTCAAGTTATACAGTATATATTTGCAGACTTAAATCTACCCGCTTCTGATTTTCTTGTAAAGTATCCAGCCTATTTAAAAATTAAAGTTAGAATACCTAAGCAAAGTCAATGTAGAAGTCTATGTTATTAATTATTATTATTATTGGAAAGGAGCATACATTTTTAACGAATACAGTATAGGTGCAGTTAAGAAACATAACCTATTTCATACTCTCGGCTATTATGTAACAATGGTGCCAATTCTGTTGTCACAAAATTCTCTAATCTTAGCTAAAAATCTCTAAAATTTAGTTTAGTCCTGTCAAACGACATTTCGTATTCTGAAATCGCTAAAAGTGACAGGATTAAAATAAATTGTAGAGATTTTTAGCTAAGATTAGAGAATTTTGTGACAACAGAATTGGCACCAATATCACTCATTTGAAAGTTGTTAATTTAGGCTATACAGAAATAGTATGGGAGTCTCATAAGTTGATAGCTAGGGCGGAATTAGTGACATTACCAGTGTGCGGTAGTAAGTCCAGAATACTAACTATAGATAGTTCAGAAAAGAAGAATATACACATTAACTTAACTAACATTTAGAAAGCTCAGCTCAGTGATTTGGAAAACAAACAATTGTTATTACTCTTAAATAAATATGTTCACTCATTTACTAGAAGTACCAAAGATTTAGGTTGCACTGATCTTATAAAAATGCACATTCGCGCAATCAATAATCAACCTGTCTGCTGTAAATCTTATAGATTATCACACAATGACGAAATTGTAAATGGAAAAATCAAAGACTTACTAGAGGCAGGTATAATTAGAGAGTCAATGCCCGATTATGCTAGCCCCGTCGTTCTGGTTAAGAAGAAGGGTGGGGATTATAGGCTCTGTATTGATTATAGGGCTTTGAATGCTAATACTGTTAAAGATCGATATCCTTTGCCACACATTGAAGATCAGGTCAATAAGCTGTCAGATAAATTCTCCTTTACAACCCTAGATCTTGCTCAAGGATACTATCAGGTCAGCCTCCATGAAGATTCGATACCGAAGACTGCATTAGTAACTCCATCGGCACAAAATAAATTTTCAAAAATGCCCTTTTGCTTAGCTAACGCTCCAGCTGTATTGTCGCGATTAATAAAGATGACAATAGGTACGGTCGATCAAAACATAGCTTTGTATTTACATGATGTAATGTTGCTCACAACAACTGTACAGGAAGGTTTAGTGCTGCTAGAAAAGGTCTTATGATTACTAACACAGGCAAATTTAAAATTAAATCTCAATAAATGTTCTTTTCTAAAGCGTACTACAATTTACTTAGGCCATGAAATCTCAACTGGAATGATAATATAACCGGGCCAAGCTTAAATTAAATTTATCGCTGAATATAATAGGCCACGCAACGTACACGAAATTAGGCAGTTTATAGGATTGACGTCGTATATCAGAAATTCCTTCAACATTTTTCTCTAATTGCTCTTCCTCTTACCTTACTTACGAAAAAGGACGTAAAATGGTATTGAGGCCCTGACCAAGAAAATGGTGTAAATAAAAGGTGTATTAAATATACCACAGGTCAATTAGTTCTTTGGAAGGTGGTGTAGCTAGAGATGCAGTTATTGGGGTTACTAAAAAATTAAACGGGTTATACACAGGTCCCTATAGAATATGTAAAGCAGATAGATCATTAGACTGATACACAATCACAAGTATAAAAACTATGAAAGGTTACAAAAGGTTCAATGCCGTAGTACGGGGAGAGACCCTACGACCATATAAACCAACTATGTCCGAGGATGATAGTTCAGACAGTGACCGAGAGGTAGATAGAGATGATTTGGTTGATCTTTTTGAAAGTTAATTATGAATGTTTGATCTCACCAGTATTAGATTAGATAAATTGGTTTGTTCCGCATTCATCCCTACATTACGTCCCACATTCAAAAATGTTCCTCATTCGCCCCTCTTTTTTAATTATTCACAAAACAATTTTCAATGTGATCGGGCTCGTGATGTCATGCAATCATAAGCAAAGGTCCGCCGAAAAATCAAGGAGGTATTTTAAAATATTTTTTGGCTGACGGTACATCAAAATCTTCTATATAAAAAAGAAAACGGGTCATAAAAGGAACATAATTCGGGATGAAATAGGAATTACGTTAAGAAATTAATATTTATCTAAATTTCGGGGCATATGAGGTACAATTTTTGGGGTGAATGCGTATTTTTACATTCGGGACGAAACATGAGGGGCGAATGCGGAATAAATCGATAAATTACTTGATCATTACAAATGTGTGACTCTTAATTATTAACTTTGGTAACAGTAAAATATAAGTATAATATGAGTTATAGCTTGCTAGCATTATTAAATGGTATCTTTAGTAAATAATTGTTTCTCTATATCCTACCCATAGACATAATTATATAACACTCGTAACTATGTGATAAATATTAGTAAAGACGGCTATGTGATCAAGTCTATGGAAAAACGGACGGCTGTGTGTTTAAGTTTATAAGTAGAAACGGCTATGTGATCCAGTTTATATGAATAAAAACGGCTGTGTGATCAAGTCTATGTCTGTGTGATTATGTTATCCATATAGAGACGGCTGAGTCGATAGCTCAGTGTGGAGATCAAAATACTGCAATGCAGAGGGTCTCGGGTTCGAACCACGTCACGCACCTCTGACTTTCGGAAGTTATATGACTTTTCGAAATTATGTGCGTATTGATTGACAATTATCGCCTACTCCGTGCCTCGGAGAGCATATTAAGCCGTCGGTCCCGGCTACCATGAATATCTATGGCAGTCGTTATTGGGAAATTAGTGCCCTATAATATCCTGACACTGGTCTAGCCTTAGGGTATCATTAGCCTTCGGGTTGCGGAGGTCAGGTGGCAGCCGCTCCATGTAAAAACCGATATCCAGTCAAATCCGGTTAGACCAGAAAAGCCGACCCCAAGTGACTTGGGAATAATAAAGGCTTGGCAGAAGATAGAGACGGCTGAGTGATCAAGTCACGTGTTTGTGATTAAGTCCATTTGTAGACGGTTATGTGATCAAGTCTATATAAATAGGGGATGGCTATGTAATTAAGTTCAAAATAATAAAAATGATAACTGTCTGATTAAGTAGAAAGACAGCTGATCCGATATGTACGTAGACTAAAGTGTTATGTGTATAACACTTCAGTCAAATATAAATAACTGAAGTAAGTAAATCTGTGTCGCATACTTAAAGACTTGCTAAAAGGTTATAACATAAACTAATACTAATGAACAACCCGTAATTTAATAACGTACAAAACAACAAGTTATTGCTGAATCATTTTTCCATTCCAGGACTCCGGATTTAGTCCTGAAGCGCAGCAGAACGCGGACCGTGGGACACGATCTACACAGAATGGCCAAGTGTTATCAAGTACTCAATAGTCGCACACGGTTGTGACGTATTTAGGAGTCTGCCCACTACCCCGTCTCATACCATGACCGTGCTAGGAACGTGCCAGGCAAAGAAATATTCTTTGTAAGGAAATGTATAAGACTATGTCCACTAGACCGTTACGTCACCGACCAGCAGTTCCTATAGCAGGGCGTATCGTGTTGCTTTTCGTGTCTGATACGTTCCTAGCACGGTCATGGTATGAGACGGTGTAGTGGGTAGACTCCTTTATATTTAATTGTTATGTTATAATTGCATATTTACATTTGATTATTTCTTTAATAATAATTATAATTGTTATTTGTTGCTGTACTAATTTTACACCTTAAAATGTAATTAATCGATATTTAACTCTCAATTTGATACATTGATAAAAACATAATTAGGATAGGAGATTAACAAATATTAATTATCGTTACAACTGGCGGTTAGAACGATACTCTGTTGAAATATATACTGTGTGTGTAAAAAATGTCTCGGCGTTTCATTGTGCAAGACCTACGACTGCGTAAAAATACCTAAGTATCGGTAACCTACTGGTTAAGATATTGGACTTGAAATCGAGGGATTGTACATTCGATGCTGCGCTTTATACAAATGACGTCAACCAGGTAAACAGAACAAGAGTAATAGCCATCTTGTAATACGATTTTAAAAGTTTTGATTTAATACTTACATAGTCTCACGCTGAAAAGCTAGATATATAGAGGTATACCATACCCACATTTTGCCGAGTATAATAATAATAATAATATTCTACCACATACACACAACACCATCTAGCCCAAACTAAGCAGAGCTTGTACTATGGGTACTAGACAATGGATAAACATACATATATACTTTTTTTTTTTTGTAAATACATACATATTATACATAGAAACACCCAGACCAAGACAAACATCCATGTTCATGCACACAAATATTTGTCTTGTGCGGGAATCGAACCCGCGACCTCAGGCGTGGCAGTAGTTTACACTAACCACTACGCCATCCGCCATAGTTGGGATAAAATTTTACTATATGGCGCAATCGTTTAAGTCATCGCCTTGCCACTGCCGCAACGCCTCAGCGTTACTCTCTCTGTCTCTCTCTCATTAGCACTCATGCTGTGGAATGCCACATAGGACAAAAATGTGTGTGATCCATTTATCGTCTTTCCAATATGAGTGCTTTTTGTCAGTGTTATATAAATGTTTGAGAAGTCCCTCGCGACACAAGAATTATTACTAGAGCGAAAGATATTAGAAAAAGAAAATAAAATAATAAAAGCAAGTAAACGTCCCACAAGTGCGTGTTGAATAGCGGTGCCTACCAATTGGTAGGCACCACAATATAATTATATTACAATCCAAAACGCATTTGTCAGTGTATTTCCCAGTGCATCATATCTGTCTGAGTCATACAAAAATATATTTTACCTCACATTAGTGCCTACAACTACATCGTTGCGTGACTTTGCACATGTATTTCCATGCGCTCCATTATATCTGGATTATAAGTTTGATTCCGAATCGGGGTCGAGGGTTTTATTGGGTTTTTTATTATGGAATTCTTAATAACAGCACAGAGCCAGCGAATATGCCTAGTAGACAGCTATAGCATCCCTTCTTGTCTGAGACCTATAGAAATAGCCGGAAAATACCGTACCAATCTGCCCACCCGTTTTAGAATGTACAGGTTGTATGTATAATAATAATAAAAATAATATAATATTCTATCACAAACGCCATCTAGCCCAAACTAAGCAGAGCTTGTACTATGGGTACTAGACAATGGATAAACATACATATATATTTTTTTTGTAAATACATACATATTATACATAGAAACACCCAGACCAAACCAAACATCTATGTCTATGCACACAAATGTTTGATTTGTGCGGCAATCGAACCCGCGACCCCAGGCGTGGCAGTCGATTACACTAACCACTACGCCATCGAAGCCGCCCGTTTGTATGCTATTTTGAACTATTATATAGTTCCTAATATTTTTATTGTTTTAAAGACATATGTATCTCGCAATAGGTTTCGTATCATGTGTCATGGGAAACTCTACTAACGTTCAAATAATGGATACAAAGTATGTCATGACTCACAACATTAATACTGCTTACCTACTGAACTATCTGTGCAGTCAGTTAAAGAACTATCAGGTCACGTACAAAAAAAATATTAAGTCACGTAAAATAAAAAACAAATTAGACCAAATGATAATTAATGAACTATCAGGTCATGTACAAAAAACTATTAGGTCATGTAAAAATCCCTATTTCATTTCGAAATAAAATGTCGGTCTTTGTACTCCACTATATAAATAAATGATTTTTCCTCGTAGCTAACAAGTGCACAAACTGCTGTTGTATCAACATGAAGCTTACCTTTTGTGAGTATTTTTACCTTATTCTTTATCTTATGTTTTGGAGGAACACCGATAGCCTAGTGGGAGTCGTTAGATTGCCACGCAGAGGCCTCAATTGCCATTCTAAAGCACGCATCTCTGAATTTCCGAAGTTATAAGCATATTAAATAGTTAATTATTGCCCTTGGTAGTGATGTGGGAGTGTGACTACGATTTCTTGGCTTCAAATCAATCAGGCAAAAATATTATTGGTTTCTGTTAATAAATTTTCAGTAGTAAACTCCGTACAGTTTAGGATTGGACCCAGTTCACGGCAATAGTACAGTTCTTTATTATTCTAGTTTTATTTTGGAGAATTTATCTGTACAGACAAGTCTATTTTTTCTAGAGTAGTAGAGCCCCGCTGATTTCAGCATGAATGGGCTCGACCGGGGAAGGACTACTCTCACACAAAATATCGAAATGAAATAACAGTATTCCTAATGTTGTGTTTGTTTGGTGAGTGAGAGTGCCGGAAGCCCAATCAACCTTTTCCGCCTTTCCGCTCCTTCTCCTTCCCACTTCCATTCCTAAAGGGTCGGCAACGCATAAGTGATGCCTCTGGTGTTGCATGCGTCCATAGGCTACGGTGAACACTTACCATCAGGTGGACCGTATGCTTGTATGCCACCTTAGTAGTAACAAAAGCAGTCAACCCCATCGTGACGTCCACATCTTTCTCAAGTAGCCAGTCACTGCAGAAAAATGTATTCTGTAATACACAATTGTTTTGCTGCATCGGATATTGGCATTGAAATAATAGTGCAGTAGAATACAGTCGTATTCAATACCACTGCTCTACCGGGATAATACCAATTTGAATGTTAATTTTATGTTTTATTTTGCAGTTTTTATCATCTTCTTTGTAGTGATGGCAGTAGCATTCACCAGTGCTCGTAACGATTGCGTCTGTACCGCTGAATATAAGCCGGTATGTGGCAAAGATGGCAAGACATACAGCAATCTTTGCAAGTACGTATTGAAATAGAAACCTTATTTGCTTGAGATGTGGTTTAAAATGAAGGTGTTAAGAAGTTTCGAACTCATCAAAATAGTTATTAATTTAATATTTCTTACTAAATTACATAATTATTACATATGCTAAGAATCCACACTATGATGTGTACAAGAAACGCTTGGAAAGTGTCCAGAAGCGCTTTCTGTATCATCTGTGTTATGGAGAACATATAGCAAGAAAATGCATTAGCTACACCAATAGGTTGAAATAATTCAATATTTAAACACTTGCAAGCCGTAGAGAAAAATTAGATTATATCTTCTTACACAAGGTAATTAATGGCTCTATAGAAATCAGTTAATTATTGAGCTCAAAACCCATTAAAATTCCCCCTTGAATACTAAGAAAGAATACGTATAACTTTTTTGGCGTACCCCCCTTTAAAAACTTAGGTCATTATGCTGCATTACCAAGACTCTGTAGGCAGTACAACAACATATCTAAAACTCATGAAATTGACATTTGTGAACCCTTACGTAAATTCAAGAAGCAGATAAATGAATTTCTTTAATCATTTTGCCTTAATATGTCTTATTTGTTTGTTCATATATGTACCTATTGCACTTTATATCTGTTTTGGTTATGAACCACATTATATTTTAAATTGTTTTTAACCTTTAATCTTAGTTGTTAATTTGCCTTTCATGCTGTGGTCTCCTATAATTAAAGGGGTGCATATTCATAATACTTATGTGAAAAATTCTGTGTAAATTGCAGTGTATATTCTTTGTTGGAGATCCCAAATAAATTAAAAAATAAAATAAAATCATAATTTCCTCTAGATCGAATTTCACGCGCGGCTAAGGTTACGATGACCAGCAAAAAATTTGAAACCATAATATTGTTTGGCATAACGTTTTCGCATAAATTTTATTAGCATAATAATACTGTAGCATAATAATACTTTGAAATAATGCAAAGGTTAGCATAACTATCATTCGGTCTTATTTGTTTTGGGATAATTTGGAGATGCATAAATTTTAAGCCATAATATTTATTCGTCTAGTAATCATAAATATAAAAGTCATAATTGGGTGTATGCAACCAATCATTTTATGTTGAATGTTAGATTAGGTCAGGTTTTTATTTTTATTCCAGAGAACATTATGTGTTAATATCATTATGCGTTTATAATATTATACTTTATAAAATTATGCTTCATTGTTATTATGCCAACTGTATTTATGGCAATAAATATTATGGCAAAATATTAAATTTATGTCTAATAATGTTATGCGTAATGATCATGATGCAGAATTGAATTAAGCCAATAATAATAATAATTTAATTTATAATAATTTATTCAATAATAATAATAATACATAGGTATACATTTTTGTTATTAGTCTAAAATAATATTATACTACAATAAATTATAACTATCCTTATTCTGGTACATGTTTTACTTAGGTATACTTTAGGTGCATTCTAATTTAACTTCAAGCGCTAGGTTTTTATAAAGTGGTTGCCTGAACTAGGTTTAGACCTGTGTTTAAGGCTATTTCTCTACTTACAAAAATAAAATATATGCCAAATAATATTAGAGTTGAGGTCAATGTGCATAAACTTAAAATAAAATATGTATATTGATACAATAAAAATAACTTAGATTACATAATATTATTACAAATTACTGATGACTTAAGGCTATTTTACGACTGTAAGCAAATTCTCCGTATCGGAATAGGTCAGTGTTTGCAGGTGTTTGGTAACAATAACATTACATTGTTTATAACTTAGACTATATATATCTAAAATTCTATTTAATCTATTATATAAAAATGGTCCTAGGAATAAGAAGAATTTATTTACAAAGGCATGTTTGGCATGAAGCTTAGTACATACTAAATCTTTTCGTCTCTTGTCTGGAGGAAGTGGTTTGAATGGAAGTAGTGCATGTTGTTTAAGCACGGTGTGCAGAATAAGCAATTGGCGAACAGTTAGGACATTAGTGGATTGGTACAACGCATAGGTAGGAAACATGAAAGGTCGAAACGTCGCCACTTTTAGAATAGCTCGTTGAGCTCGTTCCTGTGGCAATAAAATCGTTTTCGATGTAAATTAATGTAAATTATAACAATTTATTTCATGCTTATTATTAGTAACTGTGGAGGTCTTATAGTGCACAAGTGAATACGCAAATTTATAGCAATAAATATTATGGCAAAACATTTATGCCTAATAATGTTATGCGTAATGGTCATTATGCAGAATTGAATTACATATGCCAATGTAAATAATTAAGACAATATATTTTATGCTTATCATTAGTAAACTGCGCTGGAGGTCTTATAGTGCATAAGTGTATACGCAAATACAAGTGCACTCTCTGTTTGCTCTCTCTCATAAGCCAATGGGACGACAATCCGACACGATCGGAGCAAGATCAGATGTAAACCGTATTACGTGTCTTTCGGGGCACGGACTTGTCTATAATTATGTGTACTATGCCACGGAGTTATGTAACACCGCCAACTTACTAACTCCAGGCTGCTATTAAAATATTTTATTAGAAAATTCAATAATTTTTCTTTGGTCCAGCTCGGGATTGGAACCTAGAACTTCGGTAGTCCTCTCAAGTTGGCTAATAAAATACGATATATCTATATTTCAGTTTGAGGTGCGCAGGCGCTCAATGGGCATATAACGGCGAATGTCGCAGTAATATTTAACATGTGAGAAGAAACTTACACACTGAACTGCAAAATTAAAGAATTTATAATATTATTACTTAAGTTATACATGTTTTATATATAATTAAACATTTAAATATTTTTTTTTTGTTTTTACTTATTACCCGTGGATCTGCTCGCATTTGTAAGAAGACAATATTACTTAAAAGAAGGAAGTCTACTACCCTATTATATGTTTAATTTATTTTTAATTTAGACCACAATTCGGCCATGACTGCTACTTTTAACAAACCTAGCTATCAACGAAGGAGATATAATAATGCACAAGTGTGGGCGCACAAAAATGCACCATTGTTCTCCTACTCTCAGATGGGATTGCAATCCGACACGACCGGAGAGAGATCAGGCGCAAGACCGAACGATTTATAAGCAATTCAAGGCACAGGAGTGTGCACCACCATCAGTTGTTTTCTATTTCTATAATTTGTTTAACAATGTAAACTATACCGTCTATTTTTTACACATTACCAAACATAGTGATTGGTAATATTTTTGACTTTAATAAATCTACACGATAATGACGAAATGTTCAATTGAAATTAATCTACTATATACGGATTTTTTCGCGTTGTTTATTTATCACTGTATTACATAATTTTAAACTGTTACACTACTACTACTATTGAACTTTACTAAATTATAAGCTAATAAAATAATTTAAACTATTAAAACTATTTATATTTAGGTTTACACTTTCCCCGACGTTTCGGTTGCTTTTCAGCAGCCATAGTCACGGGGAGACTGAAAAGCAACCGAACCGACTGCTGAAAAGCAACCTGCTGAATAACATTCGTGTAAACAGAAGACAATATTAGGTATGTTCAAAATATATTTTATGGCTTGGTCATGCAGCGGAAGCGTACGCCACTGCTGACTCTGAGTTCTCGAGTTAAATTCCTGAGTGGAGCAAAAATGTTATTGACTTTCTTTGTCAAGAAATTCTCAATAGCTACGCAGAGTTTATTACTGGATCCAGTTCACGGCAATGGTACAGTTCTTTAATTTTGAGGATTTTATCCCGCAAGAAGCCAGTCACTGCGGCAACATTGATCGACAATTGTTTTGCTGCAGCAAAATAATAGTACAGTTAAAGCGACCGTAGCAGTTGATAAGGCATTGGACTTGCGATTGAGAGGTCGTGGGTTCGAATTCCACCCATTGCACGACTGACGTGAACCCACTTCTAAAACAAGCATTCTAGCTTAGCTGGAGGGGTTAACAATAATACTAGTAATTTGCTTCAAATTGGTAGTAATCTTAAAAAAAAATACAGTCGTAGTTAATACCGCAACTAATAAATATTTATATTTTTTATTTTGCAGTTTTTACCATCTTCTTTGTAGTGATGTCAGCGGCATTGACCAGTGCCCGTGCCGGTTTTTTCTGTACTGCTGATTATAGGCCTATGTGTGGTAAATATGGCTGAATATACAGCAATCTTTGCAAGTAGGTATTAAATAATATAATAACTGCCCGTTTGCATCCGTATGTAATAGTGGTTTTTGTAGACACGAACCTGTATAACAATCTTAAACTCCATGCACAGCAGTTGCCACTGATGCCCGGGTCCAGGATCTAATCCTTTGTTTTTGAATTTGGTTAATTAAATACAATATATTAAGGCGCCGGCTACACTGCGGGTGGGCAGCGGTCAGAATTCCGAATTCTGCGTTCCGCGTTCACTGTGATGTATTCGGTGTCTTTGAATCGTACACACATAAAAGCAATCAGCCGGCGGCGGTCAAAGGGAAACTGTATATTATCAAAGAGGAACTCGACCGCAGAACGCAGACCACCGGGGCGATGTGTTCGGCGCCTTATCTTTCAGTGTCGCCTGCACAGGCGTACAATGGGCACATAACGGCGAATGTGACAAAAATATTTAATATGTGATAAGTAACTTACACACCGAATGGAAAATAGAAAATATAACAATACATTAACTAAGATTTATGTTCTTTATATAAATTAAACATCTAAATAAATATTTGTTGTTTTATTACTATTTATTACCCTTTAATTAGCTCGCATTTGTATGAAGCCAATATTTGAATGTCCTGCAGACTAAAATTCGGCCACTCTTAACTAATTCTAGCTATATGCGAAGGACATGCTAAAGGTTTTTTGGGTATTGTAGATGCATAAAAAATGCAATCTATGTTCCTTTACTGACATAGTCAGAAAGGACTGCAATTTCCTCGCGACCGGAAAGATATCTGCTCCAGAATAAAACAGTTTAAGGGCTTTCCAAGGCCGTGTGCCTTGGAAAGTTTACAACACCGACAATATTCTAAACCAGGTCTTCTATCAATAATTTTCTTACAAAAAATGTAATAAATTTCTGCTGGTTGCACTCTAAACTAGATCCGGGACCTGGCCAGCAGTCACATTCACTACTGTTGCACCACAGATACAATAGAAATATACATAGTCTATCCCTACTCCAGGCTATACATAACTATATTCCTGAAACACAGATTTATCCTAGTTCAAGCAGTCCTAAATATAACCTTTTTGAACTTGATTTGTTTTATATTCAATAAATATAAAAATTTAAAATTTAAAAATCCCCCGGCTCATAATTCATTTGATACCCATGTAATATGTAGGATGATACGGGAGTAAATAACGCACAATTTGATTTATCTAAAAATAGAAATGTTTAATGTTAATATGAAATAATTTACACATCGTGAATTCTGGCCTACTAACCTAAAAATAGAAAAATCGACAATTAAAGGTTCTTTACTTCCAATGTTTTAGTAGGTCGACACGGTATTACTTTATTTAGTTAAACTAGCTATTTTATGAACTTTACTTCTTTCCTTATTACTTTTATAAAATGAGAAATAACTAATTCACGAAAAGGCTGAAATTCTCCCTCTCGAGTCTCCTGTCACTGTCCTTCTTCGTGTGCAACGTCATGCTCATTCGGCGACGTACACATGATCGTACATTAGGCTACGTCCACAATATACAGTGTACAAAGCTTACACCCATATTGAGAGACTTGTGAAAAAAAATGTAAAACGCCATTTGTGGTGGCGGATATCTTGGATTTGACATTTATTATAGTGTATAGTATTCTACTAGTCAAGCCCTTTCATTTGATACCCATATTGAGGGAGTTGTGAAAAAATATGTGATCCGCCATTTTGTGGCGGCGGCCATCTTGGACCGATTTTGATCAAACATAACAAAGAGCACTCCCGACTAATTCACCTTTCAAACATAAAAAACAAAATTAAAATCGGTTCATTCGTTCGGTAGCTACGATGCCACAGACACACACGCAGACACGTCAAACTTATAACACCCCGTCATTTTTGCGTCGGGGGATGAAAATAGTTCATAGATTATTTATTTTAATTTAAGCTTAAGTTATTTAAGGCAGGTATGTTTAAACACCATTGATGTATGATGTAGTGTAAGGATGTATATTTCTCTGCCAATAAATAAACATTATTATTATTATATTGCAAAGGCCTTTTGTATTACGTCTATTGATATAAAACTACTTTAGAGGGATTTTATCACGTTGCACAGAGTGAAATTTTGTCTAAGTAGCGGACATCCCCATTTTATTCTTTATTATGACAGATTTAGTTATAATAAGTTATAGGCTAGGATCGAGTGTCATACTGTCAATGTTATTTGTTTACCCACATCGTTATTATTTTTATCGTTTTGTTTTTATTTTATTTACGTACCTACCTATGTGCGCTCTAAATATTAATCTTAGTTCTAAACATTGTTTCTCAGTAAGTGAATTATGTGTGAGAAATAAAATTATTCTTAAACCTAAAAAAATAAAAAAAAATTAAAGAACACCTGGTTCGCTATTTCACTTAATTTTAAAGATATAATCATTACTTTCGTAAGGTCATTGAACTACAAGAAACATGATTTTATCTTTATTTCTCTAAATAGGTGAAAATCGCATACGCAAATAAATTGATTTGATTATCGATTAAAATATACAAGGATTATGAATTTCGAGACCCTAACTGGACAAAAAAGAGAAAAATAATGGAAATGAAAATTAAAGAAAATATGTGTAAAAAAATTACTATATTATGTTATTAGCATTTCTTTTTAACAAATATGCTCAATATATTAATGTACAAATTAAAAAAGAACTAAAGGTCTATCTAGCAGGAACTGAGAGATACGTCGTTTCTAAGTTTTTGTTTATTTCTATATTTCTATGGAAATAGGGTTGTCATTTGTCACTGAAAGATCAGAGTGAATAAATTAATGTTCTGTGATGATAAATAAAGAAAACCCTTATATAATCACTTGTTTTTGTAGAGTCTGTTTTGCTGGGAGGGTTCATGGGCCATTAACACGAAACCTTAATAGAATCAGACAATGTAATTATAACTAACATTATAAATGTGAATATGAATTTGTATATTTATTACGCTTATACTACTCACCCGATCGAAGCCGCGGGCAAAAGCTAGTAGTAGTATTATGCAAAATCTTAGTCGTCTGATTCTATTAACTTTTCATTTTTCATTTTCATTTCATTCAATGCCATGGGTCTTTGCCGGCTCCATGACACCTCAACCCCGCTTCTTCAGATGGTATGTATAGGAATTGGGTTTTGGAATTTGCCTGACGAGGGTGGACCCCTTCCCAATTCCACATAACATCCTTCACCGAAGATGTAAGTAGGTAGTTACTTCATACACACATAATTAGAGATCGTGAAAACTTAAGTAAGTTTTCACTAATCATCGTGTATAAAGTCTGCCTGCGATAATAGAAGTTGAAAACTTTAATGTTGAAAATCAGTAAGTAATGTTTTCGAGTGCGATATTTTTTTCGAGTAAGTATTTTAGTGACGACCCTGACCTAAAACTTTATAACGATATATTTCTATATTCCTATGCTTGTTGCGCTTGATTTTTTTATGGTAGTAGTTGATAGTTGTTGTTTTGAAAAATGCTAATCTGCGGAGATGCTCGATTCAAATACACACATAAACAGAAGATGTCCGCAACTATGATTAAATAACACACTGTGCGTTGGTTATTTTTTAGAACACTTTTATCTTGAAACTTTAACCCTCTTTTAATAGCTATTTAGATAAGAATATTCCTATTTTTACTTTTCTAACGTTACGATTGCTTTTAAGCAGCCATGTACAATAAACATAACGATAAAATCCCAATGAAGTACTTTGATTACAATGTAAAACAGTCCCGTAAACGGCAGACTATCATATTACGTCCATATTTCACTCGATAAGTACAAGCATACGAAATCTAAAAATTAGTGAATCCTAGAACGCAGTTTTCAAAATAAGTATGCAATGCAACTCTGCCTACCCTAGGATGTATGTAATAATAAAAATATCAGCCCTGTTCGTAAACTGTCCCACTGTGCACAGGCCTCCTCTTAGTATGACAATGGTTAGGTCTGCTACGCTGGCCCATTCCGATTGACAGTCTTCACATGCCTATCTTCGAAAACATTATGGAGAACTCAGACATGTAGCTTTTTCTAACGATTTTCTCCTTTAGCGTTAAAAATAGCCATCATTCACTAATAAACCTATTGATTGGCAGCGTTACACTGGCGACCAATCACAATGCGTTTTCTATTATATCTGGCATTCCAAGAATTGATTGGTTAATATGCTCATTACTTTGAAAAACTACAAGGGGCAGGCGTTGAGATTAGAATTAAAACCTCTAGTTAGCAGTTCATTTTCAAATTGTATGACTTTATAGTTGGAATATGGAAACAAAAGTTTTAAAGTACATTGTATAAGCAGCGATAGCCTAGCGGGAGACCGTTAGAACCACCCAGATGTCTCGAGTTCGATTCCAAGGTGCGCATCTCTAAGTTTTCGAAGCTATGTGCATATTAAATAGTTAATTATCGCTCACTTTAACATCGAAGGAAAACATCATGAGGAAACCTGCATTTACTGCGGTATTCTCCTTAATGTTCTCGATGTTATGTCAAGTCTGCCAAATCGCACTGGGCCAGCATGGTGGGCTATGGCCTAACCCTTCTCACACCGGGAAGAAGCCCGTACCCAGTAAGACAGAGATTATTATTTACGATTTTATACAGGAACCCGGTCAATCCCATGAATCCCATTTTCCTAGATATGAACGAATACGAACGCCACGAGGTGGGAGCATGTCTTCGGATGCGTTTGGATTTTCACATTTATCTATACAAATATTATAAAGCTGAAGAGTTTGTTTGTTTGGTTGAATGCACTTATCTCAGGAACTACTGGTTTGAATAAAACATTATTTTAGTGTTGGATAGCCCATTTATCGAGGAAGGCTATATTACATCACGCTACTACCAATAGGAGCGAAGCATCATCCCCCTCTCTCTACAACTAGTCCAGTTTATGATATAGCGTTCCTCTACACCGACCGTCAAGGTTATATTAGGCGGAGCCGCTGTACCTTCTAGTGCCCGAGAGCACCTTCCGAGACCAGTTATAGACAGGTCTTGTCCCCAAATCTCGACTTTCTCCACCCTAACCTCAGAGATTCGGTTCTCGTAAGCGAGCTATCTCATGCCCAAGTGACACTACCTATTTTCCAGAAAGGTACCGGAGCAATAAAGCCGCTCACCACTCGCAGCTCTGGGAGTTGCTAATGAAAATCTCGTTGAAGCCAACGGAGAAGCCGCCTCCCATATCTCCAGTATGGTACCGGAGCTGTGTAAGGCACGCTCACTTCCCGATGTACATCCATACGCTTACCCAAATAGGACTACAAGCCGGGTGTGGCCCGAGTCACTCTAGCTATGACTCTTACTTGCTGAGCAGGCAAGCGCCCGAGATGCGTTGCGGCAGTGAAACCACACTGCCACTTCGCTAAAGACAACTATGTGCCTCGCGCGACCGACTGGTTTGCACTAGCCGCGTCTGAGTCCGACGCTCGAACGCCACGTGCTTGCCGAGCAACAAACATGTCGTCCTCAGCGGCTAACCACATACCCCTGCGAGTCCAATACCAGTGTTAGGTACCACACACTCTAGTCAGCGAGATCGATAGAACACCCCTTTCGTGGCGCAGAGAGCATCCTGACTCCGTAGTACCCTGGTCCAAAGGGGGAGACCCGTAGTTTTCCCCCCGAAACCCTATCTACTCGGGTCCTGAAGATAGAGGATAGCATCAATGAAAATGTTACAAAAACGGCGAAATTTCTCTATGGGAAGCAGACGAAGTTGCGCGGGTCAGTTAGTAGGGATATAGTAAGCGGCCAACACATGCACAGGCATCCTACCGATGCGCGCTACTCGTGGGAATCGTCTCTTACCCAGTTACTACAATGAATAATATTAACACAACTCATTTGTATAACATCTGATTAATCAATATTATCAATTCATCATTGTCATCAGTAGTTAAAAGCAGTTGTCTCCCATTATTGTCGCTGGGAACTAAACATCTTTTGTACCTACAAACTCAAGCATATAAACTAAAGTAATATTCTTAATCAACCAGTGTCGATTTTGAACTTGTATTGAAAACATGAGACTATCATTTGGTGAGTAATTATCTTACTAATATTATAAATGCGAATGTGAGTTTGTTCTTCTTGTTACGTTTTCACGCCTTAACTACTCAACCGATCATCATGAAATTTCGCATACACGTTTTCAAGAGAACAGGAAAGCACAAAGAGTACATTTCATCCAGAAAAAGTACTATTTCTAATCTAACCTAAATCTAGACCACCTAAATATGGACCACCACTCTCCCTGTGTCGTGGTGGACTTGTTTTGTGTCTGGGTGTTATTTACAGCTAGAAGATTCTTCTAAATGTGCCGCGACTATCTTATCTAAAACTCTGTGCGTTTTCCAACAAGCACAAATATTTCACTTCACACACAAAATTTATTTCGACCAGTGTTTGCCTCTACTCAATATCCTAAAAACATTTTTCTAACAACTATTTTAATATCCGTTATATTTATATTTCTAGTAATCGCAATATTCCTGGTGATGATAGGCTTAGTTTTAGGCATTCGAAAAGCCAATAATAATACTACAATTGTATGCGGACGAAACGGAAAAACTTACCTCAGCCGCTGCAGGTATGTTAAACTTTGTATCGACAATTTTTTTTGTCCTAATTTAATTTGGCATAACGAGTTAGGCATTTGTTTTTGGCATCATAATGCTTTGACATAATTGTTTTTCTGCATACTATTTCAGTAGCCAGACTAATGCTTTTTGCACTAGTTTTGATTGGCATAGCGTTATAAGGCATATTGTTTATTATTATCTGGCCACCCCTAAGCCGCCTACATGTTTATTTTATATACGAAAAGTATTTTATGCCTACAAATATTATGCTTAAATATCATTACCTATGCATAATCTAATTTATACTTAAAAATTTAAAAAAATTGTGCCTATACAATTATGCCAACTTAATATTGTGCGTAACTTTTATTTGGATAAGTAAAAGTAAGCCATGTTAAATTATGATATATATGTAATTTTATGCTAATAAATAGGGATATTTCGCATAAAAGGGAGCGAAGAGGTTATGTTGGGTCACTCGGGATAAGATGGAATGTCCCGGGTACTACCGACTAAACGGTGTGCCAACTCGCTGTCTTGAATGGTGGGTGGGTCGCTGGAACTCAATCTACACAAGGGCCTCCCCCCCGCAGTGCTCAACGCAGGCAAAAAATGCCTGCGGACGACGACTCCTGGGCGACGCCTCAGTACGACGGAGGGCGTCAAGGTTCATCATCACTGCTCCAAGGATAGATAGCTCCTGGAGAAATTAAAAGCCTTTCACTGTTGATTGCTGCGAAGCAACTTGCAGGTGTAGCCACGAAAATTTGGAGAAATCAATGTTCAGTAACGGAACGTGAAATTCATAAGTACGATCATATCTGGACATAAGATTTCTGACCAAATATTAGGATGATACGTTTTACGTTTATACTAATAAGAGTCCAGCCTTGGTTCAGGCAGATTTCATGTCTGCTGCACAAAGCCTAAAACCATGTACCTACTAAATATGTTAATTATGACGTATTTCTCTTTTCAGTTTGGAGTGCGCTGGTGTAGAGATGGCTTACACTGGCAAATGCAAGCGGTATAAAACTGACAGCAGTTACACGAGGTTTTGGCATATGATTAAAACTGTGTTATTCTGAAAATAATATCATAATTAAAAAGTAATTTTTGTGTCTTAATTTAACGTAGACATTACTATCTGGTTTCATCAGAAATTAAAATAGAAAATAAGATATTACTTTTCACATATACATATACTTACTTCAATGTTTCTTTTAAAAATATCTGACTTGAGAAGTGAAAAGCATGGACCTGCTGTATTTATTTATATATATAAAAAGAAGACTCTTGCACTAAAAATCATGTCTGTATTAGGGGACTTTACAAACATGCAAACAAGGGACACAAGAAACACTCGAAGCAATTATTTGTGGACCACACATTATGTAGGTACCGTGTAGGGTTCGAGTTTTCTACACTCGAGAATGGTGAGGCGATTCCTTCAGCTTATAAATTTTGATTAATTAAGTAGAAAGAGGATATACTGCGTTATCCAAAATCAAATAGAGTAATTACAGTTTATTGATTGGTAATGGGCTCTTGTACAATAAAGACAGCAACTATGCTTGTACATAATGTGCAAGTTGAACACTTATTGTCAAACTGACGGCATTGTTTGCGCTTGGCGTCCGTCACGTGGTCCGATTATTATACTTCGTTCGTCCCTAGTGACGTAGTATTTTTTCGTAGTATTTAGAGCCATTCAATCGCCATGCGAAATCCTTCTATGTCCCAGCATAGTGGCTACAAATATACCCACTAGAAGACAATAGGTTTGTTTTGTATTAGAGTTGCCCGTACTAGGTACAGTCAGTAACAGAAGTACAATTCAACATAAAAAATGTTACAGTATTTTATTGGTCAAAATTTAAATAATGAAAAAATTGATATAATTAAATGAATTATCATTGAACAGTACTATCCTGTAACAGTATCTGCAGTAAAAAAATAAAGTATTTCCATTATTGTGTAATAATTATATACAATTCAAAGTGGCACAGATTTACCCTAGTACAGGCAAGCCTTATACATATATTACCTTTACGATGTAACCTAAGCTCTGAATCCATTTGTACCAATTTAAGTTGAATAAATGATTATTATTATTAAAGTCAAAGTCAAAAATCATTTATTCATTTAGGTCACAAAGTAACACTTATGAACGTCGAAATATATAGGTTAGTGAGTTACTGAAGCTACATTTAGATTAGTTGCTAGGTTCAAAGGATTGAACCTATGAGAAGAAACCTGCAAGAAACTCACGGCCACTCTTTTAAATTGCCAATTAAATATAATTTCAGTATTTTACAACTCAGATTAACAAGGTGTTGCAGCCATTATGCCATATACTACTTACTATAAAAAACTAAAGATAACAACAATAATAACTTAATAATATTATAGAGATGAAATAATTTGGGCTAAAGTATGTATATGTTTTAATATAAATCTAAAATATACAGTAGGATGGCATGATGGCGCATACATTTACATTTTGTGACTATGCAAAGGCAGTCCATCACTAAATGCGATTGTGGATTTATATTCTTCAATAATAATCAAATTAAGAAACAAGTTACTTGTTAACATCACAAATAATCACGAGGTACCTCTACATTAGTAAATTGACTTAAAAGTAATACAGATGTTTGAATCCTGTATGCAACAAGCAACTAGTTCCATGAACTATTGTCCTTTAAGTAGTCGTTTGTTGTATTTTGACAGCGCTTTTAAATTTAAGCAATGGTAAATGAATTATACTAATAGGTAGTTTATTAGAAAACGTATACCGAGTCCCGCAAATGTATTGTGAACTTTATGTAAACGATGATATGGCCTACTAACTTATGCTTATTTCTAGTGTTTACGTTATGGATATCACTATTCTTTATTACATATATTATTTTATATAAGTGAATATTATTTTTAATAAACATAATGGTAGCAAATATATATTGCGACGCAACAGTAAGTATGCCCATTTCTTTAAATCGATCTTTCATAATTATTGTAAGTCAAAGTTAAAAATCTTTAGTGTCATAAAAACATATATTCGACACGTCAATTCACTACAATATTAGTACAACAATATACTAATAATAACAAAAAAGGATTTGTAAAATACCTGTTCAAGGAGTAAGCTCTCATGAGAAGTAGGCAAGAAATTCATGGCCACTCTTTTTAATCGCCAAATGCTTACAATATTTCGCTTGACAATATAAATACATTTTTACTTTTATTCTAATAGTACCTGCTGTGTGCGGTTGTTACAAAGGTTTATTACAAAAAGAAGATTCAAAATCACACAAATGTTTTTCGACTTAGACACTACTTTTAGACAATGCCGTCAGTTTGACAATAAAAGTGTCCAACATACACATCATGTATATTTCATAGTATCACGTCTACGGCTTGGACTGCAGTTCATATAGAGACTTTTCTTCTTACTTTATTAAATTCGCTACGGTATTATTAAGACAGGTTCAGACAACGAGTCAATATTGGTTATAATTAAATACACTTTTCACTCGTGAAATATTATATTTTCAACACGCTGAGCGTGAAAATTAAAAACGTGCTAGATGTTCGTACGCATATAGTCTCACGTCTCTATTTTCGAAGGAGTAGGCTGATGTGTATCTAAATCCACATGTGGCCTATTACAATTTTCGATCGCACGTAATAAGAAGCGAGCTTATTGCATGGTCGGTCGGTACTTACCAAAATAAAAAGGAAGAAATTCCGCAATATTAACAAAATCAATTAGTAATATAATCGTGTTATTGAGAATTCTAGTACTTTATAATTCAGTAGTAGGTATTTTGTTGATTTATTTTTATTTTTATGCCCTGAATTTGATCATCGTTTTAATATGTTTTACCTTGGACTCCGCTCGTATAAACGTGCCAGACTGTCACACTTACCTATACTTATTAGTCCATATCGTGAGAACTACTGAATCCAATTTTGTAAAACTTGCACTGTTCCATAAGTTGAAGCAGATGTAAGATTCTGATCGGGCACGCCACGATCGTGGCGGTAAGTCCTGTTTTTGAGGAGTGGCTGGAGAGGCGGCATGGCGCCCTCACCTTCCGGCTGACACAGGTTCTAACTGGCCACGGTTGTTTTGGCCAGTTCCTGTGTCGTATACGCCGGCAAGAGACGCCCAGTTGTCACCACTGCGGCGACTGCCGCGACGTTGTTGAGGACACGGCGCTGCACACTTTGGCGGTTTGCCCCGCCTGGGCATCGCAGCGCCGTGATTTGATCGCGGCAGTCGGATCGGTTGCCCTCTCGCTCCCGGCCGTAGTTCAGTCTATGGTCCGGAGTGAGAGGTCGTGGAACGCCGTCGCCTCCTTCTGTGAAGAAGTAATTTCCATCAAGGAGGTGGCGGAGCGGGAGAGGGAGCGTTTAAACCCTCTCCCCAACCGCAGAGCCGGGCGCCGGAGGGCGCGAGACTACCTCCAGCCACCCTGAGGTTTGACCTGGGGGTGGCGGGCTTTGTGGGCCTGCCCGCCATCCGTTCAGCACCAGGTCCGAGAGGCGGCGTGCGTGTTCCCACGCGCGCCTCTGTGTCGAGTCCGTCTCCCCTCTAGGGGAGACAGTAGGGTTTTATGCGACGTAGTGCCTATTTTGGGTAGGTCTTTCGTGTAGTGGCCTGCCGTTTCATACGGCGGGCCGTAACCGCGGCGGGGTCGCGACCGCATGCGAAAGCGATTCGCGCGGCCTCGTCGATAGTGGTTTTGTCGAGGAACACCGTGGTAGGTTTAGTCGGTATTCCGGGAGGTACTTTACTATTATTTCCATCTTTCTATCTTTCTTTTACCCCGGCGAGTCCGACATAATCCCTCCGCCCGCCCCCGCGGAGGGATATGCGTCATAGCATTCCCCCACGTAAAAAAAAATAAAAAAATAAAAAAAATAAAAAAAAAGATGTAAGATTCTGATAGATCGTTTCGAAAAAATGCATGTTAATTAATATATATATACAGGGTGATTTTGAAATCGTGTAATTCCTTTTAACCACACATTCTACTGGTGATATAGAATAACCCTGACAATATTTTTTCTTAATTAGAATAATGGTTTCGGCAAAATTAGAGTACAGATTTTTTTCATGAAATGATTTCAAATAGTCATATTTTAACCACCTGACACAATCTTAATATTTTACTAATTTAAAAATAATAACAACAATAACTGATGTCATAAATAATAAGGGGCAATAAAAAAGACCGCCCGTTATTATTTACGACATTAATTATTAATATGCTTTTTTATTTTAATTAGTAAAAAATTAAAATTGCCTCGGTTGGTTAACATATGACTATCTGACACCATTTCACGAAAAAAACGGAACAATAATTTTTCAAAAAATATAATTCTAATTCAATAAAAATATGGTCAGGGTTATTCTATATCACCAGTAGAATGCGTGGTTAAAAGGAATTACACGATTTCAAAATCATCCTGTATACTCTTATAACATTTTGTATATTTGTTTGCAAGCCCTTATACATTACCATGTTTCAATATATTGCAGTTACTTATATTAGTAGTGTTACATCGTTTAACTGCATGGTAGAGTCTAAACTCTACCATCATCCTAAGATGATAAAAGGATGCGTGCTTGCGTTCATGACGAATTTTGAAATGAATATGTTGATGCGACTAGTGTAGGCCCAAACTATACATTAATGTCTTGTTGTACGACTACTCTCACTCTGCTCTTATGGCCAGACCCACAAATAACAAGTAAAAGTTATCCGAAAGATAAATCGCACGCTGTATCACTCTTGTTAGATTATAAAAGAGAGATGGCGAGACTTTTATCCTATAGATAAATGCTACTTGGAGGAGGTAGGACAAGCCCTTAAAAAACAGAAACCTTTATGGATGGTTGTTTATAGTGATACCCCATGATATGAAGGTGTTCTACTATTAGAATTCACCACAAATGACTTTGTTAGCTAGCTTAACAACACTTATAATGGTTAAATGTATAATGCTCGAAGGACCATGGTTTGGACTGCAGGTTGGTAAATTTCGACAACTTCTTGAACGTCAGAACTTCGGGGTGAGCTATTAAAATATCGACAGATCGGTACAAGCGTTTAATGGCGAGAGAGTGGTGACAAGCATTTTTACATTAGGTAGGCAAAGCGCCTACTACAATTTGAAGGCAAAACATAATAGCTTAAAACTAACTTAATCTATCGAGAAAACCGTAGGAGCTCGAACATGCCCCCGGCCGTTGAAGGCTGGCCTTCAACAGGAGTTATCTTCCAGCAGTGGACATATTTTGCTGAATGCTCTTCTGATAACACCACTGGCAGTCTTGATATCGGCCACCCTTACTATTCCGTCTGTGCCAGGGTGAAGACCTATTATTCGACCCAATCTCCATTTCAATGGCGGTAAGTTATCATCTTTGACTATGACGAGGGTGTTGAGCTTCAGAGTATCTTGAGACGAGTGCCATTTTACTCGGAGCTGCAACTCAGAGACGTATTCCTTATTCCATCTGGCCCAAAAATGTTGCCTCAGCTGATGAATACGCTCGTGTCTAGCCAGCAGGTTGGTGGAACATTCGCGAACGTCTTTAACAGGAATTGATGTCAGCGGTCTTCCTATTAGAAAATGACCTGGAGTAAGGGGTAGCAAGTCTTCCGAGTTCGACGACAAAGGAGTGAGTGGTCGAGAGTTTAATATGCCCTCTATTTGAACTATTGTCGAATTCAGTTCCTCGTACGTTAGATGACAATTGCCCAACACTCTTACTAAATGGTGCTTGGTCGACTTGACACCAGCCTCCCAAAGACCACCGAAATGTGGAGCATAAGCAGGGATAAAATGAAAATCTATACCGTCATTAACCACGCTTTCGGTAATGGAGTCGCAATTACGCTTCAAAAAAACTGATAATTCATTGTAGGCGCCTACAAATGCAGTTCCATTATCGGAATAAATATGAAGAGGCTTTCCTCTTCTAGACATAAATCTATGTAACGCCTGCATATAATTTGCGCTAGTCAAATCGCCCACCAGTTCTAAATGAATGGCTTTGGTCGTAAAGCACACAAAAATAACGATGTAGACTTTCACCAGTCTACATCCACGACCTTGACGATTAATTGAGGTAATCGGGCCTGCATAATCTACACCAACGTTCTGAAAGGGGAAGTCTGCTGGTGACAATCTACTAGCCGGCAGGTTACCCATTTGCGGCGCTAGTGTCTGCCCTTTAAGGCGTGTGCAACGAACACATTCGCGATAACAAGCTCTGGCTAAACTACGTCCACCTAACGGCCAATAAGTTTCCCTAATAGTTGCGAGTAAAAGTTGAGGCCCTGCGTGCATCAATCGCCGATGTTCATGACGAAATAGTAGTTTAACAAAGTGATGAGTGGATTGTACTATTATTGGATGCTTTTTCTCAAAAGAGTATTCTGAATGATGCAGTCTACCTCCTACCCGCATAATTTTATCAGTATCTAAGAAAACGCTTAACTTTGACAGCCTATTTTTGAAAGGTAATTTCTTATTTTGTAGCAGTAATTGATACTCAGGGAAAGATTCCTTTTGCGACTGTACAATAATGAAGTTTAACGCTCTTTGCAATTCCGTACTAGAAAAGTGATTAGCGCCTACTGAACGCTGTCTACATTTATCAATAAAGCGGAACACATAGCAAAAGGTACGTAGGAATCTTGAAAAGTTTGAAAATCGCTTGAAATCAATTAACCCGCTATCGCAAATACTATCATGATGTCCAACATAAAAAGTTAAGTTTGTCCTTATTTCAGGTAATGTCGTGTCCGAGTTTCCTGGAACGCAAGGCCATGTATCTGCATCGTTGTGCAAAAAGGATGGACCAAGCCACCACAAATTTAAGGCTTGCAACGCTGAAGGGTCTACTCCGCGCGAGATCAAGTCGGCAGGATTGTCATTAGTTGGTACGTGTCTCCATGTACACGAACTTGTCAATTCGGATATTTCGGCAACGCGGTTGCGTACAAATGTATTTAATTTAATCGGTAGCATTTTAACCAACCGAGGACAATCATAGAATCAGTCCAGAAAGTAATGTTAGAGGGTTGAGTTCGGAGTGATTCGATAACCTTTTTATACAAACGCACGCCAAGTACCGCGGCACAAAGTTCGAGCCGTGGTATGGTTACAGGTTTAATTGGAGCGACACGACTCTTAGCTATTAACAAATGTACGCTTACGTTGCCTCGATTATCAATACTGCGTATATATATACAGGCACCGTAAGCTCGCTCTGACGCGTCTGTAAATATATGTAATTGAAAATGCTTATAATTATCACATACGACGTGACGAGGGATACTTATATTATTAATTAACGGTAAAGTATGAATTATACTTGACCACGTTGAGTCAACATCGGTAGTCAATTGATCGTCCCATTTTAAACCTACAAGCCAAAGTTTTTGCAATAACATTTTCATACGAATGATACATGGTGATAATAAACCTAGAGGATCAAAGATACGGGCGATAGCTGCAAGCATACCACGTTTTGTATTTTCTATTTTTTCGTGAATCCTTATAGGAAATTGAAGTTCATCTGAACTAGTTTGCCAAGTTAAACCTAAAGTTTTATTTAGCGTATCCTTATGAAAATCGAGACAAGACTCATTAAGGACATTGCAAACTAAACTAGGTTCATTGGACTTCCATTTCCTTAATGGCATGCACGCGGAGGCAAGAACCTCCGTCACCTTCTCACGTAGTTTATGAGCTTCACTAATTTGGTCTGAACCAGAAAGCAGGTCATCGACAAAAAAATCATGGATGATGACTTCGGAAGCTGTTCTATCATCACACTCTATTCCCAACTGCTTAAAGCACCTGGTCGCTAGAAACGGCGCACTGGCAGTACCATAAGTAACGGTATTTAACTCGTATGTTTTAAGAGGGCTTGATGAATGTTCACGCCAGACAATATGCTGCATATGTCTGTCAGATGGATGGACGGTCAATTGCCTGTACATCTTTTCTACGTCAGCAGATAGTACATATTTATACATTCTAAATCTAAGTAATATCGACGTCAAATCGTCCTGAACTGTTGGTCCTACCATCTGTAAATTGTTTAAAGATAAACCAGAGGTAGCAGGTGCACTAGCGTTAAACACTACACGGAGTTATGTGGTCTAACTGCCTAATCGTAATACGCCATGATGAGGAATAAAGTACGACCCGAGTTCACTACTCTGACACTCTGTCATATGACCTAAAGAAATATACTCCGACATAAAGTCTTTATACATCTTATCTAAAGATGGTTGTTTCTTATTTCTACGTTCAAGCGAGAGAAAACACCGTTTTGCACGAGTAAACGAATTACCTAAGTTTTCAAATGATTCTTTTAAAGGAATCTTAACGCAAAAACGACCATCAGCTAGGCGTGTTGTATTATTAACAAAATGTTCTTCACACTGTTTCTCTTCCGACGAATGACTAGATGACTCATGGCATACTTCCTCGAGCTGCCAAAAACGCGTTAATTGGTTTTGTATGTCATCTAAATCATCAAGCTGTGTGGTACTCTGTTGGTTGTAGTTGCAATGCATAGATGAAGATTGTGTACCTATACAATTGTTATAGCCGCCGTTAATTGGGCCACTGACTATCCAACCAAGCCTGGTTTCACATAATATGGGTTTCTTGTCCCCTAATATAATTCTACCGGTCCCTAACAAGTTCCAAAATACATCAACTCCAATAATCAAATCAATAGAAGCCGGTTTATGGAAATAAGGATCGGCTAAACGAATATTTGTCGGTACATCTAATTGTACCTGCCTACACGGCACATTATCAGTTATTGTAGGCAAAACAAAACAAACCAAATCATTGCAATAATCCTCGCACAAAGATTCGATACGTACACTACACATTTTATTTATAGGTGACGACGAATTATTAATGCCGAGTATAGCTTTATTAATCTTATGGCACGGTAAATTTAATTGTTTAAATAACCTTTCTGTAATTAAACATGAAGAACTCCCCGAGTCAAGCAGAGCGCGGGCGGTGTGTTCGATATTGTTTACGTCTCTGCATTTTACTAATGCAGTACATAATAAGACGTCGCCCGAGCCAGCCGTACATGGTGTATGCGCAGGGACACTAGTCGATAGTGTAACGGGACCGGTTACTATTGCACAATTATCTTCGCTCGCGTTCGCGGTGGTCGTATTCGCACCGATGATATTGTTTACGGCGCGTTTCTGTATGCTATCCACATTATGAATCAGTGTGTGATGCTTGCGATTGCAGATTTTACAACCCGGTCGCTTGCATTGCTTAGGGTAGTGACCACGTCGGAAACAATTGTAACATACTTTATATTTCGGTAAAAGTGCCATACGCTCAGCTACGCTTAGTGCTAAAAACTGTGGACAAACATTAAGGTTATGATTACCGTAACACTTAGGACAATGTGCGCTTGAGTTAGACTCGCTAGTGCTATTCGGTGTAGAAATCAAAGCCTTTACGTTGGAAACCTGTTTACTGTGTGTGCTATCTTTATTTTTGTGTGACAAGCGAGAAACTTCTAAAGTTTCTAATAAATCGGCACGGTTCCTAAGGAATTCGATGAACTTATCAAATGTTATCGATTCGTTTTTATTAATAAGACCTTTGAATTCCTCCCATTCTCTAAATGATTTTGAATCTAATTTACGGCTAATAATATAGATCAATAAAGTGTCCCAGCTTTGAACGGGCTCACCTAATGTACTTAAAGCTCTAATGTTTTTATTAACCTGATCAATTAGTTGTTTAAGTGATATGGAAGATTCCTTTGTGATAGATTCGACATTAAATAATGAGGAAATGTGATTTTGTACTAATAAACGTTTATTGTCGAACCGCTCACACAGGAGTTCCCAGGCCATAGTGTAGTTTTGTGATGAAAATTCAATAGACTGTATTACGACAGCAGCCGCCCCTTCCAGTGATGACCTTAAATAATGAAATTTATTGATTTCATTAATATCATCATTGCAATGAATGAGACTAGTGTAAGTATCGCGAAACTCAAGCCAGTTATCGTATGATCCTGGAAATTTAGGTAACTTTATGGTGGGTAATTTGACTAACTGACGTTTAGAACTGTGAACTGATTTAGAATCATCTTGTTCTGACTTAGAATACGTATTTAACAAGTTTTTAGCCTGTGCCAGTAATGAATAATAATTTGATTCAATAGTTGTACGTTCGGTGATTTCAATATCAATGTTATCTGCTAAACATTCTAGCTGCAGTTGAATCTCACTAAAATCGTTGTACAGTGATTCTAACCTGTCGACGCGCAACTGCAACTCCATTACCTGACAAGCGGTTAATTTAGATGTATTAAGGGTTTCTAAATAATTTCCAAAGACGGTTAGTCTACCCTTGCAACTGCTACGCTTCTTTTTGAGATCTTTGATGTCGGTCATTTTGGAAAGTGGGTGTGTCGTCGACCTGAAATTTTACAATAGATTGTTTTAATAATCTATTATTGGTACTAATTTGTAACAATACTGGAATAAAAGGTTTAAAGCTTAATATACTGATGGATTTATAAAAATATCTATGATTGACTTGATTAAACAATTAGAAAATTAACAATGTTATGTAAGTAGGTACCTACTGAGTTGGTCGAAAAAATGTAAAGGTAGTAAAATATAATGAATTTTAATTATAAGAATCTACAAGGAAATGTTTGTACAAATTAATTGTTATTTTAAAGAAACAATGTATTGGTTACAATTGTAATACACTTTAGGCACCTATTTAACTAACGCAACAATTTTTGTCACTGTGCTGTATGATTAAGCAACTGTTAAATAATCCTGATTTGTACACAATAGCCAAATAAATGTACTAATTAAACACTTATATAAAAATAAAACTTGTAGATTTAAAACATATGCAAAATATAAATTGAAAAATGTTTTTACTGACCTTGTACAATGTCACCAGTTGTAAAGACCTATAATTTTTACCTGATATTATTCTACCTATGAGTGCTGGGTTAATAAATATAATTATACGTATTATATACGACTTTTATTTGCGACTCCTTGACTTCTCAAATAAAAATCTTCAACTCCTCTTCACACTCCTTAAGGAAATGGTAGGTTCTTGAAATTCTGATTTTCCAAGATAATCGTCGTTATTTATAATATATCCGGCTCGAAGGACCATGGTTTGGACTGCAGGTTGGTAAATTTCGACAACTTCTTGAACGTCAGAACTTCGGGGTGAGCTATTAAAATATCAACAGATCGGTACAAGCGTTTAATGGCGAGAGAGTGGTGACAAGCATTTTTACATTAGGTAGGCAAAGCGCCTACTACAATTTGAAGGCAAAACATAATAGCTTAAAACTAACTTAATCTATCGAGAAAACCGTAGGAGCTCGAACAAACGCACTGTACAGAACTAAGCTGGAGCTGAGTGACGTGACATAATGCGACATCAAAGCCCCTCCATAAGTAGTCTGAAAATCTTTATAGCCATAATTCATAATAAAATCATTTCACTTCTGTAAGCTCAATGAGACTGTAACATATTATTATTTATTACACTTAAGGAGTCTGCCCACTATACCGTGTCATACCATGACCATGCTAGGAACGTATCAGTCACGAAAAGCAACACGATACGCCCTACTATAGGAACTGCTGGTCGGTGACGGAACGGTCTTGTGAGCATAGTTTTATACATTTCCTTACAAAAAATATTTTTTGCCTGACACGTTCCTAGCACATAGTATGAGACGGGGTAGTGGGCAGATCCCTTTATGTATATTTTCACGTGATTTTTTGCGTTAATTATTTGAACGACGCCTGCCATATTAAAAAAGCAATATGTTCTCATGGGATATCATTTGCGTAATATCTACGCGTTAGTGTTTGTAAACTTAATAACGAGCCTGTCTATATTAATAATGTTAGATCTCTTTAACCTAAGATTATATTATTCTGTAATACAGGTGGCAAACATGCATAGGTCAATTTAGTCTGATGATAAACAGTTAATACGGGAAGATGTTTGTTACTTAAACAAGCATAAACTGTTTAACAAATATGGATAACACTCAGCACATCGATAGACCATGTCCTAGAAGAAGACAGTATATTTTTTATCCCAGTATTGTACTATAAAATTCATGTGGGCGAAGCCATGGGAGAAAACTATATTTTATTCTAAAATAACGCAAAAAATCTAAGGCGCGTCGCCCACTGGTAAGTTGAGGCACGGTCGCGGTGTCGTCGCGGTACGGTCGAGGCGTAGAGTCGGGGCAAGGGCAGCTGTGCTTCCTTCACACATTCCAATTTATTCAACATGTCGTCGTCAGAAGATAAAGACGTACTTGCACTCAAGTACGTCTTTATCTATATCAAGTACAAGTTATTTATTTAAATAGGAGAAAATTTTACTTAAACTTATGAGAAACAAAATGACAAAATGGCGGTGAAGTCGTGGCGCGGTCGAGCACACCACCCCTGCTGTGCCGCCGCCCCGCCTCCGCCTCGACTCCACCTCGCCTGTGACGTGACTCTAGTGTGTGAACGCACTGCTATTTATTCCTGAAGGAAACATAGAAGCGGCGCGCCACTCGTGCGCCCGCGCTTCGACGACAACTCGACTCCAGCTCGTGTGGGCAACGGGCCTAAGAAGTATTCAAAGCTGCAAATCGTTCTTGGCCTGCCCGCGATGTTACTAATATTAAATCCCTCAGAATTGAACGCTAATGACTTATTCAGTTGTTGCGTAAAGCTTTTTCCAAATATATTTCCTTAATTAAATAGCATATATTTATTGTAAAGACTAGGTGTACAATTTTATACTGTATTTTCTTTTAAAAAAGTCGTTATTACTGCTTCGTAATGACGTTTTTAATCACATTTTAGGGGAAACCTCGTAACAAAATATAATTTATTAAATGTGTTTTTGAACAATACTTGAACAAAACTTGTTGAATCAAGTTCCGAATTTCAAGACGATAAATAACGCTGAATAACGAACAAATTAAATCTTACTTTCGTTACTTGGCTGGATTCAGGATGCTTTTTAAAAAAATATACACAAGCGGCATAAGTTGAAGGCTTGACGCAGTAGAGACATGGAGCAGCTTAAAAACTTTTGCCTACAAAATGTAAGAAAGCGACGCGTCGTGTCGCTTTTCTAATTTACATCCAAGGCATGGACTTATTTAAGGCCGGGATTATACTTACGTTTGACAGACATGCCTGTCGTTTTAACCTATGCTCAGTGTAGAAGCCACGCGTCACTTAAATGCAGAGTCCATGTCTGGAAGATATACATGACTAAGGTCGCCATCAGATCGAGAGCTATAAACTAGTGGATACTGTGTTACTAATATTATAGCGCATGGTGGTCAGAACAGTGAGCTTAAATATGAGGAAAGTATGCTAGTAAAAATATAATATATTTTGTTTATTGCATTTGGGCTTCAATCTACGAGCGAATACATCCTCGTTGAACTACATTAGTTTTACAAGCTGTACTGGAATTTCAATAGGTAGCAATATGAACCAAAAACGATTAAGCTTACTTACATGTGTGTGTCTAATATGAGGATAGTATGCTAACAAAGATATAGCGCATGAGGCTGTAGTTAGGGCCCGTTAAATGAGCAGCGATCGTTCAGTGGGGAAACTAACAGACTGCAATGCAGAGGGTCTCGGGTTCGAACCCATGTCGCGCACCTCTGACTTTCGTAAGTTATATGACTTTTCGAAATTATGTGCGTATTGATTGACAGTTATCGCCTGCTCCGTGCCTCGGAGAGCACGTTAAGCCTTCGGTCCTGGCTGCCATGAACATCTATGGCAGTCGTTATTGGGGAAGTCGACATAAAATACCCCACTGGGTCGATGTTTCGCCGGTCTGTACTGGCTGGCCCCCACACAAGATAAGATAGGGCCCGTTTATCAACGAAGAATCGACTGTTATAGTAAAATAAGCTCTTTAGCAACATCATTTAAAGTTAAAGTTAATTTATCAAAGAATCCCTTCATGCTACCATTGGGATCTGAGTTCACGTAGTTGCTTTTGTTCCTTTTCGAAATATTTCAGTATTTCATGATTAATTTTTAAATCATCCATCGTAATTACAAATACGAATCATGCATAAGTTGTAACTTTATCAAGTGACTGACAGCGACCGAGTGGCGCGCGGACACATCATAATCGTGGCGCGGCGGCCGCACGGCAGTGGCTACCGATCGTTCTTGGGAAGAATCTAAATGTTGCGGCCTAGAGTAAAATTTTTCCATGAACAAATCCTAGTACAGCCATTGCGCGGCTGCATGTTAGCCGCGTTCCTTCTGCGTCCCATATAAACGGGCACTGGCGGTTATAGCTCAGCTACTAAATAAAATATAGTAAAACCAATAATGAAATGAGGTAGGACTTTAACAACAAATGACTATAAAGTACGTGAGCAAGTATCTCTTCACTCGAATACACGAGTTTTACAAGTTGAGCTTAAGAGAATGTTAATAGTTCGCATTGTGAACCAAAAACTATTAAGCTATCATTTATTAGATTTTCAATCGCTTACTTGGTGCTATTTGATTGTTATTTATGTACGTGTTTAAGTGACTGATATTTACCCTGAAAATGTAAAATAAATAAAATCCAATATTATATTGCTACTACGCTCTAACCCGGTAAATCAGATATCAGTTGTGTTCTTCGTGCCGTATTCAATATCAACTAGCTAATAATTTATAGCTCATGATCAGACATCACCCTAAAAAGCCTGTTCACGTCACGACATCACGTGCACTTCAAATCAAAGTAATTAAAAGGAAAAATAAGTACACTAGGATTGTCTTTTTTATGTTTTATATTTGACGCCAAACATCCTTATGTTTTGTTTCACCACCATCCTGCGCTAACTGTTTCTCCTTTTTTGATTTTAAGTCTTCATAGATATCTTCAAGACTTCTTGCTTTTGTTTCTGGTATAGCCAGTACTGTGTATATCGTGGTGAGTATGCAGACTGCGCCAAAGAAGTAGAATGCGACGTAAGGCCCTATGTTGTTCATTACTGGTTTGAAGAACAGCATCTGTAGGAAGTCCATGATTGAAGCTGCAGACATGGTGGCCCCCATGACAATGCCTCGATACTGAAAAATAGAGATTGAAAAGTTATTTTTGTACTGACATGACTGATGACACTGGTAAAACTTCTGTTTAGTTTTAAGAATACAATTTGGACATTTTCAATATGATATGCTCATAGCTTCAAAAATTCAAAGATGCGTGCGATGTTCAAATTAGAGACCTCTGCATCGCAGTCCAATGGTTTACTACCAGGCTATCACAGCCTAAATTAAGCAGTACTATATTACATATGAAGACAAAATATACATACATACATAGATTCACGCCTGTTTCCCAGAGGGGTAGGCAGAGACTACGGATTTCCATTTGCTACGATCCTGACACACTTCTCTGGCTTCATTCACTTTCATAACATTCCTCATACACGCTCGCCGGTTTAAAGTGCTCTTAACCTGGCCTTTATCCAGAACGTCTCCGATCTGATCAAGAAACGTTCGACTAGGTCTTCCCCTTGCGACTGTTCCATTCACACTAGCCTTATAAACTTTCTTAGTCAGTCTTTTCTCGTCCATTCGAATATATTTAACACAATATATTTAAAAGTGTCATTGGCAATACGCGCATTGCTCAGACTAAGTTATTTAGAGAGCATGCGCATGTTTAAATGACATTTCTTTTGGCGTACAGTAGCAAGTTGCTAACACTCAATGTAACAATCTGCGAGTGATATGCGCGCTCTATGTTCACATATACTCGACAAAAAAAACTAATAACACTTCGGCCAAGGTCAAATCCAGGACTTTATGATCACACACAAACTTATAGCGGATAACAAGACAGTCAAAGAGACAGAGGTATGACATATACGTCTACTTAGTAAGTAAGTAAGTAAGTGACGAGGAAATTGAATCCACGAAAATTGAGTGTCTGTACGTGTTTTCTGGTGAAAATATAGAAAGCGAAGCCCTAAAATGAATATGATGTAACGCATATTTTGATATTATGTCTGTAGCTTTCAAATTGTTACAGTTAGTTAAAATGTGTGCTCAAAACTATATACAAAATAAAAAATGTACCAAGATAATATTATCTTCTATTTACGCGAATGTTATTCATGGAAATTAAACAACTGTATATAGATTTTATCGTGTTGTTTATTTACCACTGTATTACATAATATTGAAACTGCTACACTACTACTACTATTGAATTTTACTAATTTATAAGCTAATTAAATTATTTAAACTATTAAAACTGGAGTGACTCTCCCCGTGACCATGGCTGCTGAAAAGCAACCGAATCGTCGGGTAAAGTGTAAACCTAAATATAAATAGATTTAATAGTTTAAATAATTTAATTAGCTTATAAATTAGTAAAATGCAATAGTAGTAATAGTGTAACAGTTTCAAAATTATGTAATACAGTGATAAATAAACAACGCGATAAAATCCGTATATAGTAGTTTAATTTCCATGAACCAAAATTTTAACGGTATGTCAAACTCGTTTATTACCTCAAAAGTAAACTTAGCATAGTTATTTGTAGTTTTTGTAGCTTTCTTATGTATTTCCATTTGTTTCGACAAGTAATATAAAAGAAAAACATATAAATTTTATTTGCGATTGCAAAGCTCTGTTCAGAATTTAGTAGGACATACTTGACAGCGTGTCTATTATATGTGTTGCGCGAATACGCATACTGGATGCTCAAGTCACTTGGCTTACTGTTCGCCTTTAAGGAAAGTTGTTAAAATGGTTTCCCCGCCCTTGCCAGCGGCAAGTGTTCCTGAGCGAGAGAACTCACAAATATTTTTATTATTCCGAGACTGGGTGATTTTTATACTTACAACAATGTGGTTTACAAATTACTAGTTTGTTAAGCTAAATGTATGTGTGTGCTTCACGTTGCCACGGTAGTGCAACAAGTTAGGTACGAATCCAATGCCTTATCCATTGGGCTACAGCCATTTTGAACTACGTAAAGAACTTCACGGCAAAGGAATTATACGTGCAAAATATCTTTAAAAAAGCAGTAGTAGTAATGTGCCTAGTTACCTTAAATGAGAATAATTCCGAGCCAAGGATGACAGATACTGGTTGCAAGCCAAAGGAATCACAGAAGATGCAAAGGCATAGTGTGACGATGGGCAACCACGCTGGTGCGTCCAGATCAAAGCTACGCGCCAGGAACCACGACGCAAGCGCGCACATACTTAATCCTGATATCAATGACGTCACGATCAGAAGACCCTGGAAATAAAAATTAATAACATTATGAATCATGGTCAGCAGCAGTCGCAAGCGCAGCAGGTAAGCGGTCATCTTAACACTAGCGCCCAATCAGTGTTGTGGGTTCAATTATTTGTGTCATCTAAAAATGATTATCCTGACTCTGGATAAAGATAAGGATATGTTCCACGTGACACAGAGCTTAAAACATAGAGTGAGAGTAGTCTATTTCAAAATAAGGAAAAAAAGGATTACGATTGTGATATTAAAATTAAAATAAAGAAAAAAACCAAACGACTGCCTCAGTAATACAGCATTTGTGAACGTCACTGCTTTGCTTAAAATCTCGTGTCTAATTCCCGATCAGTCTGGGTTATCGGACTTTCTGTTGTGAAATTTTCAATAACGTCGCGTAGTCCTAAATTGTGCTCGGTAGACTGCAACTTTCTTACAACAAAAAATTCATGTTGCTACAAAATTCTTGATTAAAAACTGCCATTACTCTTTGTCCCATTCGAAGATCGAACTACCCTTATGCTCAGCTTACACGCATAGCTTTCATTTCTAAACTCACCTTTCTACCGACTTTTTCCACTACCCCAACAGTCATCATAGACCCTACGACCTGGACTGCTCCAAGCATCATGGCCTGCTGGTTAGGAGTTAGCACCAGACCTGAGTCTTCCGAAGCCACTTCGAAGATCTTGCCAGCGAAGTTTAAGACAGGAATGGCGCCGCATACTTCCCGAGCTAAAGCCACCACAAGAGCTATTTTGAACGCTCTGAACAGAATTTTGTCGGTAACTGTGAAAAATAGAAAGTAATTATGTTATGATACTTGCTAGATTTTTCTTCACTATTAGATTCTGCCCATGGCTTTACCAGCTTGGATTCATATAACATTATGGAGTTCTCACAGACAGTGAAGTTTCCGCACGATATTTTCTCAAAAGCAAACAATAATTAACTACTTAATATGCATAAATTACCGAAAGTCAGAGGTGCCTGCCTTAAGATGGAACTCGAGACCCCGTCGTGATAGTCTGACGTTCCTTCACTAGGCTATTTCTACTAATGTTAGTACCTATATTATACCTTTACTTACACTCTTAGTGATATAAGCGTAAGATTGACTATGCATCAATGTTTCAGGCGTAATGTAACCCAAACACAATATCGGCAACTATTCAAACACTCCACGACCGTTCGAGCGTTTGTAGACTAAATTAAATAAGTCCTGTCCGCACGTAAGGGTCAACATAACAACGCAAGGAGTAGTACACACAATACAATTTGTTTGTTTGTTACGCTTTCACGCCTTAACTTGTCACGCGGACCGCTCGCGCCATGACGGCTGCGCGCGAGTCGGAGTGATGGCTGGCGCCCCTCTTTCCCTCCTGCTCGGCGGTAGCGGATATATAAGCCGATTGCGTCCTGGATCGTGACCTCTCTTCCGGCCGGCTTCACTTCTCAAGCTAAGTGTCCTGATTCCTGAAGGACCACGAAGCAAGCCTTTCGACGAAGCACGCCCTGATTATTGTCGCGTAGGAAAGTTATTATTGTCTATACTTGTTCCTTAGAAATATATTAGTGTTAATCGTCATCTCATCTTTGATTAATTTCTAAACTATTTTACCTTAAGACACCACGCTCCTACGGCGTGGCCTGTTTTATTTCTGGATCGAACAGATCACTAATTAATAACCACCCTAAAGGTTACAAACTACTCAACCGACTACAAAATTGACTTTGCCTCAGTGGCGCAGCTAAGCAAGTATAATAAACACGGTGAATTTTTTGACAAGAAACTCAAGCCGGTATCATATATTTATATAAACATCCGATGCAAAGCATCTTATCCGTTTAGTAATTTCCAATCTTTATTTCAGTTTACTATTTTGCAACGTTGTGTACACATACCGTCATCTAGCGCACTTCTTGTATTATTTTGTATTCAGTTATATTAATTTCGATACATAACACCTAAAACATCCGAACTGTCTCTTGAAATACGTGTGAAAATACAACTTTTCATGAACATGGGTAATCCCAAGTTGAGATATCCAGAACTGTTAAGTGGTCGATTCGCCGCCACCGGTAAGCACAGCGATATGCCCAGAACTGGACGTAAACGTATTACCAGTGGCCGTGACGATCGAAAATTTTGAGAGAGTCTTTGAAAAACAGGAAAAAAATGTCTTCTGAGCTCGCTGCTGAGTTCTCAGTGGCGAGTAACAACACAATTTCTGCCAAAACGACTCGTCGAATACTTCAGGAAGCTGGCCTCAAAGGGTGTAAAACCAGGAAGAAGCCATTGATCTCAGACAATAATAAAAAGGCTTGCTATGCATGGGCCTTAAAGTACCAACATTACACCGAAATAGACTGGTCAAATATTGTGTGGTCAGACGAATCAAACTTTGAGGTAACTTAGATAATATGAATGTCCAAATGGATAAATAAGTATTGTTGAAATTTAAAAAGCTATAATGTTGTCTTTTCATGATTAGTAAATCTCTATTTCTTTTGTTTTTGTTTGGTCTTTAGAACCCCTGTGCTACCTTCGTGCGTCGCCGTGGGGGAGAAGGATTTAAGCCAGAGTGTATGGTCCCAACTGTAAAACACGGCGGAGGTACCGGGATGACCTGGGGCTGCATGTCTGATACAGGAGTCAGCGAAATGTTTGTGTATGAAGGCCGAAGGGACTCTACAAAATACACGAATGTGTTTGGAATCAGCTTTATTGCCTTCGTTTTCTAAATTTTTTGGTGACATAAATATGGATGGAGTTAAATTCCAGAAGATAACGCACCATGACATTAGTCAGCCCGCACAATGTCATGGTTCCGTGAAAATTCCATTGAGCTCCTGGAATGGCCTGCACAGTCGTCGGACCTTAATCCTATAGAACATTTATGGGGAATCCTAGAGCGTAAGGTCCGGCGCCACACAATGACAACAAAAAAAAAACTAAAAATACGCCTCCGCCAAGAATGGAATACCGTAACTGAAGAACAATGTAAAAATCTTGTAGGCTCTATGCCAAGATGAATAGCTACTGTGTTAGCGGCTAAGGGTGGCCGACGAAATATTGATTTTACATCAAAGTAAAGATCATTTAAAATGTACACAAGTTGTTTCATTTCATTCTATACAAAACTTTTTACAATATGCAGTTTTTATAGGGGGTGTTCCATTATATATATTCCACTTATGGCCAAGGCTATAAATCAATAACGTTTTATTAAATTTCGTGCAGCAAAACTGGATATATATATGGTATACACTACATACCATAGTGTGACGCATGTAAATGTCGTCACTTAGTCTACGCGGACCAGACTGCGGTCAAAGGCTCGCATTAAAATATATATACCTAAACATATATATTGTTTTAAAAAACTAGTCCCGAAATCCTATACTAATATAAAAACAAAACTTTTGTATTTTCAAAATCGACAGGACTGATTTTAAAATCTCGTTCACCATTAAAACGTTACGTTATTCAAAAGTAATAATGTTATATAACATCACGTCACGCTAGTCACGGGAGCACGAAAATGAAAAGTTTGAAGATTACTCTTAGATAACGCTCGGGGCACATTCCTTTAGAGAGGTGTACCACAAATTGTTGGAATGTTAACAAGAATAGCTTTCAGTTTCATGTTTTAAGGTACCTAATATATAGATAGGCTTATTTGATAGTACTAGTATTGGCCCATGGTCGAAATTGAACAATAATCATTGTTAAAAATTTGTAGAAAATAGTAGAAAGTTTATATGAATTACCATTTTCAAAAAACTTCATTTTCTTTTACATTTGTTCTTTGTTTTTTATGAAAATCTGAGAGTAAAATGTACTGACCTGTTTTGTTCTTACCTATACCTATATAAATAAATGCGGATCTTATTTTTTTATAATAACACAAAAAATCCTTGCCAATAAAAATTATTAAAATAATAAAATCGGTTTAAACAAACTGAGGCAAAAATGGCACTAAGCTTTTTTGTCTTTTCCTATCTATATATAGGTGTTGTTTAATCCAAAATATAGAGCAGAAGCTAATTAAGCGAATTAAAAGACATAATAGGTAATTAAAAATTAATCCTAAATTAGATTATCCATTAAACAAATTTTACTTTTTCTTGGCGATCCTTAAAAGATTTTATCGCTAAGCAATGAAATCCTGCGAATAAAAAGTAAAACGAAACGTGCCATTTTGACGGAGGTTAATAAGAGTTTTTTATACGTTTAAAACTTGGAAAACTTGCAAACTATATTTTATAAGTAGTAGATCTTCGCTGATTTCAGCATGAATGGGCCGGCTCGACCGGGGAAGGACTACTCTCTCACAGAATATCGACGTGAAATAGCAGTATTCCTAATGTTGTGTTTGGTTCGGCGAGTGAGATTGCCGGAGGCCCAATTACCCTCTTTCCTCCTTCCCGCTCTTTCTCCTTCCCACTTCCTTTTTCTCTTCTTCCTTTCCTAAAGGGTTCGGCAACGCGTAAGTGATGCTTCTGGTGTTGCAGGCGTCTATAGGCTACGGTGACCACTTACCATCAGGTGGGCCGTATGATTGTTTGCCAATTTAGCTGTATAAACAAAGAAACTAGCGACTTTAACACATTGCATCCATTGATATTGTTTTTTAAAAAGAACTTCAGTAGTATGAATAATGTCTTTATGGCGGGTAACTTTACAAATATTCAATAAAAACAGACAAAAAATATCTAGACTCGGTACACTAACGCAAATGTCTGTCCCGTGTAGGCACAAAACGCCACTAGTTAAGCGACCTGTTGATATCGTTTGTGTAATTCTTTTCATGCTTATAAAGTACACTTAGCAATATAATGAGTTAAATATTAGTAGAATTTTAAATTCTTCTATCATTCAATGTTAGTTACGATCGCACTTATTGTTTTACAACAGTAATGGATGAAAGAAAGTTAGTTTCATCATAGTTATTTAACCCTTACTAATGTTATAAATGCGAGTGATCATGAAATTATGCATACATATTGTCAGAAAAACAGAAATATAATGTACATACTATCCAAAAAAAAAATACTGTTACTAACCTAACCTAAATTTATGCAAGCGAAGCCGCATGCTAAATCTAGTCTTTATATATATAAATCTTCTGTGCGTGTTTGTAATTAAACTACTCCTAAACTGCTGGACCGATTCTGATGAAATTTTTTGTGTATGTTCAAGTGGATTCGAGAATGGCTTAGATTTGGGTTTTTCGTGTGTACAGGACAACCTCTGTCGGGACAGCTAGTACATTATGATAATCAAAGAGAAAATTGTAATTCATAAACTAAGGTTACAAGTTATTTCATACTAGCTTTTGCCCGCGAATTCGTCTGCGTGGAATAGTTAATTTGGGCAGCAATTTTAATATTTTAGGTATATTAGGTAGTATTTTAACTTTGCAAATAATACACATATAAATACTGCAAATAGCTTATTTTAATATATTTTTATAAACTACATTTTTTTGATTTTCCATCCTTTGCTAAAACATTAAGATTTTGCGGGTTTCATACTCGTGAGCACGCCACAAAGAGTGGGCCATAGAAAACAGTTTTGTTTATTATTATCGAAAATGCAGCTTTTAGGGTAATTTGCACTCTTTTAAACTAAAATGGCATATCGTTCGGCATTATCGGAATAATAATAATAATATAATTACGAATAAAATACGAATAAGGAATACGGGGAATTAAAAATTTTTCTTCTTTTGTCATTCTAGTCATGATTATAGCTTTTATAATATCGCGTCCTAAATGAGTAATTTGTTGCCGTGTACTATTACATAGCCTTGGTGCATCAAGATTTCTCATTAACAGGACTGGAATATCAACTTCCAGCCTTAACTTATGGGAAGGCACTCCTAATAATTCTAAAGAGTTGAGAAACTCTATAGAGTACGATGCCACTTGTTTAGTGTTCATAACTTTGTCTACTGACACGATAACATCTCGCTTAACATCTGACATAATTCGTTCGTTTATCTGGCCTACTGTGTAATTTGTCGGCGCCAAAATTCTCCTGTCACACAATCATTCTTGATTGCCCATACTTATTTGTAGATCTGGATAGACATTATTATTTAAATTATCTGTGTCATCGACAATTTGACAGAATTCACGTCCTAGCGTAATCATGCCGTTACTGTCTGTTAGCATACAATCTTCTCCGACTTTTAGAAGAGCAGCTGCATATTGCCCTGCATGAGAATCGGTGTGTAGTTGTATTCGCATATTTGTAGTCAGATAAAACTTATTTGCGTATACCCAAAATACAGACACCTTCAAACAGGCATTTATTTAATCTGCGGTGCACCCTTAGTTATAACCCAAAGGTTCTGTCTATTGTCACCAGTTGAAAGTACCGTTCGTCTCCTATTTCATCCCCATGTACGTCGAAATTTCGAAATCGCTGGGACCAATGTTTACTTATTTACTTTAATTAAGTGCCTAAATATAGTCTCATGGTTTTATCTTCGAAACTGACGAATTCCTATACAAACTTTCATCACTTATTTCAACCCATTCCTGCCCTTTTTTACAATAAACGGTAACCTTTTTCTTTTTCCAAGGTCTAGTCTCCCTTTGTACCAAATTTCACTAAAATCGGTTGTGGTTTAGGCGCGATAATGACGAATTCCCATACAAACATTCAACCCTTATTTCAAAGTTTGTTTGTTTTTTACAACAAATGTCCTTTCCCAAGATCTAGTCTATCTTTGTAACAAATTTCATCAAAATCGGTGGTGGTTTAGGCGCGATAATGATGAATTCCCATATTAACTTTCATCCCTTATTTCAACCCCTTCATAATCTTTCTACAACAGAAGGTAACCTATTTCCTTTCTCAAGGTCTAGTAAATTTCTGTACCAAATTTCATCAATATCGGTTCAGTGGTTTAGGTGTGAAAACGTAACAGACAGACAAACAGAGCTACTTTCGAATTTATAATATTAAGCAAGGATTTAACTACTTATGTCGCTGACTGTATTATTACCAGTGTGGGTGTTGGTTTTAAGAAACAGAGTTAAATGAATGACAATGAGCCAAGTACTAGAAATATTACGTAGTTTGTCATCAACAGTACTAGTTGCCAAAAGTTGACATAAAAATAGTAACCCGTCAGTAATTTTTGTTAATTTTACAGTTTAAGATAAAAAACGGTGACGAGATAGAAATAAAAAAGTATATACAATAAAATAGTTGGTATGAATGGCATTAATATGTGTATAATTTTTGTTAAAATAGAGAATTAGAGTAATAAGAATAAAATAAATAGTAATAGACAAATTGAGTTTTCTTTTTGAGATTAAAAAAGAAAACTCCAACACTATGAATAAATTTTGTACCGCGGTAGACTTTGCAAATATTTAAACAACGGAAACAAAGAATAACCAAACTCGAAACAGGTATTCGCGGAATACACTAATTGCTTTATGTAGAGATCGAACATGAACACTTGGCGCAGTGGTAATGGCGAAGCGCCGACTTAAATCAATAGTACATCCGGACAGTTAAAGATAAGTGTCAATCAATAGAAGATAAATTAACAAATAACGAGTGAATGGCCCTCAGGGGTCCGGGATACTCCAAGAAATTCATTGTAAACAGAGCCACGGGCTTCATCCGGAAGCTCTGCAAGTACAACTAGGGCCAAATACGCCTGCTCACAGGAGCGTTCACTGGCCATTTTGGCACCAACGACTTCCTGTGCAGATTAAGATTGTCAAACAATTCGATCTGCAGAGCCTGTGGTGTACAGGACGAGTCCATATCACACCTACTGTGTGAATGTGACACGGCTGGATTGAGAATGCGTGTGATGGGATTGGCATATCCAAACCCGGAAGACTTCAGGCTTCTCCCTCTGAAGTATACGCTGCGGCTGATGCAGTACATTCATTAGGAGATAGCTAAAGGATAGATCTTGGGGCCGACACAAAAAATCCCGCTGGGTCGAAGTGTCACCGGTCTGCACTGACTGGCCCGCCATATATAAGATAAGATAAGAAATAGCGTTTCGAGATGAAGTGGTCTACCGGCGCGGCGGCCAGATATAATTAAAATACAGTTGGCATTGTAAGCTACCCAGAATAGTAATTACTTCATTTATTGTTCTGAGATCAGGTATATTATGTTCTTTAGATATCTGGTATTCCAGCAACAAACACATATCGCTCTATATTTGGTTATATAATTAGGGAGAGAATACTGGAATAGAATACTAACGTTGTCTATACTCTATAGGTATATCATTTTTTTTTCTTAATTGACGTTGAAGATCTCATGCCCAAACTATTTTGTTAATAATAACTATACTTGTGTTGGGGAGACCAACAGACTGCAATGCAGAGGCTCTCGTGTTCGAATCCACGTCGCGCACCAATGACTTTCGGCATTTATATGACTTTTCGAAATTATGTGCGTATTGATTGACAATTATCGCCTGCTCCGTGCCTCGGTGAGCACGTTAGCCGTCGGTCCCGGCTGCCATGAATATCTATGGCATTTGTTATTGGGAAGTCAGTGCCCTATAATATCCTGACACTGGTCTAGCCTTAAGGTATCGTTAGCCTTCGGGTTGCAGAGGTCAGGTGGCAGCCGCTCCGTGTAAAAACTGATATCCAGTCAAATCCGGTTAGAGCAGAAAAGCCGGCCCCAAGTGACTTGAGAATAATAAAGGCTTGGGAGAAGTGTTGACAAATATTGTCTTATGTTTACGCGAATGTTATACATTGAAATTAAACACTTTATACGGATTTTGTCGCGTTGTTTATTTTACTCTAAAACACAGTTATTACATAATTTTGAAAACTCTAACACTACTATTATTGAACTTTACTACTATTTAAGCTATATATTCTTTAATTAAAACTATTTATATTTGAGTTTACATTTTGTTTTATGGGGCAAAGTCATCAAGTCAATCCGTATAAAGTGTTTAATTTCAATTGTGTTGACAAGTTGAACTAATAAATAGCTTTAGCTAGTTAGTTTAGCTTTTAGCGTTTTTAAGGCTTCACTTTGTCCAAGCAAAGTGAAGACTTAAAAACTACTACTATAAACATATCTGGTATTTTTCTGTATGTAATGCTGTTACTATGGGTGCGTATAATAAAATCGTCAATAGACCTTTTATCTGTTTCTCCGAGCGTTTGCGCGCTAGTCTTCACAGTTATTGTAGATTTACATACTACAGCGGTAGTACTGAAGTAAGTAAGCTGCAGTGCATCAGGTTTTTGTTTCGATTCCGGTTAGATCAATGTATTATTGGATTTTTCTGTTAGGTAATTTTCAGTATCAGCACGTAGTCAAAAACTGTGTCCAGTGGATAGCAATAGCTTGCCAACGTATTTTGACATAAGTACATAGTATACGTGCGTGTAGAGTAGCGATAGCTCAGTGGGGAGACCAACAGACTGCAATGCTGAGGGTCTCGGGTTCGAACCCACGTCGCGCACCTCTGACTTTCGGAAGTTATATGACTTTTCGAAATTATGTGCGTATTGATTGACAATTATCGCCTGCTCCGTGCCTCGGAGAGCACGTTAAGCCGTCGGTCCCGGCTGCCATGAACATTTATGGCTGTCGTTATTGGGGAAGTCGACACAAAAGATCCCACTGGGTCGAAGTGTCGCCGGTCTGTACTGAGTGGCTCCCACACAAGATAAGATAAGATAAGATACGTGTACTCCAGAAAAGGTAGGCAAACATGTATTAAGCTTAATTTCGCGAGTCATCTTTTTAGGTCTCATTATCTTTTTACGTGGATCCTACAAACATTGTAAACATACGTAATGTGGTACCAAATCACTGCCTCGTACGCCCTGTAGGATTTAGTTTCTTTTTTTTTTTTGGTCTAATTTGGCAAACGAGCAGGCAGATTGCCTAATGGTAAGCGATTACCGCCGCCCATGGACACCCGCAACCCCAAAGGAGTTACAAGTGCGTTGCCAGCCTTTTAAAATGGAATGAAGGAGGGAAAGGACAAAGGAAAGGATAGGAAAAGGATCCGGGTAACTGGGCCTTTGGCTCTCTCACTCACCAATACGAAACGCAACAGTACGGGTACCGTTACTTCACGCCGGTATTCTGTGAGGGGTAGTACTACCCCGGTCGATCCGGCCCATTCATGCTGAAACCAGCGAGGATCTACTACCTTAAAGTTTGCCTATATCCCTGAAACTATGTATATTTATTTACGATATACATATGATGCATGATGTTCGCGGGCACAACTAGTATAGAATATACCAACACAATTATGTAATGGAGAATCTGATTGAGTGTTGTGACGCGGAACATTTATCAGGACAATGAGCTTGATTGAAATGATTAACAACGACATTCAACCAAAATATAGCATTGAACAAATTTGCGTAGCCATCTACTGTAATTAATTCTGCAGTGTCGTTTCTTCTTCTGAATGATTTTGTTTACAGTTTGAAGTCGTTGCGTTATCTTGTGTGCTGTTGCATAATATTTGTCTTCTATTCACAAACTAACCAACACTGAACACAATAATACTTTCAATATCACAAGATATTTTCCTAAATTAAAATGAGCATTAAATGAACTTAATTGCAATTCAGTTCACATTTGTGGATTTTTAGAGTAGTTCAGAGCTCTATTTTATATAATAATAATATCAGCCCTGCAGGTATTAACTATCTAACTGCTGGGCATGGGCCTCTTATTAGTGTGAGAAGTGTAAGGCTACAGTTCACCGCACTGGCTTAGTGCAGGTTCATATATCTTCGAAAACTTTATAGAAAACTCTTAGACTTGCTTCTCACGATGATTTTCTTGGCCTTCCTTAGTCGAGTGGTAATTAAATATTTAATAGGCATAATTATAACTTCGACTAATTAGAGATGTCTTTAAATCGAACTCAAGACCTCTTTGTGTTACTTCAACGGTCTCCCATTAGACTATCGGTGCTTGCTCTCGAGCTTTATATTGAACAGTCTTTATTACTAAATTTGGCCAGGCCGAACATTTTTTGTTAAAATCAGTTACTGTTTTCAAACTACTAGTATTGTCATTAATTAAGCTAAGCTAGTACGTTTACATCAATAGTGCATTGTGGTAGCCGCTTAAAGTTACAAGTACTACTTGTAACTTTAACTAAGGAAGGAATTATATAAAAAAAATATTACACATACTTACAGATAGCTTTAATTATGAACTTGTTGCATTTTTCATCCTTTGTCTGTTCCTTTTTGAGCTGTTCCAGCTCATTAATAACAAGAATGTCATCTTCTTGCCTGCACCTCAGCCAAGCCAGGGCCTGGGCAGCTTTCTGTTAAATGAGTGAAGCATAAACATAGGTACATCGCTCGCAATTTTTTTTTTTTTTTAACTATACTGGCATGCAATCGTGCGGCCCACCTGATGGTAAGTGGTCACCGCAGCCTATAGACACCTGTAACACCAGAAGCATCACTTGCACGTTGCCAACCCTTTAGGAAAGGGAGTGGGATGGAGAAGGAGCGGAAAGGGGGAAAGAGGGCAATTGGACTTCCGACACACAGAGGGTAGTCCTTCCCCGGTCAAGTCGGCCCATTCATGCTGAAATCAGCGAGCTATTACCGCGAGTATGGAAGCATTAACAAATGTGCACCGAGAGAAGGACAATGTATTGTGAATTTTGCTTCTAAAGATTGTTTCTGATACTTTATACTGCATGTTTGAACTTTGTCTATTAGACACAAATAGATATTTTAGATGCATGTGGAAATAAATTGAATCTGTGACTATAATTCGATATATTAAGTGCTTCCTATGTTTCCATTTCCACTAAGATGCTCATAGTTCGTACATGTAAAGGTGCGCGATACTGTAAGTACTAAATATAGAATTACTACTTTTTTATATGCGATACTATCAATATCAGCAATCTCGCCCTTATTACATATTAGCCGTAAACATGGCTGGCAAAATGTGAATGTATTAAACTTTTTTGAAGGATATACAAGTGTGAATATATGTATATAATATGCAGTATCAAATAATTAGATTCAAGATTCAATATAATTAAATAGTTTTTGGACACCTCAAAATTAAGGAGAATGTTGCTGAAATTTAATTATTTATTTATTTATGATATAGAGAATCGCAAACATACCATTTGATGGCAAGCATTTGCCGTGGTCTCTTACTAGTCAGGAAAGATTCCTTCGATACAAGGGAAACCCTCATACTAGATACTTGTGCCTGACGAGCCACGACACATATTTACAAGCAGTTTATATACGACTATGATAGGACATCGGCGTGCAGACTATGATAGGACGGTCGGGCGTGTTCTTAGTTATGTTTGATGAAAATTGGTCCAAGATGGCCGCCGCCACAAAATGGCGGATTACATATTTTTCACAACTCCCTCATTAAGAGTATTAAATGAAAGGGCTTGACTAGTACAATACTATACACTATGATAAATTTCAAATCCAAGATGGCCGCCAGCACAAAATGGCGAATTACATATTTTTTCACAACTCCCTCATTATGAGTATTAAATGAAAGGGCTTGACTAGTACAATACTATACACTATGATAAACTTCAAATCCAAGATGGCCGCCACCACAAAATGGCGAATTACATTTTTTTTCACAACTCCCTCAATATCAAATTAATTATGTGTAGGGGGTTTTTTAAATTTTAAATTTATAGTTGTTATACATAATTATGTCATGGATATTTTATGATATGATTGATGATCATGAGATGACGTTTAGCTGTTCATATTGTCAAATCCTGAATATTCATTGATCTGGCTCGACCATATCACGATGTGGGCAGCGAGTATTTTCTATTTCATGAAATAGTTGTATGTCGGCCACATCATGAAGTGATCAATTCTTAGGTCTGGCCACGACACATACATAGGACTCACGCCTGTTTCCCCGAAAAGGCAGCAGAGACTTACACTTGCTACAACCCTGGCATATCTAACTTGCTTCATTTAGTTTTATTACATTCTTCTTGCATATCCGTCTGTTTAATGTACTTTTAACCTAACCATTCTGTAAAAGGTTTTTGATCTGGTCAAAGAATATTCGTACGAGTCTTTCTTTTCCGACTGTTTCTACAATTATATCAACAGGTTTGTATAATAAACAATTTACTCACCTCATATTTTCCCTTCTTAACTAGATAAGAAGGAGATTCTGGCATCATCGTGAACAGAACCAGGTGTATCACAGGAAACGTTACACAAATCCATAGGACGGTGTGATAACTCAATATATCTCCTATGACGTAAAGGAACAGATTGCCTCCCGTGTGAAATAGAATTACCTGAAAACAAATTATATTTATTAATATTATAATATCCTAATAGGTAATCTTGGTCTGTCATGCAGAGGACGATTTTGATCCTAAAGCACTCATCAGTTACTCATCGCTCGTTTTAGCGGCAAAGAAAAACATCGTCAAGTAACCTGCATGTCTGAGGATTCACCATAATATTTTTGAAATGTGTAAAATATTTTGACATGTATTGTGTAATAAAATTCTATCACATACACACAACACCATCTGGCCCAAACTAAGCAGAGCTTCTACTATGGATACTAGACAATGGATAAACATACATACATACATACATTTTTTTGTAAATACATACTTATTATAAATAGAAACAACCAGACCAAGACACGCGTACCAACAAGTTTGGGTCCTCATACCTCTGCCGAACGATCAAGGCATGGAATTCTCTGCCAAGGCACGTGTTTCCTTCTTCCTTCAATCCTGGGTCCTTTAAGCGGGGCGTGAAAAAGCACCTTCTCAGGCCGTCAAAGTAGAGACCTCAACATCGCCTCGGCTGCTATGAGGACGATGTGGAGGCCACTGCTCTTAGACCACACGACTGTTTACTATCAGGCGAAGTGTGGTCATTTTGACGAGCACAATAAAAAAATTAAAAAAAAAAACATGTTGATGCACACAAATGTTTGACTTGTGCGGGAATCGAATCCGCGACTTCAGGCGTGGCAGTCGGTTACACTAACCACTACGCCATCGAGGCCGACAGTGTGTGTTCTTCTTTTTCTTTTTTAATAATTACTACTCCCGCACTATGAATTATTCCTGTGTCGCGGGGGACTTTACAAACATTAAAACAACGGACACAAAGAACACCCGGTCTCTGAAAAAATATTTGCGAGTAACACAAATTTTTGTCCCATGTGGGATTCGAACCCTCAACACTCGGTGTGGTGGTAGTGGCGAGGTGACCACTTAAATCAGAACGCCATCCGTGCAGTCATGAATAGTCCCGCATGCAATGAATTAGACCATTATGTGAACCCTGCATAACACACTAGGCCAGAGTAGTTGACTATGGGCTAACGCTTCTGACACTGGGAAGAGGCCCATGCCTAGCAGTGGAACAGATCATAAACAGGTCTGATATTTTTATTATTCTCATGATCACAATAGATTACAATTATAATAAAAGTTGAAAGAAGTAGTTGTAGCTATGTTGGAGTGCCGACTAGAAATTCCTAGATTTTTTATTTTTATTTTTTATTGAAACAGTTAGATTAAACTACGGACTACAATCATGCCTTGTCTTGATTATTTATGTACATGTGTGTGTGTGGATGCTCCTATTTACCATACTGCTACTTTAGAGGCTACCAACAAATTTTATCAAATGCTTGAGTATGTTCAGTAATACTTCATGGAGAAATGGTTGCAGCACCTTACAGTTATGATTTGATATATGATTGTACACTTGGCGATTAAAAAGAGTATCCATGAGTTTCTTGCCCATTCTTCTCATGAGCCCTACACCCTTGTTTTGCTGAACGTAGCAGTAAATAAGCTTGTAAAATAACATAAGTGCTCGTAGCTAAGATAGATTAAGGGTACATAGTATTAAGTATAATAACATAATTAAATTTAAAATTTAAAAACCCCCGCCACAATATTCATTTGATACCTATATTGAAATTTTTTTATTTGTGAAAATATGTAATTTTGCTGTGGCGGCCAGCTTGGATTTGAAATTTATCATAGTGTATAGTATTTTACTAGTCAAGCTCTTTCATTTGATACCCATATTGAGGGAGTTGTGAAAAATATGTAATCCGCCATTTTGTGGCGGCGGCCATCTTGGACCGATATTTATCAAACGTAGCTAAGAACACTCCCGACTAATTCACCTATCAAACAAAAAAAACAAAATTAAATTTGGTTCATCCGTTCGGGAGCTACGATGCCACAGACAGACACACACACACACACACACACACAGACACGTCAAACTTATAACACCCCGTCGTTTTTGCGTCGGGGGTTAAAAATACCAATAAAGTTGAGTTTGAAAGATAGTATATGGTATACTGCAGTAGTGGATAGTGTAAACTTTATTCTCACTAATGATTGCTCCGACTGTGTTTTGCTTAACATCCCGTAAATCTGCCTGCTCGCCACATAACAACCCGGCGCTAACTCATGTTACTCAACTCAACACTACAATACTACATTGTTAACTGTCGACAACTTTGGCAATACATACATGCATAGATTCACGCCTTTCCCAGAGGGGTAGGCAGAGACTACGGACTACTTTAGCAATAGAGGCGAACTAATCGAACGCACTTATCATATTTTTTTTTTAATACTTATAATTTTTCATTTGCATAAACACAATTTTACAATGGGATAGTTTACAAATTGGGTTTGTCCTAACTAATATTATAAATGCGAATGATAGTTTGATTGTTTGTAACACTTTCACACCTTTACTAATCCACCGATCGTCGTGAAATTTTGCATACACATTGTAAGTGGACAACGCAGCAGGTTACTTACCTGCTGCGTTGTCCCCGTCATCCAGAAAAAAGTACCTACTGTTTACTGTTTATTAATCTAACCTAACCTAAACTAGATACAGTTACGCGAGTGAAGCATAAAACTTAATTAAGTAAGTTAAGTTAAGATTGAGAACCAACAATAACCCAATAATCTATATATTAATACGTGAAGCAATAACTTTGTACCCCTTTTTACGAAAATTGCGCGGACGGAGGAGTATGATATTTGGCATAGTTAAAGTTTATATGGAGAAGGCGTGGCGAATCCTAATATTTTTACAAAATATGCAATAGAAATACATTAAGTTAATGGAAAAACACTACACGCACACAACCATGCATTTATTTTTTAATAATAATTTATTTATTGATTACAGTGGTAAAACATGAATACAGTCCATAAAGTACTTTATATAGGTAATATAATATGGGTGCCTGTACTAGGGTAAACCTGTGCCACAGGCGTTAAGGGCTGATTGACTTATATTCATTGGCGGCTTGAAGTATGTGTTGATTGCCAATTACCTTTACAAGATGCAGGTGTCTATAAAATAGATTGTGACTGCGGACTCTCATACATTGGTCAAACCAAGAAAAGTATAAAAGAACACATAGCTGATGAAATGAAACACCAACGCTCGTTGAAGTGTGTGAACATATACAACAGGGGACCAACCACTACCTGAGATTTGACAAACCACAGATTCTCGCTAAATAACACCGATTCCTACCAAGGATACTTCGCGAGGCTATTGAAATCAAAAAACATCCTAATTTCAATAGAGAAGACGGTTGGAATGTACCACAAGCTTGGGATCCAGTAATTCAAATAGTCAAAAGTGCGTAAATAGAAACACCAATGACTAAATTATTTTCGGGTACTTTGAAATAACTACACTGGAACATTGAGATAACTACCATCTTAGTCTCCCCGTGACCATGGCTGCTGAAAAGCAACCGAAACGTCGGGAAAGTGTAAACCTAAATATAAATAGCTTTAATAGTTTAAATAATTTTATTAGTTTATAAATTAGTAAAATTCAATAGTAGTAGTAGTGTAACAGTTTTAAAATTATGTAATACAGTTATAAATAAACAACGCGATAAAATTCGTATAAAGTAGTTTAATTTCAATTAATTTCAATAAATAACATTCGCGTAAACAGAAGACAATATTACACTATTTTGTAATTAATATCTGTATGTACAGTTAGCTGTAAAAATGCATATCCATTTCTAAACTAAAATAGTATAAGCCGGTTATTGACGCCATCCAACGGAAATCGATACAAGAACTGTTAAGTAGTTTATTTGTATAATAAATAATAGATGGCGGTGCACTACTATAAAATAAAAAGAAGTAGATTTCTTAATAACTTAATTTTGATAAAACTTTGAACATATTTTTTATCTCTATTCCCAATAGTTTATGTAAAAAAGAATTTCAAAGTAAAACAAGAATCAAAGAATGAATTTTTAAATTTATAGTGGGTAGTTTATTTTATAGATACTTTCGATGACTCGCTATTCTGTCCCTACTTAAACATTAGTCTGTCCCTGTGTTCGAGTGCCTTTTCAGTAGGGATTATAATTTCTTATAAATTTCACCTATTTGCTAAAATGAGTACGTGTTGCAATATTTATAAAACAACGCCATCTAGTTAATCCATATTCATTATATTTCGAGTGTTCACAGGATTCTGGACCTTAAGGTATCCATGCACTATTACAAATGACTCTACCAGGTTCATAATTAAAAAAATTAAGTTAAAACTGATTACGTGAAAGACATAGCTATCATTAGATCAATTATTATTGTGCTTTGACTATATTGCAAGGCATTTTATTGAACCGATTTTGTTTTGAGAACATTAGAAAATTGACCAGTTTGTAGTTTATATATCTTCACGTTCGTGTGTTGGTATTCGTTAAATATCGTTGTTATTTGAAACTAGCGATCCACCCCAGCTTCACACGTGTAGTATAAAACTTAATTTAAGCTGTCTATTGGCGTAATCCGCATGAAAATCCGTACAGCAGTTTTTGAGTTTATTGCAGACAGACAGACGAGGCGGGGTATTTTGTTTTATAATATGTAGTGTTTCAAGAAAGCTTTTCAGTTGTACGATGGTATTGTTATTTTCTTTAATTATTTTATTAGATTTTATGAATATTTTATATATTCAGAAATATTTATTTTGTTACATTTGTATTCAATAGCTTCAATGGAAATCTGTTTAGTAAATTAAAATAAAATAAACTTAGTTTATTTTAAGCACATTTATAAGCTTACAATATTTATATTGAAACACTCTTTTTGCATTTAACCCACAACAAGACTGAAACAAAATAAGGGCATTGACCTTCATTATAATAATGAAGGCCAAAGCCCTAATTATATTCTACAAGAAATATGTATTAAGATCAAATTTTCCGACGGAATATCTTAATGAAAATCTATATGGACAACGCCTAAGCAACATATTAATATTTTGCAATTATCCGTAAGGAATAATAATTGTCTACGGGTTTTTTCGAATACATAGTATTCTTAGCAATGTTGTCATACAATCTATGCATGTTGTTTTTATACATACCGACATAGGGAATGCATGCATATAAAAGCAAGAATGGTGTAATGGTTAATGGTCACCTCGCTATAGCCACTATACCGCATGTGGGTTCGAATCCTATACGGGACAACAATTTGTGTAATCCACAAATGGTTGTTCCGAGTCTGGGTGAACTTTGTGTCCGTTTCTTGAAAAGTCACTCGCGACACAAGATTTGTTCTTAGCGCGGGTATTGTCTTTTTTAATAAAAAAGGCTCTCGTATTAGATCAGATAAAGAACTTTCTAATTAAATATTATGACATTGGAGGTTTATAACTATTCTTATTTATGGTTTGTATGAAAAAATAATGGCTCTACTATACAATGCAAGTAATTTACGCACTTGCATGGATATACATTGAATAATTAACTGACCAGTAAGTCTTTTTTTAAGTTACTGGCAATATAGATTACAAATTACTAGTAATCTTATTCACCCCTTCAGTTATCCTAACATGCTTCTGTTAGGTTTAGGTTGGTAGTACAATGAGCTTTCAATCGCAAGTTCTTAATCTTTTATCCATTCAACTACCGCTGATTTTAACTCGCGTATGTAGCCCGTAGAAGGAGCTTGCGCATGTAACCCGCGCGAGTAGCTTATGCATGAAACCGTGAAAGTAGCTTACGCCTGTAGCGCGCACAACTACATTACACATAAGCGCGGATATCTTGTGCATGTAACTTCCTCGACTGGCTTCTACGTGTAGGGCGAGTATCTTGCGCACGTAGCGCGAGTATCTTGCGCAAGTAGTGCGAGTATCTTGCACACGTAGTGCGAGTATATTGCGGATGTAACTTAATAATTTGCGCATGTATCTCGTGACTAGATTATACAGTGTGCAAATAAAAGATATAGCGCGAATATCTTGCGCATGTTACTTGCTCGACTAGCTTACGCATGTAGCGCCAGTATCTTGGCATATACCTCGCTCGAATATCTCGCGCACGTAGCGCATTTATACTCGTATTGTATGCATTGCATGCATATATCGTAAGTATCTTGTGCATGTTTACCACGCAAGTAGCATAAGCTTGTACCCCACACTCAAACTCGCATTGTGTATAAGTACCAGAAGAGAGTTTGCTTACCATGGAGCCTAGCATGCCACGGATGACATCTTCACTGATCTCCTTTGTGTACAGCGGGCAAGTGACGTAAGCACCCGCCATCAGAACACCGACTAACGATCGCGCTAATATGAGAGCCCAAGTCCCCATCGATGAAAGCTTGATCGCCCAGGATCCCTGGAAGTAAAAGATTAAATAAATACACACCGATTCACGGCTAAATATTCCCAAAAGAATAGACAGAGGTATAAAACACACACTTTGCTAATTATGTTTTCAGGTTCTACGTTTTAGAAGTAAAGCATTTGAACCTCTACTTGCTTCCAGATTACGGGCGTATTCAGAATTTTTTGAATTTTCAACTTAAAATAAATTTGCCTCCTCCGGGAATTGAAGCCAAGAATAATCGCGTATTTGAACGCAAACTTATTCTACAGGATCATCAACAAGACAGGATTTAATAAAACAATAAAACGATGGCGAAGTGCTTAGTGTAACCGACTGCCACGCCTGGGGTCGCGGGTTCGATTTCCGCTCAAATCAAACATTTGTGTGCATGAATATGGATGTTTGTCTTGGTCTGGGTGTTTCTATGTAAAATATGTATGCACATACAAAAAAAAAGCACATATGTATGTTTATCCATTGTCTAGTACCCATAGTACAAGCTCTGCTTAGTTTGGGCTAGATGGTGTTGTGTGTATGTAGTAGAATATTATTATTATTATATATTCTCATATAAAATGAATGATGTTACCACGCCGCAGCGCCGACTATTATAAAAAGACAGTCCCGCACTTGGAATATTTCTTGTGCCGCGGATGACTTTACAAACATTCATCAACAGACACAATGAACACCCAACTTATCTTATCTTATCTTCTGTGGGGGCCAGTCAGTACAGACCGGCGACATTTCGACCCAGTGGGATCTTTTGTGTCGACTTCCCCAATAACGACTGCCATAGATGTTCATGGCAGCCGGGACCGACGGCTTAACGTGCTCTCCGAAGCACGGAGCAGGCGATAATTGTCAATCAATACGCACATAATTTCGAAAAGTCATATAAATTCCGAAAGTCAGAGGTGCGCGACGTGGGTTCGAACCCGAGACCGTCTGCATTGCAGTCTGTTGGTCTCCCCACGGAGCAATCGCTGCTCATGAACACCCAGGCTTAGAACAGCTATTTGTGATTCACACAATGTTTTGTCCCAAGTGGGAGTCAAACCCATATTACTTGGCGCAAAGGCAGTGGCCAGGCGACCACTTCAACCAGTACGTAACGAATGTAATGCTAAGAATTTCGGAACAATCGAGAGAATTCTAATAAGTTCAATTGCCTGATTCGTTTGCCTACCTTATTGATTTTTGTAAAGCGCAATAGCGCAATGCCTATTGCAGATAAATATATACGAACGATCTAGTAAGTTAGCAAATGAACATTCTAATAGTCCAAGAAGTTTAATGTGTAGTACGGATGCAAATTATATTTTACTAGCTTTTGCCTGCTTTTCGCTCGCGTAAAAGTAGGTTAAGTTAAATAAGGTTATGTTATGGTTGGGCACGCCACTATTGTGGCCCGGGCACGCCACGATCGTGGTGGTAAGTCCCGTGTTTGAGGAGTGGCTGGCAAGGCGGCATGGCGCCCTCACCTTCCGGCTGACACAGTTAATGATTGGCCATGGTTGTTTTGGCCAGTTCCTGTGTCGTATAGGCCGGTAAGAAACGCCTGATTGTCACCACTGGGCATCGCAGCGCCGGGAGTTGATCGCGGCAGTCGGATTGGTTGCCCTCTTGCTCCCGGCCGTAATTCAGTCTGTGGTTCGGAGCGAGAGGTCGTTGAACGCCGTCGCCTTGTTCTGTGAGGAAGTGATTTCCATTAAGGAGGCGGCGGAGCGAGCGAGGGAGCGCTTAAACCCTCTCCCCACCCGCAGAGCCGGGCACCGGAGGGCGCGAGAAGACCTCCAGCCACCCTGAGTTTTGACTTGCGGGTGGTTTCGCGAGCCTGCCCGCGATCCGATCAGCGCCAGGTCCGAGAGGGGGCGTGCGTGTTTCCACGCGCGCCTGTGTGTCGAGTCTGTCTCCACTCTAGGGGGGACAGTAGGGCTTTAAAGTAAGTTTTGCCTAAAAGGTAGGTCTTGTCGTGTAGTGGTCTGCCGTTTCATACGGCGGACCGAAACCTCAGCGGGGTCGCGATCGCATGTGCAAGTGATTCATTTCATTAAAACATAGCTTCAAGAATGGTAGGTCTTAAAAAGGCTCACAGGATTGCCAACAATGGCATGTGTCTATCTCCTTATAGCTCTCAATAATTATTTGATCACTTTCATCTATATACTAATTATTATGTATACTAACTATAAAGAGGAATGATTAGATTTTTTTGTTTGCTTGTTGGTTTTCAAGGGTTTCATTAAAAAACTAAACAACCGATTTTAAAAAATCTTTTGCCATTTGAAAGCTGTATCATCAGCGAGTAACATAGGTGTATTTAATTTTTAGAATAGTGCTGTTACCGTACCACCTAACCTACTTTTTCGAGAGCGAAGCTGCGAGCAGAAATTAATTTCAATAAAAAGAATAGGTTATGCGAAGCTAATAATCAAATTGTAGTATATGAATGAATACCCGCGGCTACGGTCGCGTTAATGTAAATTTTGTATATACATACATTTCTAACCTTCAGGAACAGTATTTTTTCCTGGATATAAAGTATTTTATGTTCTTTTCTTTACCTCTGACAACGTGTATGCAAAATTTCATGATGATCGAGTGTCGTCAAGTAGTTAAGGCTTGAAAGCGTAACAAACAAACTCACATTTACATTTATAATATTAGGGAGGATTTTCAAAAACCGTCACCAAAATAATAAGTTCGTTTCGAGACAAGATTTACGAAGCTATTTTAAAATATAAAATAATTTTTCTTACATGTCTGGTTAGAACAGAAAGTATCTGGTTAGACCAGAATTGTAAAAGTCCTATCAAAGAATGCAATTAAATTCATCATGTATAAAGTAATTTATATGTCAAGAAATGGGTGAATCAAGAGTTGGAATCTAGTCTAACCAGACAGACAACGTATATGATGAACAAAGTACAAGTGTTGAGGAAAATAAATAAAAGAAACTTTAAGGAAATCCCATTAGACACATCATTTTTTATGTATTTAATCAATTATTGATATATAACCAGTAATAAAACGATTAAAATGTGTTTATTTTTCCTCTCAGTGAAAACAGCAACAGGTAAGAACCAGAAATCAGTGGTAGTAGGTATAAGCTGGACTCTTTTCTAAATAATTACACCTTATAGACACAGCAAATTAGAAAGAGGAATTGGAGATCCTAATCCTTACTATTAACAAAATATATTAGAATTATGATATGCCTGCATATTTTCAAGGATCTACGAGAAAAGACGTCTGTTAGGCGAAGTGCCAGCCAGTTATTGTTATAAAACGAACCGACAAATTTACGACCAGGTTTACCTTTTTTTTAAAATAATAAAATTTATTTTCCAAATAATACATAATATATGAAACAGTAAAAATATAACAAAGTATACCTATGTACACACATTGTATATGTATATGATATTTTGGCCGCGCCTAAGGTCAGTTAATCCTAATCGTAACTAATACAATAAATGCGAATGCGAGATCTTTGTTTTTGCTTTCACGCCCTAACTACTCGACGGATAACTTAACGTAACTTACGAAGCTTAACAGGTCGCTAAACATAATTTAAAACTTTTGTGTCATAGGTATCCCATCTGGTGAGACCTAAATATAATTTTATTCATATACCGAGTGACTTCTTTTACCGTCTTGAAAAAAATAGGGCGTGATAGGTAAATAGAGTAGAAGCCTCAGGTATAGTTATTTTATTTCTTTTTTTTTTTAATGTCATAGTCTGAAATTAATCTACCGTTGTACACTCCTTATTTATAATCAATTTTTCATATTAAAACATTTAAAAAAGTAATTCGACAAAAAAGAAAATAATTCAAAATCGTAAACGTATTCCACCTTATAACGCGCTACAAATTATGAATGATTTCCTTACAAATAACATAAAATCTATCTTCAAGGGCACTCGCACTCGCCGGCCGTCGCTAGCGCCGAACAACCGCTCCCACCCACCTTCTCCCGGTCGCCCGCCGCCCTTTTAGTCGCATGCGATTAGGCACACTGTGACGTCGCGTGATATCAAAATGCTAGAACACAAATACTATTAGATTCTATTCCACTCACACAACACACCATATTATTATCAAGACAGTAAAAAAAGTCACGCGGTATATACCTATGTTTAGCCAACAGTCTGATGATAGCCAGTTAGCGTAGCCTATGTAAGCATGGAATACCAGGTAACTAAATTGTTATACCCATCAGGGTCTACGTTGATCAAAACGTCAATATCTCTCTATAATCTTTGTACCTACCACCTAAGCTTACTTTGTGGAATGCAATATCGAGTATTAAGTAATCCTCGTAAGATTTTTTACTTGTCGTCTCATAACCTAATGCACCAATATAACTTACAGCGAGAACTCAACCCAAGAATAGCGATGCCTGTGGCCAAAGCAGTTCTGAATTGGCGCCAAAACTGACTTACGAAAGCATTCGGGACTGTTACCCATATTACAGAAATGAGTTGATAAGTCTTTTCCTATATAATAGGCTTTGATCTGTGGAGGTAACATAAATGACCTCTTCGCTCGTAAAGAGAATACTACGAACAGAAAACACCAATTCGTAGAATACATAATTTATTATTCCGATGCTTTTTTAATCTTGCGTATATAAACTTGTATCTAATAAAAATGTAGACACGTTTTTAGTCATGATACGCATGTATGTTCGTTATTCGATCCTGAACTTGCACAAATTTACATTTCAAATGTTTGTGATAATCAATAAACATAACGACTCATTCTAATGCAGCTATAAATAAAATTTTATATAGACTCTTTAATTTTATAGAAACGTGATAAGTTTATTAACCTCCAAAAGTGCATAACTGGTTTTTGGATTTATTATTATTCATATATTTATTTATTTACTCAAATATTTATGAACAATATAACAGCAAACGAAAAAGCATTGTACCGTTGTATAGACTTCTTATTAAATAACAAAATAAATTAGTTATATAAAACGAAATGTTACCCAATAAAAACCAAACAAATTATAAATTACTAGATTTTGCCGGCGGCTTCGCTCGCTCTAATGTAGGTTAGGTTGGAAACAAAAAAAAAGGTTTGTAACAGTAGGGGTGTGTGTCAGAGAACGTCCCAGTGTGCCTGACGGCTGCTGGTCCTTTCTACATTTCTCGTTGATGGGAACGGCAGACGTTGGGCCGGTACACCCCGGACAACTCGAGTAATAATGTCCTTTCGGGGGCATTATTACTCGTGGCTAATACTCTGGCACGCATAGGGAACCCGAGACAGCAGATAGCAGTGCTTCCCTCCCCTTCAAGTTCGCCTCCGCGGAGCGCCGGAAGACGTCGCATTACGCGCCGTTTGATTCCGGCTCGGATACGGAGGTGGAGGTAGTGGATGGGACGCCCTGTGGAGGAAGGGCTTGTTCCCCGATGCCGCCTCCCTCCGCGGGAAAGCTCCTCGGGCAGCTTTTGCCTGCCCGTCGGGGCTTCCTGAAGACGGCTGCGGTCGCGGATGCGTCCTCCTCAGGAGAGGACTCGGTTGCCGGCCTCAGGCAACGGTTCGAGGCTGGCGTCAAGACCGTCTTGAGGGTAGCGGCCCGGTCCGGCAACTTAAAGGGAGGTTCGTCCGGGACCTAAAAAATACGACGGAGGACATGAGGGAGACCTTCTTCCATCTGTGAGGACGGACTTCCTCCGACCTACAGAGGCGCTGGAGGTTGGAGAATGAGGGGCTGCATAGGCAGCTGGCGGAGCTCCGGGCGAAGGTGACGGCCATGAAGGCGGCCGCTGCCACTGCCGCTCGGGCCAAGGGCACAAAGACGCCCTCGGCCGCCGCCGGGAGGCCACGGGAGGAGTTCCCGCCCCTCCCGCGGCGCACAGCGCGGCCCCTCACTTCCGTGGAGGACCAGCGTCCTGCCTGAGCGGACGACTTGATGCGGGCCACGGTGGCTCAGGCGCGCAACGTGGTTGATGCGTGGCTGGCCAACTATGGCCTCGCTCCCGTCTCGATCCCGGGCCATCCGCTCGGGGGCCTCTGGATGGTTGGGGGCGTGCGGGATGGCCCGGCGCCCTCCAGCCAGCCGGTGGCACGGCAGAAATCTGCCTCCATTCCGTCGGCTTCCATTTCCAGCGGAAAAGGGAAGGGCAAGAGGAAAACGACCGCCACTGTGGCGCCACCCAGCTCCAACCCGCTCCGGTGGCCTCTACCTCGGCTGAACAGCCGTGGAAGGAGGTCACCAGGAGGAAGAGGAAGAAGAAGAAGGCCTCCTGGGCTCCCCCGGTGGTAAATAAAAAGAAGGATCTCCGCCCTGCTGACCTGCGCTCCACCACCGTTGTGGTGGAAGTGACGGAGGAGGGGCTCCGGCAAAGCGTCAGCTATGCGAGCATCCTCTGGCGGACCACTCAGGCTTTGTGAAGCAACCTCGCTGAGATGGGCCTCGCTGGAGGCATCTTCTTTAAGGTTGCCGCCACTGGGGCCAGAATTCTGGAGGCCCAGGTGCCATCTCCGGTGACAAGGCGGACAAGGTAGCCTCTACGATTCGGTCCCTATTCACGCCTGAGGAGGTCAGGGTCTCCCGCCCGGTGAAGTCCACAGAAATGCGGATAACCGGGCTGGACGACTCAGCCTCCTCCGAGGATGTCGCCGCTGCGGTGGCACAAGCCAGAGCCTGCCCTCGGCAATCAGTTTGCGGTAGTCATCAACCAAGTCTAAAACAAATAATTAGGTATTGTTGAAAAAACGTCAACAAACAAATGGGTATTATTGATAAAAATATCTACGAAATAACATAATAAAACTACTATATATTACCTCTGATATGACAGTCCACATCGACCTCATCATCCACATCAGAGTCTTCATCATTTTGCAATTCAACTTCAATGTCTGATTGCAGTAAACGTGAGCGCGGCATTTTGGCGCGAAATCAAATTACAATATGTAAGCGCTCGATGAAGCAGGCGAGCCGACTGGCACGCGGCTCGTTCGTCGCCTCGTTGCTAACTTACCTATACACACACCTTGAGGGAAATCTATGTGTATGCGCCTAATTAACTTATCTTCAATTTTGACAACAGCCGATCACGTTGCAACGCGTGATTTTCAATAAAAACGGTATGAAAGTCACGTCACGTGTATACTCGTGATCGGTGTGTGAAGGAAAATAATACATCACGTGTAATCACGTTATCGGTCCTTAAAATAAATATCGTTTAAATAGATTAAATTGCTAAGACACATATGCCCTAATATGTGTCTTAGCAATTTAATAACGACCCCTTGGTAGGATAATAGTTATATCGTAACGGATGTTTCCGTTAGGCGTGGTCGATAGAAAATGGAATCCATTACCGATAATGACTACAAACTTCGCTTGTGCCAAATCCTGGCTGCGCCCTTATTATATGTACCTATCTACTATTAAGAGCGTTTACGCAAGGTGGCCTGTTCCGAGTGGCAATGTCGCAAATAAGTATCATATTTTAAGGATTTTATATATGATTAATATAAATATTATGACCAGATTTAAAAATATTTAGAAAGCACTTTTAAAAGTTTTCTTTTAACTAATCAATTCTCGGACTACGTATAATAATGCCTGTATCGAGGGGGTACTAACATTTAAACAATAGCTACAGAGAAGACCAAGACCTGAAAAAGCTATTTGTAGATCAGACATTTTTTTTATCTCTTTTGGGAATTCAACTCACAGTACCTACTCGGCGCGGCGGCAACGGCGGGGTAACCACTTAAATCACTATGCCGTCTACCATATATTCAATACATCAAATTGACAGTCGTGACCATCATTGACAATTTTACGGCTCAAAAATAAAAATATCGATAAAAGTTGCAGTTGTCTCAACCATCGTTGGAATACTAAAAATAAACGAAATCCTATTTTGTCTAGGCGCCGTCGGATCGCTGCCGCTCAACAGGTCAAAAATGAACGCAGAAAGCTTGGAAATGTGTTTAATTATCAGAAATAAATCCTTACATACGTAATATCTATCGACAATTGAAATATCTGGTGCAATATGGGTCTGTTTTACCTCTTTTTTACAATATAAATATACGTACACATATTTTAGTAGCAATGAATATAATTTTTTCTGGAAGTCTAGGTATAGTCAGTATAAGGGACTTACCAAAGCTGCAAACGATATAAAGAATAGAGCATATTTTCTTCCAATCTTGTCTCCCAGAATGGCCATGATAAAATCAAACGCTACGCACACCAGATAAGCCGCGGCTCCCATCCATGAAACCTAAGAACAAAGCCAAAAACGATGTAAACCATAGAGCTTAGCAAAATCCTCACTTAAGCTTGGGCTTTTGATCAAACCTAGAGCAACCCGTTTATGGAAATACTTTTGTCCCATATAAGATCTTAACTAAACATAGTTGAGCCTTATTCCTGAGAAGGGTTTTGAGATACGTTTAGTATAGCTTGCTGAATTAATCATGGCAACTGATAAATCCGAATTTACAATAATAGCTGTAAGCTAGATGTTTAAGATGTTATGTTACTTCTTGACCTAAATGAGCACATGTATTTTGATTTGACTTGACTGTGTGTTATCACTTTTGGGTGATAAGTTATCAGCAAAAGGGCCAGTCTATATATCTTGCGATGAGAGTACAGGGGCATATTTTTGAAAGGAATACTCCTAAGGACCGATATCGAATTCGTCAACTTCACCCTTGGATAAGAACGATTTGATCAAAGCTGACGGTTTAATTTCAACAATCTTACCTCGCTATCTGACAATGGTACATCTCTAGGTGAATTTTCTGACTGAAGCAGCAGTGTCATGGGTGACATCCATCCTACAGCGGCCCCATACACGAATACCGGGAAATTTACTGCAAAGACGAAAAACTATTGGTTAGGAAATTTATTAGAAGGAAATACTGATTGGTAATTTGCCAAGCTATCCTATTTTTATAGAGTTACGATGGTATATCAACAGCACGGAGACATAAGGTCTATATTCTGTGGGTATATCCATAGAAGTAAACATTGGTGTATTATTTATGCACACATTGAGCACTGATAGCTCAGTGGGGAGACCAACAGACTGCAAGGCAAAGGGTCTTGGGTTCAAACCCACGTCGCGCACCTCTGACTTTCGGAAGTTAGGTATATGACTTTTCGAAATTATGTGCATATTGATTGACAATTATCGCCTGCTCCGTGCCTCGAAGAGCACGTTAAGCCGTCGGTCCCGGCTGCCATGAACTTCTATGGCAGTCGTTATTGGGGAAAGTCGACACAAAAGTTCCCACTGGGTCGAAGTGTCGCCGGTCTGTACTGACTGGACCCCACACGAGATAAGATGGAAAAAAATCATGATGATCTGTAGCGCGTTTCTAATGCATGTATACATATATACATAGTTCAGCAAGCAACACGTTCACTTTATGGTTAAAAGATTCAAATTCTACGTAATAGTCTACTGCCTTTTATGGTGCATATTGATGGACGCAGTGTTACTAGAGCATTTCTTGACAGAAAAATCCAATAAGACTGCTCTATTACCACATGATAGGTCGCAAGCATAATCTTATGCCGTGGTATAAGCTTACTGTGCGATAGTTGTTCGTAACCGGTCGTCACCAAACGCGGAATTAAAATTAAAATACAATGCTATTTTCGTCCAATTATTTGACATCTGACTGCGTGTGTCAAATGCATGGTTGTGTGCGTGTATTGTTTTTTCATTAATCTTTACATATATAATTCTTCTGTACGTGTGTTGACAGTGAACTCCTCCTAAACGGCTGGACCGATTTGAATTATTTTCTTTGTGTGTGTTCACGTGGATTCCAGGTTGATTTAAATTTTTTTTTTTTCGCCTGTTCAGTACGACGTCTATCTGGACAGCTAGTTTAATATATTTCTAATGCATATTTTATAAATATATTAGGATGCGCCACTCCTTCTCTATATAAACTTTAAATGTGCCAAATGTTATTCTCCTCCGTCCGCACAATTTTCGTTAAAAGGGGTACAAAGTTTTTGCTTCACGTATTAATATATAGATATGCACGAATATTTGTGACGTTATTCGGAACTAACATTGTAGTGTTATCAATATTTAGAACTGTATTAGATAAGTATCTAAGTACTGCAAATAGCTTTTTAATGGTTTAATTGTTTTGATAAGTTGTAGAAGGAAGAGTTGTTGTCAAATACTATATTTATAGTCCAAAATCTCTTATATCCTAATCCTAACTAATATTATAAGTGCGAATGTGAGTTTGTCTATTTGTTACGCTTTCACGCCTTAACTATACGACCGATTATCACTAAATTACATATTAATAGTGGGAGAGCCACGCTTCGGCACGAATGGGCCGGCTCGACCGGAGTGATACCACGGCCTCACAGAAAACCGACGTTAAATAGCGCTTGCATTGTGTTTCGTCGAGTGAGTGAGGGTACAGGAGGCCCAACCCCTTCCCCCCTCCTTATGGGGGGAGGAGCAATTTAAAAGGCCGGCAATGCACTTGCAACTCCTCTGGTGTTGCGTGTGTCCATGTGCGGCGGTAATCGCTTACCATCAGGCGATTCGTCTGCTTGATTGATCAAAATGCCATAAAAAAAATTACGCATACACGTTGTCAGACATACAAAAAAGGACATAGGATAGCTTTCACCCAGAAACACGTGAACGAAGCCGCGGAAAAATATAGAACATAATCTAAGTTAGTTTAAAATAATACCACTAAGTTGAGACCAGGGAGATGGCGATGTGGTTAATATAATAATATAATATTCTATCACATACACACAACACCATCTAGCCCAAACTAAGCAGAGCTTCTACTATGGATACTAGATAACCGATAAACATACATATATACTTATTGTAAATACATACATATTATACATAGAAACACCCAAACCAAGACAAACATCCATGTTCATGAACACAAATGTTTAATTTGTGCGGGAATCGAACCCGCGACCACAGGCGTGGCAGTCGGTTACACTAACCACTACACCATCGAGTCATAAAATTATAAATACATTTTAGCAGAGGATGGAACAGTTTCTTCTGGGCTAGTATACGTTTTGTTGTGTTTTTCACAAGTCTTAATTTGGAAACAAATACACACAATTATAGAGACCCATATTGCTTTTCTTTCCATATTTCTTTTCGGCATCTCTATTTTAGAGAACGAATATTGTATATTTTAAAATGGTTTGTTTCTTTACCAAATATTAGTATTAAGAAAAATTACTATATTTAATCATTGAAAAAGACAATGCCTACTTACAAACAAACAAGCAATGATTACCTAGACACGAAAAATTATAGATGACAAGAAACTGAGTGACGTATTGGGATCGAATCATATCATTCAGCGCACTCTCAGTGGCCACTTGTATCACTGCCCCATACATGCAGACGACATGTTTATACGCGTGATCTAAAAGCAGGTTATTCAACTTTATTCGTGCTGTAACAGTCACATTGACATTGAACTTTATTTTTGGTGACGTAAAAACAATATATTGATTTTTTACTGAGATGGAACATAGCGATAGCTCAGTGGGGAGACCGATAGACTGCAATGCAGAGAGTCTCGAGTTCGAACCCACGTCGCGCACCTCTGACTTTCGGAAGTTATATGACTTTTCGAAATTATGTGCGTATTGATTGACAATTATTATCGCCTGCTCCGTGCCTCGGAGAGCACGTTAAGCCTTCGGTCACGGCTGCCATAAACATCTATGGCAGTCGTTATTGGGAAGTCAGTGCTCTGTAATATCCTGACGCTGGTCTAGCCTTATGGTATCGTTAGCCTTCGGGTTGCGGGGGTTAGGTGGCAGCTACTTCGTGTAAAAACTGATATCCAGTCAAATCCGGTTAGGCCAGAAGAGCCGACCCCAAGTGACTTGGGAATAATAAAGACTAGGGAGAAGACTGAGATGGGACATGTTTGTACCTTGACATATTTCATACCATTATATTTAGTTGTCTATTTATAACAGCGAAAGTCTAATGAGAGACCATTGGACTGCCACATATGTAGATGTTTCGAGTTGGATGCCAAAGCACGCACCTTTGAATTTCTGAAGTTTTGTGCGTAATAATTTGTTGTTCGGTTTATCGCGGACGGAAAACATCGTAAGAAAACCTTCATGTCTCAGAGTGCATAAGGTCCGTGCCGTAACTAGCATTAGCATATGGAATTTTTGGTCGCGTTCAATTTTCGTCACAACGCGGCAAAATGATAAGAAACATAATATGAATAGATGTTTTTGCTCGCGACTTCGTATACGTTAAATTGGGAAGAAGGTATATTTTTCTTTTTTTACTAGACTTTTAGGCAGCATATCAAGAAACATGTACCCATATCGAACTTTCAAAGATGAAATGTTGTAAAAGCCATGTTGGCAAAAATTTGTGATTGATGTAACCTTATTCAGTTTTTCGAGCTGTATCGAACTGTGTATTTATAATAATGATACTCGCAAGAAAAATGGACCTTTTATTATAAAAATAAAACAAATGCTGTAAAATTTATAATTGCATAATCTTCTTCTTCTTAGCGTATCATTGGCAAACACTTTTAAATTATTTATTTGCCGCCTATAAAGTAGCTGCGTTGTCAGAGGCAGGCATCAGATCCTCACTATGTAAGGTGGGACTTCGTCTGGCTTGCACCGCATGCGCAAGCCAGATCGGTACCGTCTGGCAGTTTCCACCTAAACATGTTTTCTTTGCAACGTCTGACCTGGGTTCGGCGTCTACTGTAGAGCATAATGAGCTAACAAAATCTATTTTAACTATGTTATGTAAAACTAAATTTATTATTTTTGGCACTTCTGGAAAATAGTATTCAAAGTCAAAGTCGAAGTCAAAAATCATTTATTCATTTAGGTCACAAAGTAACACTTATGAACGTCAAAATATATGGGTTAGTGAGTTTACTAAGTTACTGAAGCTACATTTAGGTTAGTTGCTAGGTTCAGGCAAAGGGTTGAGCCTATGAGAAGAAACCTGCAAGAAACTCACGGCCACTCTTTTAAATCGCCAATTAAATATAATTTCAGTATATTACAACTCAGATTAACAAGGTGTTGCAGCCATATTTCAGCTTATACTATGTTTCGTCCTCAAAGGGTCGATAATTTAAATTAGAGCTCCAACAATACAGCTGTGGTAACAGCATTCAATTTCGTGCAATAGTTGTCTTTGTTTGTTTAGGGTTGCATATTGACCTCAGCCGCATATTAACCGAAAGACCCGCGGTCGAGTAATCGACGATGTATCTGACTCAATGTAGATTATGCATTTGCAGAGGTTTTTACAATTTTAAATAGCCTCCATCTACAGCGTGTAAGAGAAAGGTGTGTGTCATATTTTAGGGCTATGATATATATTATGAGCCCTATAACCGGGGCAAAAAAAAATATTATGACAGTTGCAAACATTTATTTTATTATATATTAGATTTTGTCTGCGGATTCGATCGCGTAAATGTAGGTTAGGTTACGATTGTAACAGTTCGGCTGGATTGCATGTGAAAGCGATTCGCGCAGCTCTGCCAATTGCGGTTATGTCAAGGAACACCGTGGTAGGTTCAGTCGGTATTACCGGGACGTCGCTCACCATATTTCCCCGGTGAGTCCGACATAACCTCTCCGTCGCCCCGCGGAGATATTCATAGATACATAGATTCATAGATACATAGGTTCATAGATACATACCAAGTTAATAAAAGCCTGTTAAAAATGAGGCCCACTTTCAAAGTATCAAGTTTGCGTAAGTTGTTTGCTTACTTATTATACACCAGACTGCCCCCATAATTTTATCCGTGTGACACACAAGCGACCTATAGTTAAGTTTTTTTATACTAGAGTGTACCCGCATCTTCTGTCATGGAAGAATTTTTTAATCAGTCAAACTATGGACACAAAGAATACACAGTACTGAATTAAGAGGAAATGCGGCAGCGTTGAGTCCCTTGATTTCTCTCTAAATAATGAGCTTTAAAAAATAGTATATAATCTAAATCTACCATAGCCCAAGAATGCGCATTCTGAACAAAAAGTCTCCGTTCCTTCCCCTCCCTTCTCTGAAGAACACTCCACTGGTGATACGTGACAGCCTCTCCATCTAAGGTATGGATCTTTGCCGCTCCCTTAATCCCAAAACCTACATCGAGAGCGTCATTAAGCAAGCTTCGCGAAAACTCGGAGTTCTGAAGAGGGTGAGGCGGTTCTTCGCGCCTGGGCACCTGTGCCTATTGTATAAGGCACAAATGTGCCCTTGCGTGGAGTACTGTTCTCATCTTTGGGATGGCTCCGCGCAGTACCTACTTGCTAGACGCTCTTGACAGGTTACAGCGGCGGGCTGTCCGTATCATCGGAGATCCAGAGGTCACGAATTCACTGGAACTTCTGCAACTCCGTAGGGACATTGCCTCATTGGCATGTTTCTACAGAATATACCACGGGGAGTGCTCTGAAGAGTTATTCCACCTTATCCCGCCCTCCCCTTTCCTATCCAGAACAACGCGTGCTGGGCTCAGATGCCATCCTTACACGGCGGAGTCAACTAGAGTGCGTACCAACAAGTTTGGGTCCTCATACGTCTGCCGAACGATCAAGGCATGGAATTCTCTGCCAAGGCACGTGTTTCCTTCTTCCTTCAATCCTGGGTCCTTTAAGCGGGGCGTGAAAAAGCACTTTCTCAGGCCGTCAAAGTAGAGACCTCAACATCGCCTCGGCTGCTATGAGGACGAAATGGAGGCCACTGCTCTTAGACCACACGACTGCTTACCATCAGGCGAAGTGTGGTCATATTGACAAGCAAAATAATTAAAAAAAGTTTTCTTCTTTTTTCTGTTGAAAAGGCATCTCGCGCTCTAGGAATGTTGCCTGTGTTGAAATAAATATTGGAAAAATGGACACCAAGAACGCTTAGACACGACACAACCATATTTTGTGGATCACCACTTTATTATCCCGTGTGGAAATGTAAAATTTTATAAATTATATATAATATTGTGCCCGAGATCTGTCGCCATGTCATCCATCTTGTGTTGATTCGCTGCCTAACATCCCGATCAATTTGGCCGTCATCTTGCAGGAGTGAACCGAGGTAGCGAAAGTCGGAGCATACTGGTAGAGGTATACCGCCGAGTGTAACCGATATAGAAGACTGCCAAAGTTACAAAACATGTATTCCGTTTTGGTTCTGCTTATTCTAAGGTCTACATTCTCCAGAAAGAAAATATATCTTTATATATATAAATCTTCTGTGCGTATGTTCGTAATAATTTTTTTTCATGTGTACAGGACATCGTCTATCTGGTCCGCTAGCATATATGTATGTTTATCCATTGTCTAGTACCCATAGTACAAGCTCTGCTTAGTTTGGGCTAGATGGTGTGGTGTGTAAGCGATTAAAAAAGCAATGGATATATGGATCGAGTTTATGGATTAAAGATAAAAATTCCACTATCAAACAAGAGATGTGATATCGTATGCATAATTTGTTATTTTCTTGCATATTTACTAAGAAATCTTAGCTTTGTCTAAATGACGTAGGACTGGCAATTTTGGGATCTTGTTATATAGCATAGCTGGTTAAATGACGCACATGTTACAGGAGGCGCTTGAATAATCGATTCATCAAATTAATTCAGCAAATTATGCATCTAAACATTCCTCATGTATCACAAACATCACTCGGTTAATTGGTGAAAACCGCATGCAAATCCGTTCAGTAGTTTTTGAGTTTATCGCGAACAGACAGACAGACGGATAGACGCGGCGGGGGACTTTGTTTAATAAATAATATGTCGTGATGTAGTGATACTTATAAAAAATTGCAATTAATCTTTTACACGCATCTTTTTTACATCATACTGAAAACCTTTTGCTCTATCACTTTGTACAAAACTCAATACTATTTCCAAAATAATATTTTAACGAGTTTAAAATACGACGCTTTTGGCGACCGCGTATAGTCTTAAGAGGAAACACCACGGGCGAGAGAATTGAAAATAGGTATTTGTAAAATCTATTGCTGTCGCGCAGTGCCCGCAGAGCGTGATAGAGACAACTGCACCTTGGACCGAAAATACCTATAAAAGTACACAAAATCAACGTTTCGTAGTCCCCTGATTCCTTCTCCAACACTTGACCGATTTAACTACTTATTTCATTAAAAATTAAAGAAAGGCTTTGGCCGTGTTTCTGTTTTTCTTTTTTATATAATCTACTAAAATTTGTTTTCTGGATGTTTGAACACAACGGAAAATCTGACCAATTTTTGAGGTTTTTGAAGGCTCATATCTCTTTTAATAATTAATTAATTTAAAAAAGGAAAACATAGGGACATGCCAATAGAGGCTATACATGTTATTTTAAAATATTATTGTTCTACTGGCATTATCCAGGGAGGAAACAGGGGACTACATTTGTATGGAAAAACGGCCCTTGTGTTTCCTCTTAAGTCTTTGTTGTGTGATTAGAGCAACCAATTTAAATATAGAAGGTCAATAAAATCAAGTAAGAGGTAGAACAAAAGTTGTTAAGTAACGTATATGATAAATCACTGATAGAAGCTTATAAGTATTTTCGATCAACTCATTATATATAATAATATCAGCTCTATATATAAAGTCTTCGAATGCTAGGCACAGGCCTGTTCCCGCTGTGAGAAGGTCACAGTCCACTACACTGGCCCAATGCAGGTTGGCAGACTTCACATATCTTCGAAAACATTATGGAAAACTCAGACATGCAGGTTGCCTCACAATGTTTTCCTTAAGCACTGAAGTGACCGATAATTAACAAATTTTAATAAGCACATAACTTGGAAATGTCAGAGAGTTGTGCTCTGGGATCGAACTCGTGACATCTGCGTGGCAGTTCAACGGTCTCCCACTGGACTATCGCTGCTCATTATCCAGTAAATTACATTCATTGATAGAAATACGTAGGGAAAAGGGATCATACCCCTCTCTCACCTCGCTGCCTTATTAAATGTCATTGTTGTCTAGCGAGTCTCGTGCGGTGGATACATGCGCGCTAGTGTCTAGGAAATCCACAGTTTGAGCATCTTATTCCAATATTTTTGATTTCTACATGAGAAAATATCATGTCCTTAAAATGTTTCTCATTTAAGTCACACTGTATGGTAATTTACGTATGCAATACTTCAGTATTTTCAAGTCTTAAAAGACCCTTAATGTAAATTTGTAACGCTTCTCACAAAATGATTATTTATGTCGTTGTATCCAAATCCGACGAACTGAATAATATATTGTCTTTCATGCCAATTTTGTGAATACATACATATTATGTACTTATGATACATAGAAACAATTGTCTTTTCTTTGTTGTATAATATTTGGGATATCTGTACATAATGTACGACGACTCACATATGTTTAACCTCGAAAGGATAGTTAGAGATGTATTAAGACACCCACACTATCCGGCTATGTTTTCAGCCTTTAGTCTATTACAGTCTTCATACATAAACACTTAATATTGAGACTGATATGAGTCAATATAGCTATTATTATCGGCACATAGAAGCATTGTGTCTGCGTCAGCGTCCAAACTACTTTGAAATGAATCAGAATACGCAACAATGCTTTGCCTGACTCTGAATCGAAGCATCTCAGGTCCTAACATAATCATAAATAAAGTGCCATAGGTGCTTATGCCAGGTGAAGCCAAAAACTTTAGTGTGGCCCAAGTTACGAGGCGAGTGTTAACTTTCCTGCCGAGTTCCGTACCGCTACAGACAGACATACTCAATAATGAAATAATGAGGTTGTTCGAGCCTATAAGCAAACCTAGCACCTCATAATTAACAAAAGCATACCTACAAGATGATAATCGAAGTGTCAATAACAACTAATCCTGCTAATATTCAAAAGTTTGTAAACGTGTTTGAAAGTTTGTTACTCAATCACGTGTAAACCGTCGAACAGATTTTAATAAAACTGAGCATATAGATAGATTACATCCTGAATTAAATAATACAAGAGATATTCGAGCATTTTATCCCGGTATGCCCAGTGGTCAGGTTAATCCGCGGCAGCAACTAGTATGAGATAAACGCGGTAGTACAACAGTTCAAGGTTATAAAAACATCCAAAACGCATTTACGAATTGATATATAAACTTGTTTAAGTTCTTCTTGATTTGTGATACTACGTTAAATCCTTGAACTTGCAGACGCCTTAGAATAATTAATTAAACCTGTCCAAACATTTAGAAGACACATGTTTGTGTACACGATTGTATAATGTTCGCGAATCGGTGGTTTCAAACACTAGGACATGAGGACTTCCTAGACGTTTTTTGCTGCTGATGGCAGACAAGCTAGCGATCCAACTGATGGTGAACGGTTATGCGTTCTTGTAATAAAAATAAACAAAACATTTTATTTCGTGTAACATGGACTCTTTGGTAATAACTATATTTGCTCAAAACTATGTTAGTAAGACTATAATGGTAAGGATATACTATAATGTTAGTGGGTTCCCGCTGCTGATGCGAAAACTCTGAAACATTTATTTATAAATATGCAATCAAATCTGCTTCCTACCATGCACAGGTTTTCGTTGAGGCTGGCTCGCACGCAGCACACTGTCTAGTACGCCCTTATTCTCGTGGTTTCATAGAATCAATCGACTTTATATCAAAATAGATATCATTGAAATTAAACTACTATATACGGATTTTATCGCGTTGTTTATTTATCACTGTTTACAAAATTTTGAAACTATTACACTACAAAGCAACCGAAACGTCGGGGAAAGTGTAAAATTAAATATAAATAGATTTAATAGTTTAAATAATTTTATTAGCTTATAAATTAGTAAAATTCAATAGTAGTAGTAGTGTAATAGTTTCAAAATTTTGTAAACAGTGATAAATAAACAACGCGATAAAATCCGTATATAGTAGTATAATTTCAATGAATAACATTCGCGTAAACAGAAGACAATATTATGTAAAATAGATATCCTTTTGATACGTTTATCTGCTTTATAGGTAAGTATGGATATATTTTCCTGTAATCCGGAGCAGTTCTAAGGAAACAACTAAGTCTGCCTACCGTAAAGAAAAAGGTTTGATATGAAAAGCATTTATCGTAATCTAGGTAAAGGGAAAGAGGGGAAATGGGGTAGCTAACTAGAAGATATAAAGGGTTAAATGAAAAATACTTATAGTCTTTTAAACATTTCTTCTTTACATCATACTTGACGACTATTATTCTACCAATATTAACTCAATACTTTTACAAACACATATTTTAGCAAGTTTAAATTGCAAGCGCCCGGCCTCTTACAACGTGAAGTGTTTGCTTACGCCGCGCGCCACTGCTTTCTTTTGCGACCGCTTGTAGTATAATTGAGTCACAGCGGCAAACCAGCAGCGGTCAGACGCAATAGGTTGTCTTGCATATCAACAATAGACAAGTTAATACCATTAGAGCAACCAATTTCAATATTTATATTTTTGTACTAGAATATCGAATAATGAATTACGAGAAGCTGTAGAACAAAAGTTCTTAAGTGTGGTTTAATAAGTATCAGGGTTATAAGTATTTTGTAATAAATCCTGTATGATAGATTTTGGCTTTTCATATATCGGCCAGTTTCTATCATTTATTCCGGCACGCCGGTGGCCAGCCGCAATAGCTTTATAATTATCGGGCATTCCAAGCATTGACAAGTCCATCATTGCTCATACGTTGATAATTTAAATCAATAAGTATTTTGTTGAATTGATTTTGTCCTGATGATACTATTGTCCTATCGTGTCGACTCGAAAACTTCTCTATTAGGACGTATACATATACGACCTAATAGCCGCCATGGCGCAGCGTTAGTGAATGCGACTGTTGTGTATGAGGTCTCGGGTTCGAACCCCGGGTCGGGCCTACATAAAGTTATTGGACTTTTCTGTTAAGAAATCTCAATAGCAGTCCGGAGTTAGGAAGTTGGCAGTGTTAGACACCCTCGTGTCTCGGAAAGCACGTGAAGCCGTTGGTCCTGTGCCTGATCTCTCTCCGGTCGTGTCGGATTACCGTCCCATCGGATCATGAGAATTAGGGAACAGAGAGTGCACTTGTGTTTGCGCACACGCTTGTGCACTAAAATATCTCCTGCGCAGATGGCCAGTCTCCGTTAAGATTGGCTGCCGTCACCGAAATTCGGTCTGGAGGACATTATTATTATTATAATAGGAAAGTTTTCGAGTTTTCACTTCGCATACGCTAGTAACATAGCTGCTACTTTTCTGTATATTATATCATTGTAAAGTAATAGCTCCTCAAGATCTACTAACGCAAAAAGCAAAGTCAACAGTAGTAAAATTTCAAGGGTGTCATGAGCCATAGCGTAAGTTTGTGCTTAAACCTGAGTGCTTATTACGAGTTTGTTTTACCTTAACGCAATCGACACGTTTATTACGTTGCGCGCTTCGATTGGCCCACTCCAAGCTCTTAACCAATCAGAGATCCAAACGTAAACGTTTCGATCCCGTTAACGTTAAAACAACACGCACTAGGCCCCCTGTTGCTAACCGTGAGATCGTGTTCAATTTTCTAGTCCGTTAAATTGTAATTGAGTTTACCTGTAAGCGAATTCTAAGAAACAGCCTGTTATCTGGCAATGTGTTCAAAACTCTCACATGTTTGTCACATATCGGCAATCTATATATATATTAATACGTGAAGGGAAAACTTTGTACACATTTTAAGCATATTACGCGCACGGAGGATTGCGCTTCAGTATATTTAAGTTTCTATGGTGAATAAGCGCAGAAAGCTAATATTTATAAATAAATAATACGATTTATGTAAAAAGCCTTTGCCCACGGCTATGCTCGATCAGAAACACATTTTTTCTGGGTGAAAGGTACCCTATGCCCTTTTGCCCCCTGACCATGTGCATGCGAAATTTTAAAGTGATCGGTCGAGTTGTTAAGGCGAATAAACGTAACAAATAAACAAACTCACATTCGAATTTATAATATTAGTTACTATTTCGACCATTTGCTTCTAAAAACTAAACTAAAGGTCACTCTCTGGTTTATTTTAAGAGAGGAAACGTGTTTCAATCACGCGTCGCTTTTATTCTAATAAGGTGTCGCAGAGAATTATAAAACGTATGTAAATACTATAACTGTATATTGGCTCTAATACATACACAATTTGGTTGTATGCATCGAGTATATAATATGTCGAACGATCTAAGCGAGCCTTCCACAAGTAACCCGTTGGATTTAATCCCCGCGTGTATCCATGCATTATCAATTATCATCAATTAATATTCTTTTTAGATTTTAAGAGGCCCTCATTTTTATCGGGTTAGTGCCATTCGCCATTCCTCAGCATTGCCCCCTCCGGTGGCGAAAGGTACATTTTCCAAAAAAAATATCCCTTTCGCCACTACGGGAGACGCAGCGTTGCCTCCTCCGGTGGCGAATAGGAGGTTCCCTATCCATTAGCATAAAATTTTAAGACCTAATATAACTTAGCATAATGTTGTTTGGCATAATTATATTTTCGCATAATATAATTACGCATAACAGCTTACGCATAATTTTTTAAGCATAATTTCTCTAACCATAATAATGATTAAGCATAATATTGTAAAGCATAAATTTATTAAGCATAAAGTTCTAAACCATAACTTTTTTAAGCATAATATCCTAAAGCATAAATTGATGATGTGTTGAATGAGTTTCTGTCACGGCTCCGGCGCTGCGGGCCTCCGGCGGCCCCACGCGTGCTAATCGTCGCAGACGGCTTTCGCTCACCACCGCAGCTTCGGCTTGTTGGCCGGCTTCGCCGGCCAGCCTCAGCCGCCTGCTCCTCAGCTCGCGGGCCGCCTCGCCCCTACACGCCTACGCGATTTTAAATAACACTCTAGGGGTAGGACAAACAAGACTACGTGAGGTCGGTTTTGCAGCAATTCGGTTCTGTGACTAACTTTTGTTGCACAGCATATTACAAGCAATTGCTAAAAATATAAACCTAAAATAAATAATTAAGGACTACTATTTCAATCAGTTAACTTCTATCTGAGTTAACTTCTATTATGCTAAAAGTCTTTAGGCCTACTAACGTTATGCTAATAGTCATTAGGCCTACTAACGTTATGGGAATCAAATTTATGCCAAAACAAATTAGTCTTTAATATGATTATGCCAACATAAAATGTATGCCTAAAAAAAGTATGCCAAAGTATTATTATGCCAAAACAAATTGTGCCAAAATCGTTATGCCGAAGCATATTAGGACAAAAAACATTATGCGAAAAGGAGGGATCCCGAATAGGATTATTGTTTTGGAAAAAGTCCTAGTCGCCACTGGGGGTGGCGAACCGGTGTAAATTGGGACATCGTTACGTAGAAATGAAATGAATCTTTTTATTAATTTTATTTAAACCTGAATAGTCATGCTTTTCTGTTTGGAGTTCATACTAAAATTCTTAGTCAGTAGTTAACACGTGGAACACGCACGCCGCCTCTCGGACGTGCAACTGATCGTGTGGTGGGCAGACCCTCGAAGTCCACCACCCCTAGGTACAACTTTATGATGGCTGGAGTTCGTCTATCGCCCTTTGGCGCCCGGTTATGCGGTTGGGGAGAGGGTTTAAGCGCACCTTATCCCACTCCGCTGCCTCCTTGATGGAAATTACTTCCTCACAAAAGGAGGCGACAGCGTTTCACGACCTCTCGCTCCGGATCATAGACTGAACCATGGGCGGGACCGAGAGAGCAACCATTCCGTCTACCGCGATCAACTCACGGCGCTGCGATGCCCAGGCGGGGCAAACTGCCAAAGCGTGCAGTGCCGTGTCCACAACAACATTGAGGCAGTCACCGCAGTGATGTTATCCGAGCGTATCCTGCCATCCTATGCGACACAAGAACTGGCCAGAACAACCGTGGCCAGTCATTAATTGTGTCACCCGGAACGTGAGGGTGTCATGTCACCTCGAGCCACTCTTCTAAAACGGGGCCTATCGCCATGACCGCGGTGTTTTTTTTTTCTTGTGGAATGCATGCAAACCCCGACTGAATCTACCACGGTGTTCATCGACACCGCAATCGACGGGGTCGCATGAATCACTTGCACATGCGGTCGCGAGGTTTCGGCCCGCCCTATGAAACGGCAGGCCGCTACACAGCAAGATCTACCCTTTAGTCACTTCTCACTTTTAACCAATTCTAGTTTCTGCACGATTTGTGATGCATACAATATCGAATCCTTATAGGTAAATGTGCCGTATTTCTTGTCAGTTTTGATTGTAAATTGTTAAAACCATGTTAAAACTGATTCGTAAATTATTTATAAGCTATTTAGATATGAAATATCTTAAGAAGTTTAACAATAATGTCTACAGCAAGTCCGCCATTGTAGAATAGATTATTAGAAAATATGTATTAATTTCATTTCTATCCGCGTAGATTATGGATTTTAAAAGCAATTTGCAATAATTATCAAAATATTAATTAAATTATTGTTACTAAAATAAATTTCTTCTTTAAATCGGATTCATTACCGATTTTGTTTGGCGCCACTTGTTCTGACGTCACATGTTTGTAAACATCTTCTGTAATTCATTGCTGTGAAATGTTGATTAACTAACGTGTTACGTCACTTGACGTCATAACGCCATATCGTCGGATCAAGCGTTTTGACAACTTAAATAATTAGTGTGTTTAATAATTATTTTCTCATGAAATAATAATAAATAAAACACAAGCGTTATTTGTGGAGTCCGTAGACAACAATAAATAATCTGAGATGTTTTCTGAAACTAGTCAAATAGCTTATCGCTATTTTGCGTAGAAGTGAAATCCTAATTAATATTATAAATGCGCATGTGAGTTTATTTGTTACGCTGTCACGCCTTAACTACTCGGCCGATTATCAGGACACCTTTCATTCAGAAAAAAGTTCTGATCTCGAGCGAACCCACGGGCAAAAGCTATTGAGTATATAATTAAAAGCGGTACTGTTTAACAACATTCATTGTTTACGATGAAACAGCCGCGTTTATGCTGGGGCTACATTTGGGGACGAAGATTCGTATCGTGTTAACAAAAAAAAAAACAAGCACGTCCGTCCCGCTGGATGACACTAAAGTGACGTAGGTGTAGCCACCCAAGCGAATATTGGCCCGCCATATCCCTTTGATGCGCGCCAGTTTACCGACAGTGCCCCGATAATACATCGTCTTTGCCCGAATACAACGCGTTGCAATGATCTCGCCGGCTACACTCATCGCATTAACACGAATATTTGCCGTGGCCCGCTAATGTAGCCCCATCATTAGAAACATTTAACTTAACTCGTGCGGAAACATTTGCATAAAGGTGTAGCCATGTTTAAGGTTCGTTGTCGTCATGAATTTACGTCGCAAATATCAAAATCCCTATTATGATATTTGCGACGTAAATCGTTTTCTGTGTTTATTTTGATAAATTGTTTTATACGCTACAGTAAATAGCTTTCAAAAGAAACCTTTCTGTAAAACAGCATTAAATTTGGATGGAAAATGTGGGCGCTATTTATATTTAAAGGCGATTAGAGAACTGGAGGTAGGGACGTATCTTGCTATCAACCTCGCACGCGTGCACTTAAATGGCAGTCACGTCACAACAAACTATGTTTGTCCTTTTTGCATTGTTTTTTAGTTAAATCTTCTTTTTTAAGATTACAAGCAATTTTTAAATTACTAGTATTCTTTAGTTAAGTTAATATCTCAATACTTAAAAAACTTAAACATACAACAAAACATGTCGCGCCTCTGACTTTCGGAAGTTATATGATTTTCTAAATTATGTGCACAGCGATAATTGTCAGTCAATAAGATTGACAATTATCGCCTGCTCCGTACCTCGGAGAGCACGTTAAGCCGTCAGTCCTGGCTGGCATGAACATCGTTGGCAGTCGTTATTGGGAAGTCAGTGCCCTATAATATCCTGACACTGGTCTAGCTAGGTTAGCTAGCTTAGGACTGCGGAGGTCAGGTGCCAGCAGCTCCGTGTAAAAACTGATATCCAGTCAAATCCGGTTAGACTAGAAAACCCGACTTCAAGTGACTTGAGAATAATGAAGGCTAGGGAGAAGAAGAAGACCTCTCAATAGTAAGTCCGACGCCGTATCCATTAGGTTACCACAGTTTTTATTTTTCTGCCTTAGGTATTTTTAGTGTAGATTTTATGATATTTAGATCTATGACCAATGTAACTTAAAAAAATATTTAAAATGTTGAGTACTAAACCATACTGCTGCTGTACATAGCCGAAGGAAAAAGGAAGACAAAGGAATTACACGAATACTTCACCAACCACATTTCCTGATTCTGCGTTGCTATAAAATGTTTTATTCTTTTTATAGTTACTTGCCTAGTAAGATAAACCGCTTTCATATAATAATATTACGGTATATATTAGCTATATATCCCTAAGGATATAACTATATCACGGTTTCGACTATCTTATTACGACAAATACACGAAGTATTTGTCGTAATCAACAGCTCAACACAGTTCAACAGCTAATAATTGTCTACACTATTTTATACCCCTTATCGAACCCACGAAACTCTTCGCCCTGGCCATGGGATACCAATTAAAACAAAAAGTAAACAGTTCCAAAAATAGATCATAGATGGCACCAATGTTAATATTCAGAACAATTAAAATGCATTAGAGGAAAGAAATTGATTAAAATATGTTATTATAAATAAACATTGAACATATTTAATTAAAGAACGTCAATGTAAACGCCTTTATTTTTTAATTTGAAGTTATCATTAAATTAGTATTTGCTACATCACACAAAGGTCGAATCGTAATGGTAGGTCGAATCGATCTACCATTTTATTTTCAATATAGGGCACTAGATGGCACTTTTATGTGTTAATAAAAGTCTACAAAACACATTTTTGTTAAGCTTTGCTAGGCACAGGATCGCACGATCGTATTAACATTTATTTGCTCGTAACATGGTACATTATAGTTGTTACACATTAGAAAGAGATCACATGTTCTGCTCCTTAGAGCGTGCTAATACATTAAAATGTTGTGATTAATATACCTACATTACTTTTACTTATCTTATAGGTATTCTTTTGTAATATAATAACATTTTTCTAAAAGTAAATTAAACAATTTATTTTATATTGATGTAATGGCAACTGTTTAATGGTTTGGGGCAACTGTTTAATGGTTTTTAATGGTTTTCGAAACGTATTTGGGGTAATTTTAATTTATTTTAGTGCCAAAACAAGGATTTGAAACTTTTAAAAAACTGTGGATACTTTTTACAAATGTACAAATTTCGTATATGTATAAACAGGGCAAGGGAAGTACTTTATGTTGAATAAATAGTGGCCTACGACTGTCCAGAATGCCCCACATATTGCTCTAATGCACTTCTTCTGTGCTATGAAAACTCTGTCTACGTCTATTGAATTGCCTCACACAATTATACCATACCTAATTATAGACGAGGCATATGCATGGTAGGTAATTAGGCAGGTAATTAAAGCAGTATGTATATTTACTGTTTGCCTTTTTTTTTAATACGTACACAAAAGGATCTATCTTACAAGTTAGTTTTTCAATATGTGGTTTCCAACTGCAATATTTGTCTAAAGTGATACCTAAGAATACACAATCGTTTACAGTATTCAATTGTACTCCATTTTGCTGCACATTAAGTGGCTCAATACTTGCTTTGTATGTCTGAAACTATATTACGTTCGTTTTTAATATGTTTATTTTTAAGTTATTTAGGTTTAGCCAGTTGATAGCATTGTCAAGAGCTAGATTGATGTTAGCTTGTAATTGAATATTGTTATTATTTTTTATTATTGGTGTAATGTCATCTACGAATAGGATAGATTCATGGTATATAGCATCTGGAAGGTCATTTATGTAGGTATAATAAAAATAAAAGTGGAGATAATTTGCCCCCTTGTGGAATAACATATTTATTATGTTTCAATGAGGATCTGTAGTTGTTTTGTATAGTTTTATAAATTTTAGTTACTTCGACACATCGTAGTCGGTTTTCTAGGTAACTTAAATATTTGTTATTGTAAAGTTGATTTAAAAAATCTGAATACATTGTTAAATAATGTAATATTTAATATTTTTAAGTATAGTTAAATATAGATAACTAAAGATAAGGAATAAACCGATTCAAAGACCATTACGTTTTTACAGCTAGACCCATATTGTAATAATTATGTGGTGTGAAGATTGAACTCTAAAACCTAAGAATATACTTACAAAAATACAAATTTGTTAAAACTGACAAGTTGATCATTCGTCAGCTAGTAACACCTCTATTCCAGTAATACTCGGTTCTTATATTCAAGCAACAATGCGTTTTAGCTGCGGAAAGTTTAATTTTAACATGTTATAAAATATAGCGTTTCAATTAATTATTTAGTTTTAAATAGGTATAACTAAAGATTTATATTAATTGTAATTTACACCATGATTATTATATTATTGTTTTAAGAATTATTTGTAAGTACTATGAGACGATCAAAGCAACACGTGCAATCAAATGATCGAAACATCACGTGTTCTAACCCTGGAAACTAAACTGGACAGATTGTTTTGATCGTCTTATAAATACCCGTTCTCTGTATTGCTGATTCATTCGTGTTTGAATTTTGATTGAGTAAAAATCGTTTTAAAATATCAACGTATTTTATTATGGATCACCTTCGTACTCCAACATACATATATATAAAAATTAACTGTCCGTAAGTAAAACGAAACTAAAAGTTTAAATGCATTTTTACAATTTCTCCGCTGACATTTCGGTTGTTTTTCACTCGTTAGCGTACATTGAGAATTATTTTCAAGAGATACTTATAAATGATTCTAGGTGTACGCCAATGACTAGCTCTAAAGAGCGCTGGCCTATATATGTATAACATCAATCGCAATCGCATACATATTGAAATATATTGTTTTAATAATATTTTAACGCATTCATTAAAATTATATAAGTAATAAAATATATACAAGATCAAATTTTTACAGCAATATATATTTACGAAAAGCCGATCGAGTTCATGAGAATCACTAAATTTTGATCGTACACATATCGGCACACAAAATTATAGGTAGATAATTTTTATCGGTACCGGGTATCCCGGTTTTGGGGCCAACTGGGTGAAGTGTGCCCCAAAAGTCCACCTCCCGTCCAGGATGAGACCCAAATACCTCATTTGGGTCCCAAGCCGGACCAGGACCCCGTCCAGGGCCACTTGCGTACCTGGAGGAGGTCCCCCCCGAGGCCCATGAAACAATAGGGCCTCAGTTTTGGAGAGAGCAACCTCCAATCCCAGGGCGCGGATACGGTCAACCACTAGGGCAGCTCCCACCTCGGCCAACCGCACCGCCTCCCCGAGGTTTCTCCCCTTGACTACGACCAGGGTGTCATCGGCGTAGCACGCCACTCGCATACACGCGGGAAGCGTGCCCCGAAGCACCCAGTCGTAGCCAACACGAGCGGTCCCAGTACCGACCCCTGTGGAACCCCGCAGGATACGTGACGGCGCCTCAGACCGTCGCGTCCCTCCATCAGGACCTCGCGGTCCTGGAGGTAGTCGGCCAACAGCCTCCGCAAATACAGGGGCACTCAGTGATACCGGAGCACCTCCTGTACTGTTCCATGCGGGAGGCTGTTGAAGGCGTTGGCAATATCCAGCGAGAAAGCCAAGGCCTTGTTCCCTCCACCGACCGCTTCCTGCGTCCAGTCTTTGAGCCAGAGCAGGGCGTCTATTGTGGACCACCCTGCTCTGAACCCATACTGAGCCTGCGATAAAGCCGGCCCAGTCCCCTCTAAGTGCTGGATGACACGGGAAGCCACCACTCTCTCTAGCAGCTTTCCCGTGTTATCTAGGAACACGATTGGTCTGTATACGGAAGGCGAGGTTGTGTCTCGCCCCTCCTTCCGCAACAGGCACAATCGGCCGTCCTTTCACATCTTCGGGAACCGTCCAGACGTGAGGCATGCGTTGAACAGCTCCCGAAGCGGATCGCTCATCTCTCTGAGGGCGATCCGGAGATTCGTCAGGACCCGGTGCCATCCTCTTCCCACTTAAGCGGCTGACGGCTGCATCCATCTCCACCTCTGATACAAGCGGGATGGAGGCCGGATCCAGTTCCTCTGGGAAGGACGGCGCCATCATCGGAGGGGTGTGGTAGGGGTCCCGTTCGGGAAAGAGCCCACCAGTACCCTGCACAGGTGCTCCGGCTCCAGGGACTCCGCGACGGGGGGCGTCAGGCCCCGAAACTTGTTCCGGGCAGCCCTGTACGGAAGCCCCCATGGATCCCTATCCAGGCCCTCCAGGACCTCACCTCAGGCCCGAGACTTGCCCTGGCCGACGGCCAGCTGCAGCTCCTTTTTGACTGCACGGTACCCATCGTACAGCCGGAGCTCGGTCTGTAATTCTTCGCCCGACAGCTGGTCATTCGTCCGTCCATGCCGTCGCCGCCTACACCGCGTGTAAGGCCGTCGCGCCACCGAGCAGGCGCCACCAGTACACTTCTCGGCGGCCAGGGCGGCGGCGAGAAGTACTGTTACTAACATAACCCAACCTAACCTACTTAATAGAAAACAAAATATTAAAATGGGTTTAATAACTAAAAGTCAATCCTTTAACTGGTATCCTGGCAACACAGTGTTCCTCCGCAGTTATAGGCCGCTGGTATAGTGCCCAGAAAACTGGCAGCATTGCCAAGTTAAATGCCAATGCTTATAACCTTAATTATTAGATTTTAATGTTCATTGTTACAGTAGTGTCTATAATTCAAACGCTTTAGACAACATCACTACTTTATATGCAGATTCATTATCTTCTATATTTTATTACCTTTGAGCAAACTGATATGCGCATCTGAGTATAATTAATTTTATTTGGGGTTTATGGCGTTATCTGGCAGATGGAATGCATTGACGCATACTTCTCCGCGTGACGACGTAGATGTCATGTCAGACTCTCCCGTGACATCCCAGTCATACCGACTAAACCTACCGAATCACTTTCACATGGCATCGCGACTTCGGCCCGCCGTATAAAACGGCAGGCCACTACACAATACTAACTTTCCTTATTAGGAGATAAATTTCATCCCTATGGCTTGCATTTATAGCAAGCAAGACTACGCAACTGAGAGGCGCACGTGAGAACAAGCACGCTGCCTCTCGGACCTGCAACTGATTGGGTGGTAGGCAGGCCCACAAAGCCCATTACCCCCAGGTACACTTTATGGTGACTGGAGTTCGTCAAGCGCCCTCCGGCGCCCGGTTTTGCGGTTGGAGAGAGGGTTCAAGCGATCCCTATCCGCCGCCTTCTTGATGAAAATTACTTCCTCACTGAAACAGGTGACAGCGTCTTACAACCTCTAGCTCTGGACTATGGCCGGGACAAACATTCCGACTGCCGCGATCAACTCACGGCACTGCGATGCCCAGGCGGGGCAACCCGCCAAAGCGTCGTGTCCACATCAATATCGTAGCACTTGCCGCAGTGATGACATCCGGGCGTCTCTTATGCAACACAGATACTGGCTAAAACAACCGTGGCCAGTCATTATCTGTGTCAGCCGAAAGGTGAGGGAGCCACGCCACCTATCTAGCCACTCTTCAAAAATGAGTCCTATCGCCACGATCGTGGCGTGCCCAAACAACATAACTTAACCTAACCTACATTTCACGAGCGAAGCCGTGGGCAGAAGCTAGTGTATCTTATTTGAACAGCAAGCAAAAGATTTATTAATTGATTAGATTTTCTTAAAATCTAAGCTCTCACAGAGAACCGTGTCTAAATCCGATAAGTAGTTCTTGAAAATCTAAAGCAGCCTTTGTTTTGAGTTGCAACCGTACTAAATATTTAATTCCATTTAGTTTTTTAAGAACGCCTCAAATGGATAGGCAGTTTTTACCATTAAATAGTAGTACAATATTTATGCTTGATTTTTAAGTTTTACTTAGATCTGTACTTTGATAAATATCGATTCAGTGATTTAGGCTTAACAGACAAATTAATTTTCACATTTATAATATTTGTATTAAATATTTCAATACATTTCATATGTACAAGTGACACACACACACATACACATACTCACACACACACACACACACACACACACACACACACATACACAAACACACACACGTACACACACACACAAACACACACACACACACACACACACACACATAGACGCGCATGGTGTTTATTATTAATTTATTTTTTGTTTACCTTTCTTTCTTTTCTTTTTTATTACCTGTCTAGTTTTATTTTTTTGTATTTAGTTGATGAGCGGGGTCTTCTGACACAAGTATTTTGTTACTTAAACGGAGTAAGTCAATTAATTTATTGTGAACTAGCTCGTAAGTAAATGAAAATAAACTATTTTAATTTAATTTAATTTTTAATGTATTCGCATATGTATAAAGTTTTCGTATAAATATATTTGCTGAACATAAATTTTGTACTTAAAATTGAGCCACTATTTTTCCGTAACTATTATTAACAATTTATTCTAAATTTATTATTGAATTGAAAATATATGATAAAGATAGACGAATGTTAAAATATCAACGCTAACCCTACAGAAAACTCGATATAACATTGCTTGACTCCGGAAACGAATCTACGATCTGTGAATCGAACAAACAATATTGCAAATTTAAGGCTTTGAACTATTGAGGCGGTCTTTAAATTCCGAGTATATATACAGTTACGATTGGAATTGATAATGTTTTATAGTCTGACTAGAATACTAATTTACTAAATGTATATAAATAGTAGGTAGAAATAATATAGTGATCAAATTCTTGAGAACGACCCATACCACTATTTTGAAGTCTAATAAAACTTTTACATGTTACAGTGTGCTAACCAGACATTCGAGGACAGTGTCATTGCAAAGAGCTTATTAAAAAAAAAACTTACTAAGTACAGCACATATTATCTGGTTCACTCGACTTCCCTCGTTGAATAGTAAATAGTATTTGGTCTTCATTATGGCACTTAACAAAAACACTACCGTATTTTTATATAATTATTTCTAAAATTATTATTTTTATTTTAACTATTTTAAAAATAATTTCTTACTTATTTATTTTTTATCATTTCATATATAATATTTAGCAATCTGTAAATAGTTTTTATAATTAAATAAAATAATATCACAAAATTAATAACTCCATTATTTAAACCACGGGTTTTTACACTTGGAATTCGATCACGTTTTGTTTGAAGTCTCTGGTTTTTGTTTCTACAATTTTTTTTTCTGGCGACGACACTAATCTTGCCGGCTAGTCATCGCGGACTGGGTCGTGCTGACCGGTAGCAGACGCATTTCAATATTTATTTACAAACTTGATGAAGACGCCTCGTAGAACGTTTCAATAAATCGACATCTTTAACTAAAACGTGTGTTTATCACATAAAGTGGTTTTAATTAATTAAATGGTAATTATTTACGGTAGTAAATTTCTTCATTAGTTTTCTTTTTCTTGTTAAATGTGTTTATTATTTAACATTAAAGAATAAACAGCCAGTAACAAAAAAGGCCTGATTATAATATTTAATTCAAGAAAAGTGCATCATGACAATTAAAATACTTACTTTAATATTTCAAAATCTTAATTAATGTTATAAATGTGAATGTGTGATTGGTTGTATATATAGCGCTTTTACGCCTTAACTAACCGACATGAATGAAATCACCAAATCATCATGAAATTTCGCATACACGTTGTCAGGGGTACAGAAAAGGATATCAGGTACCTTTTATCTAGAAAAAGTATTGTTCCCAAGGAATATAAATTACATAACCTACATTACAGTGGACGTAGGGGCGTGTTTCAATAATCTATTATTAATGGACGTATATTGTTGAAATAACATTAAACTATAATTATTTTACGGTACTAAATTACTTCATTATTTTTCTTTTTAATGTTAAACGTGATGTATGTTTCACACATTAAAAATAAAATGCAGCCAGTAACAAAAAATGCTGGTCATATTTAAATGTCGAAGAGTGCATTTGATCAATTGTTATGACAGCTAAAATACTTTAACATTTAAAATATGTTTTCATTTCTTTTACTGCTCTTTCTACGCAAAAATGTCTTATTGGAATTAAAAGCTTTATTTAAACTGTTTGAGCTTTAGATAAGAATTACATGCACACATAGTCTCAAAGTCAAAGTCAAAGTCAAAAATCATTTATTCATTTAGGTCACAAATTAACACTTATGAACGTCAAAATATATGGGTTAGTGAGTTTACTAAGTTACTGAAGCTACATTTAGGTTAGTTGCTAGGTTCAGGCAAAGGGTTGAGCCTATGAGAAGAAACCTGCAAGAAACTCATGGCCACTCTTTTAAATATAATTTCAGTATTTTACAACTCAGATTAACAAGGTGTTGCAGTCATTATGCCATATACATAAAAACAGACTAAAAAAAAACTAAAGGTAAAAACAATAATAAGTCTCAAGGTTTTATCCACGAAGGGATAGACAGAGACATGACATTCTTATTGATTTGTACATGCCGTCAAAGTTCTCGGCGTTATCACATATGGGTACGGTATTGACTAAATTTTATGACCTTGTATCAATCAGTATTATACTTCCTTTGTATCTCTAGTCTCGCTGTGTGCCAAAACTGTTGTTTTTTTATCTTAAAGGCATCTTCGTTTGTTTCGTTGGTTTGTTAAATTTTTGTAAAGTTGGCTACGACGCAGAAATACTCCTAGTGCCGGCCATGTCTATAAGATAAAAATAAATTAGTGCGGGAGTAAAATAACAAAATAAATAATTCTCAGTAACAATTCGATATCAAAAAAGTTTTCTTGATTCATCCCTGTGCATTGGAAAGCAAGTAAAACCTGATCTGAGTCCGGTCATCGGACTATAAGAGAGACGAAATATCTGTACTTTTGTCTCTTTTATGCACTTGAGTTTGCGCACACACTTGCGCACAATACTATCCCTTGCGCAGTAGGCTTCGTTAACATTGACCGCGCGTGACCGAAATTCGGTCAGGAGGACATCAGGTTATCGTTCAGTTAAAGAACATATTGATATTATTAATAGAGCATTCAATTGCGTACCGTTCGTCACCATCAATGATTTATGGAACGCATATTCGGTCAACAACTTTCATAAATAAAAGATTTCATAAATCACTAGCTCTTGCCTGGATTCGCTCGCATAAATGTATGTTAGATTAACTAATCTACCTGTTATCCAGAAAAAAACTTTTACTAACCAGTAAAAGTACTTATTTCTGGTTAAACAAAAATGTTATACATTTTTTCTGTCAAGTAATTGTATATCAAGCCTATGTTCTCTCTGAACTGACTAAAAACTGACCCGTGACGATGGCTGCTGAAAAGCAACCGAAACGTCGGGAAAAGTGTAAACTTAAATACAAATAGTTTTAATAGTTTTAATAATTTAATTAGCTAAAAATTAGTATTTTTATAGTAGTATAGTAGTGTAACAGTTTCTAAATTATGTAATAGAGTGTTAAATAAACAACGCGATAAAATCCGTATATAGTAGTTTAATTTCAATGAATAACATTCGCGTAAACAGAAGACAATATTATGACTAGAAACTTTTATAGAATATTATAATTATGTAAAACATTAAGTTCCTGTACTTCCATTGTAGCTACCTAAAATGCGTATTCTTAAAATTTATTTTTATCAGCTGCCGCCCCTAGCTTCACTGTGTTTAAAATATTACTCAAAAATTATCTGCCATTATCTTAGTGAAATAAAATGAATCGTCTCAGTAGTTTCAGAGATAAAACTCCACATATACCTATAAACAAACAATATTAATCTCTCTCTAATATCAATGTGGAAGATAACATTAATATCCTTACTAATATTATAAATGCGAACATAAATAAATAAATAAATTAGTTTGTTTGTTTGTTACGCTTGTCAAAGGCATAGAAAAGGGCATGGGTACCGTACATCCAGGAAAAAGTACTTTTAATAATCTTATCTAACCTACACTTACAAGTGAAGCCATGGGTAAGATCTAGTAGCATAATTATACTATTTAAAAATGATCTAGCATTATCTTAGTAAATAACATTCGAATCAACTCAGTAGTTCTAAAGATTAAGCTCCACATAAAACAAACAATATTAACCACGCTGTGGAAGATAACTTTAACATCCTAATCACAACTAATATTATAAATGCGAATGTGTGTTTGTTTATATGTTTATTTGTTACGCTTTCACGCCTTAACTACTCGACTAATCATCATGAAATGTCGCGTAAATCTTGTCTGGGGTACAGAAAAGAACATAGTGTACCTGTTAACTAGAAATAAGTATTTTTACTGGTTAGTAAACAAATTTTTTTCTGGATAAAAGGTAGATTAAATTTAATCTAATGTACATTTATGGGAGCGAAGTCGCGGGCAAAACCTAGTGATTCATAAAACCTGTTATTTATAAAAGTTGTTGACCGAATGTGCCATCCATACATCATCTGTAGTAACGAATGGTACGTAATTCAAGGCTCTATTAATAATTACAGTACATTCTTTAAATGAACGATAACCTGTTGTCCTCCAAACCGAATTTCGGCCACGGTAGTCAATGTTATCGAAGACTACCCATCTGCATTTGCGCTGGAGATAGTATTGTGCGCAAATGTGTGCGCAAACAAGTACACCGCTCGTGTCCCATCGGATTAAAAGAGAAAGAAAATTCCGATATTTCGTCTCTCTTTTAATCCGATGACCGAACTCAGACCAGGTTTTATTTGCTTTCCAATGCACAGGGGTGAATCGAGACAACTTTTATGATAGGCTGTTACTGAGAGCGCCCATAGCCAGTTGCACTCACTGATCGGTAAACGATTAGCGAGGTTAAGCAACGTTGGGTGCGGTCAGTCTATAGATGGGTGACCACTTATTGGTATTTCATCTGAGCGTCTCCGTGCTTCGGAGGGCACGTATAAAAGTCGGTCTTGGTTGTTGCCAAACTGACAGCAGTCGTTAAGCCATGTCAGAGGACTACGGGTGGCTTGAACAACTCTTGACAACAGGTTGGCTACTAACCACACGAAAAGAAGAAAGAAGACTGAGAATTATTTAATATTTCTTTAACTCCCGTATACGGCTTGGTTTTCCTAGTTTATTTTTTATGTTATAGACATTGCCCGCACTTAAAGTAATTCCTATGCCGCAGACGACTTTACAAACATTTCACTAAAAGACACACAAATGCAGACTCGGAGCAACTTCTATTTGTTTTATACAAATGTTTATACAACGCTTAAGCCCCGGATCATGGGGTCTTTAAAATCAAAATAGTTTAGTCACAAATATGATTCATTCAGGCCAGACGAGTACTCGAATTAGATAAGAGAGTTCACGGCCAAGTGGCAGACGAAAATTGTGTTATCACAACAAAATTATCTTTAATCACTTACTAATCATATAAGGAGTTGTTTGTTTTTGTTTATGTCTGCAGTAGTCTAGTCAACAAGTGCGTTTTTGGTCAACTTTTTTCAGTAGTCTCGGAAAAATATGAACGAGGTGTCATTCGATACGGAATGGTATTTAAATTTAAACTTAAATTTTATATTTAATATGTTTAAATAATTTTTATTGAAGTGTCCGAAATAGGCGTGGCTTGCACAGACAGAGTACCCGTTTTCGGCCGTATTTTCATCCCTCTGTGAAAATTATAAATATTACTCCTACAGTTCCGGGAGTCGTAACTCCTTTTTTTTTAATTTCCTCTTCCTTTTGAATCCTTTTTTAGATTTGAAAAACTTCAATTGGTTTTTGTGTTATTTGCAGAAAACTAAAACCCATTTTTTTAGTTCATTGTTTATAACTTTTGCAATTTTTGCAAGCGGAACTTGAATTTTCAAATACGTGCCATTCCGAATCGAATGAAACCTCGTTCATATTTTTTCGAGACTGCTGAAAAAAGGAGACCAAAAAGGCTTGACTAGACTATTGGAGGTAACTTTACTGCACGAATTACGTAGTGGTTCATGTGGTCGCTTAGCCACTGTCTCTGCGTCGAGTGTTGCGGGTTCGATCGAGTAGGGGGCAACAAACCAAATTGTAGTGCGCACAGTACTACAATATTCGAATTTCTTTATTTATCTATTCGAATCTTGATCAATTAATAATTTATTAATCAAATAGAAATCAAAGATTCGAAACTTTATTTGATGATGGGTCGATCTGTCGTGTTTCGACTAGATCATCTTACTAATATTTCCAAGATGCATACCCAAGAAGGTAATATTCGAAAGGCGGTATCGTAGACGTATTTGTGCGTAGGGCTAATACGTAATAAAACAATCAAACAATATCTTTAATATTGATTTATTTCCATAAGTCATTCGAATACTCGTCAAAGTTTCGAATATTTCAGTTTATTTGAAGATTGGTATAATTTAATTTTTATCGATGATCGCCCATCGCTAGTACAAATTAGTCGTACACACTATTGTAACAAGTGGCCGCACGTGCCATTCGGTTCATTTACAAAAAAAAAAACAATATGTTGGTTTTTATTATTTGTCGCGTGACCGTGACCATCATTAAGATGTGAGCTTACGCGTAAAACTTTTGATTAGATTTAAAGATTATGATCGCGTTTCCTTCTTCTATTAAAAATATATCTCCCAAAATAGGCCTTAAATCTACCATTTACATGTTTGTAAGGCTTATGAGTACAAAATGAAAACGAAATTCAGATACGCCACATGAGACAGAAAATACGATGCTTTATCTTGGTTTCTTTACTGAGCCCACATAATAAATAATATCCCTCTCACTTGCACATTACCTACTATAATCATGGCTACATCTAGAAGTAAGGTATCTAAGGAGTACACAAAAGAAAATTCTGCTCTATGGTTTGGCCTACGAAAAAATATATCAACCAAAGATAAACGGTTGCCAAAAAGTATTTTAATAAATAGGTACCTATCTAAGGGTGCGTTCCACTTAGCGTTCACAACGCCTAAGATGCTCCTTTAGCCGTTCCACATGACGACTACGATCGATCGTGAAAATGTCACGCATGACATCATTACTCACGCTCACGTAAACCTTACCAACCCATTCTGAGAGGTGGCTCGTAGAGAGCGATGAGAAAATTAGCACCATTTTTTAAAATATAATGTAATCAAGATAGCGACTACGAAAATATAACTTTATTTGATGCGATTTTGATTAAAGCGATAAAGACTTAAAGGGTAGTATTTAACTACACAGCAAAAAAATATTAATTGCACAGGAAAATATGCTTACCAAAAATACTAATTGCTCAGCAAAATTTATTTAAAGAAATCAAACTAAGTCGACGGAACTCCGCTTCGCGGGGCTCCTATTTTTGGGTGGGTTTAAGAAGTAACTTAACGTAATCTAACCCTCCCGAGACGGAATGCAGCGATTTGAGACGTATAGGTGCTCGTTATGCTATGCAATTAGTATTTTTGATGGTCATTATATTTAATTCCATACTTAAATTAGTAAAAAGTTTATAAGCTACAGTGTTTCAGTTATCAGTCTTTTGAATTCTTTATCAGAGTAACGATTGATTACATTATGTAAATCGTAAATACGTGGTCTAAGTTTACGTTTTTCACGATCATGATTTTGTAGAATCGAATTCCACTGTTCATCTGAACTGGATGAATTAGTATTTTCTGGAGAATTATTGCGACGCTCTACCAAATATCCTACTGTCACCGTAAAATACATTTTCAATATATATTAATGTAAATGTATTAAATACTCCATAAAATTATGAAATACTAGATTTTGCCCGCGGCTTCGATCGCGTTAATGTAGATTTATGTTAAAATAGATTTTAGTAGTCTATATATTATTCCGATGAACAAACAATAATACTGTAAAGTTTTATGAACATCCGTCGAGTAGTTTTTGCGTCAAACATCCATCCATCCTCACAAACTTTCATATTTATAATATTAGTAGGATATTATATATATGTATATTTTTAATATAAATCCAGTTAACCAATAACTATAAGAGTTTATTGATCAGACTTACAAAATGTGACTTAACCTTTTTAAGGTTCTCGATGGTGGATAGTGGTTAGTGTAACCGAATGCCACGCCTGAGGTCGCGGGTTCGATTCCCGCATAAGACAAATATTTGTGTGCATGAACATGGATGTTTGTCTTGGTCTGGGTATTTCTATGTATAATATGTATGTATTTACAAAAAAAAGTATATATGTATGTTTATCCATTGTCTAGTACCCCTAGTAGAAGCTCTGCTTAGTTTGGGCTAGATAATGTTGTGTGTATGTGGTAGAATATTATATATTATATAAGGTTTCGCTTTTTTTTATAATTCGACATATTTTGTATTATTTACATTAACGCTCAAAACGCTCCATTATTCATTCCACTTAAGTTTACAATTGTAACGCTCGGAAACAAGTGAAACGGAAAAAACCGTGGTCGTGAGCGCTTAGTGGAACGCACCCTAAACGTATTTAATCAGCTGTCACCTGTCATCGTTCTCAGTATTCTAATATCTCACTTCTCTTGCAGCGATTTTAGACAAAAACATGTATAATAAAGGGTTTTGCAAATGTACGACTACATACCAATTGAAGGACGTAATCAATCATTGTAAGTTAATAAATGATTATTCTAAACGATTGACGTCACAATCCAAGATAATTGATATACACACTATTAACTGACTGAATGACTCAGCGTTGATGAATGCGACTGCTATGCATGAGAGCCCGGATCGAACTAACAAAACGTTATTTGACTTTTGTCAAGAAATACTCAAAAACCAGCTCGAAGTTAGTAAGTTCACCTTTATGCATCGAAAAACACGTAAAGCCGTTGGTTCTACGCCTGATCTCTTTCCAGTCGTGTCGAATAGATGGCTCCCTACACATAGTCCGATAGGATGGCCTATCGGACTATGTGCAGGGAGAGGGTTTGGGCACACACTATAATATCTCCTGAACAAAATTCGGTTTGGACATTAAGTATACTTAAGTTTAGTACAAGGTATTGTAGGAGACAGCTCAAGTATACTGGTGGACATTAAAATGAGGCCGCCTACAAAAGCGGTTGTCGTGACTATGGACGAAAAAAAAGAAATTTTATTAAAAAAAAATTGATTGTTAGTTAATTCTCAACTGAATTAATGCATTTTTAAATTACCTACCTTTATTTTTTTAGCAATACACTAGAAAGACAAAAAAGAAGATAATTTAATTTTATCAAAATTTAATTTTGCTGCATTATGAGCTGTGCCAAATTTATTACCGGTACGAGTCTGTATGGTTTTAATTTACATTCTTTGAGACGCCTTCTTACTGTTATATTACTTACAACAACACTTTGGACATCTCTGAGCAGGTACTGTAGTTCTACGCCAGAACAATGACGATTTCTAAGACTTGCTGACTATAAATCGATCATCCCGTTCAGATGTATTTTTCGGGTTGGCTTTAGAAACGGGCCGATCGAAACAGGGGTTGGTGTTGGTTGAAATATGTTGGGGGTGGGTTTTCCAACCCCCCGGAACCATTCCCACCCCGCGCACTCGCGTAGTTTTTTTATTATGCGTTTTTATAAACACGTGAAATGGAACGGCTTTTTGATGACACCAACGTAATTTGTTTCGTCTTTTTTTGATAAAATGTGGTACAAAGATCTATTTTTAATTATTTATATATGTAACAAAACATTTATTGTAAAATGATCATTTTATTTCACCAAATTTGGTAAAAGATATTATTTTTACGTGAAATGAAACGTAACTTTTGTCGCGCCAGAAGAAAATACTATTTTAAATACCTACTTTTCACTTTCTTTACAAAGTTAAAGTGCTCTTAAAAATTGATCACTGAAATCTGATTTGACCCACTCCTTAGCCTACCCCGACTCTCCCCAGTACTTTATGCCCTACCCCTAGAGTGGTTATAAAAAGCCGGAGGCGCGGAGGGAGGGCAGCCTCCGCCAGCTGTAACAAAGCGCAAGCGCCGTACGAGCCGTAGCGGCTGAGGCTGGTCGCCGAAGGCGACCAGGAAGCCGAAGCTGCGTAGGCGAGTGCGGATGCTTGCACTTTGTTACGCAATGGCGAAGAGGCTGCACTTCCCACAGCGCCGGAGACGTCCCAGTTGTAAGTTGCTTCCAAAACAACTGATTTTATGCAAGACACTAATATAAAATGTCACAATTTTGAGGTTAAGTATGAACAATTTAAAATATTATTTTCTCGGAAACTAAACATTTGCGCGCAAAGGGGGTTATTGGGGGGAGTTCAGAAGGCGCCCCCCCTTCCCCCTCAAACACCAAAAACCCTTAATTAAATCGGCCCGTTTCTAAAGCAATCCCTATTTTTCTTCGACCTGATCTGCGAATGTAGCCATAGGTTTCCAGATACCTTTTGTAGACATATTGGAACGTTGAACAACTAACTTCACATTTACAAGCGACATTTCGCTGGCTCATTCCGCTTTATAACAACGTTACAATTCGAACAACTTCTGCTTCGCGTAGATACATATTCATTAGTGTAAAAGAAGTGGGATGCACAGAATTTTATAGAAAGGTACACATTTTAAATAGCGTCCTACATACAGAGCATTCAATATAAAATAATATAAAAGTGGGTACCTAACAAAACAGGCTATGTGCCATTTGACACAATTACACCTGATAATTTTATCAACTTACCCACTATTAAGACGGAAAATAAATTTCTAAAATACGGCGTAATTAATGAATAAATTACGAAAATAGCGACGGCCTAATTTTTTTGTTCACTGGTATATATGGATTGTAACACGCATTGCAGTACACGTTCTCTAACTCGCTTAGTCTAAGCCATGCTTATGAAACATTTTTATTTTCGAAATATGCCTTCATATCTATTGCAGTACTGCTTAATGAATTTTGCACTCAAACGTGTCGTTGCGGTAAGTGCGTAGCTCAGACTAAAATATTTTTTATAGTCAATAGTATATGGTATAATGGCTGCAACACCTTGTTGATATGAGTTAAAATACTGTAATTATAGTGGCCGTGAGTTTCTTGCAGGTTTCTTCTCATAGGCTCAACCCTTTGTCTGAACCTAGCAACTAATCTAAATGTAGCTTCGGTAACTTCGTAAACTCAATAACCTATATAGGAATTTTGACATTCATAAGTGTTACTTTGAGACCTAATTGAATAAATGATTTTTGACTTTGACTTTAAATGAGTTAGAGATCATGTCCTACACTGCTACGAGATTTATATAAGTTGTAGTAAGTAGAACATATTAACTCAATGCTGCGTGCAGAGATTTTGGTATAAGTTGGAAACCATACGGTCAAGTTCAGCCTAATAGGCATCGCTGGTCCAATTGAGCTCACCGTCTGTTTGTATTTAATTTGCTCTGCTCATCAAGAAAAGTACAGATAATAACATTGTAGAATTAAATGCAATTTATTTTCTAAATATAGAAGAATACGGAACACATTAGTATGACAAAAATATTCTCTTAAGTTATATTTAAACTTGTATATTTGGTAGTAAATTCCTAACCGCTAAATACGTTACGTTTGTCTACACGCGGAAATGAGTAAACATACAATGTCATCATCAAAATATTTTGCTTAGTCTTAGGCTTAGAGTGGAAGCCAATTTGGAAACAGAGACGCCCAAATATTATTCCTTGTCTTACTAATTTCAGCATGGACTTAGAATTCCAGAAAATAACAGAAGAAATGTTTTTGCCTTGGAAATGGATATTATTATATGTTATACTGGTAGGTATGTATCATTTAATTTATCTTTTCTTTGTCTCCCACCTGAGAGCTTAAATGCTCTTTCAATACTGGGATTGTTATCCGTGCGTGCAAATTGCGCGTGTCAATCGCATTTCGACGCATCTGCAGGGCAGGTCTTACTACACCACCAGCGCGTAGGATAACCATTGCTCCTGCTTGTCCAACAATCACTTCCATAAAATACAACTTTTGGAATTACTTCAGGCACTTCTCACGACGTTACTTGACTGTGACATTTCTCATCTTGCCCAACTTCACCGTGTTGAACGTATACAGTAAACTATCTCCCGCCGTTGTCAACTGGTGACGGTAGGTACTAATGAGCCGACTCGTTTAGGGCAGTACCACCACCGACTTACCAGAAACCAGCGTAATAGTACTAATTGTAAATGCACTTGGTGAGTATAATAATAATAATATAAAAAAATATATTTCCATAATCCATGCTACAAATATTGTATAAAAGTAAACATATTAAAATTATAAGTACAAAATGATTAAACTAGTAGAAAGGTCACCCATCCCTGTACTAGTTAAGAAGCTGTATCACAGGTGACGGGGCCTTACAATACAACAAATTCAGTAAACTAACACAAGGAACAGACTTAAGATATAATCAAGTATAGTGCTATTTTATAAATATTAACATAGGTAAAAACTTAAATACTAAATTAAATTAAACACATCGCCGAAATAACAATATTCGTAAATATAAGATAAGAATCTAGGTTATTATCTAATTCATTATTAAAAACATAGGTACATATTGCTCGTGTTGTAATAATAGTTGTAGGTGTGCATTTTTGTGTATTAGTGACATAAAACCGCGCATCAGCAAATCGCAACACTGGGTCATTGTCTGTTATGTAACACTCGTATTGAGTTTATAAATAATTAATTAACATAGATTGCGGATCATTCACTAAGTAAAGCAGAAACAATATGATAATTATACATTTAGGGGTATCTATAGGCTTTAATTACCTTTTCCCGGCCATGAGTCTCGCCGGGCGATCAGTGGCGCCTGTACTATGATTGCTAGATTTCTTAAAATGCAAGCTCGTTGCGCATTTAGGTCCCTCTCGCTTCGCACAGTCCTTAATAGAATGGCATTGATCACCACAATGGCCGCAAGTAGAACTGCTCTCGCGACATGTCTTCGCCGCGTGCCCATGCTGGCACTTGTAGCAGCGTGTTACAAGAGTAAAATCCCTCACAGGACAGGACAATCAATTTATACAGACTCTGTCATTAACGATGAGAGCTTTTCGTATGGCTCCAGAAACTTCAAGGACGTAATTACAGGTCTCGACGTTCTTTATGCCTGATTTATGGCTTAATTTAATAGACCTAAGGAACGTCTCGAGATTGATATTCTGAAGTTTGCCGGCAATATTTTGATTATAGAGGCAAGTGTAAACTTTAGTATCCTGCATGGACGAAGGAACTCCTATAACTACCACTCTAGGCTTACGTTTAAAGGGCTCGTCGATTGTAAGACCCTTGTTCATCGTCTGGACCTGCTGTTTAAGCCTCTCCAGGTCATCCTTAGTATCAGTACTGATAATTATACCGCCGTCTCTTGTCTTTCGTAGTCCCCGGACGTGCAGATTCATTTGTTCAGGACGTCCGTCCGTATCTTCTGGACAATAGATTTTGTTTCCTCACTCGACTTTGATTTGTCGCTGGGATAGATCGCCACTGAACTAAAATTTGACGGCTGTATAAAAGTATTCGTAACAGTCTTCACCATGTCTGCGTAAGAAGGGCCTGTAATAGGTTTTGTAGATTCTTCTATAGTCTGCTTCAAGTCCTGTAGTCGCCGTGATACATCAAGCTGGTCTTCTAGGGTTTTCATAGAGGAATATGCATGTACTGTTTTGGCTTTCATTTTGAGTGATTGGTAGTACTGCCAGCTGCGAAGTCCCGTGTCCAACTTTACGGCATAAAGAGTTGATCCTTATTTTTTATCAGAGTTCATTTTGCCCTCTGATTCAATAGAACACACTTAATTTAGGCACTTTTCAATGGACGTCATCCATGACTGAATTTCAGGCGTTGTTATTATTTCAAGGTCATCTTCTTGACCTGAGGCTTTAGGTCTCGGTGAGGTCACGGGTGCCTTTTCAGCCATAGGAGGTGGCGTGCGAGCGGTCTTCCTACTTCTATTAAAGGGACTGCCTTCCATGTTATTAGTTCTTCTTCTTCCTCGTTCCCTCAATTCTGAGGATCGCGACCACAAATGATGTCTCTCCAAAGAGAGCGGTTGAGAGCTGCGTGGACTGCTTGTTGCAAAGTGCCGCGTACTGCGTTTATTATAACGTTCAACCATCTTTTTGGTGTTCTACCTTTGGCGCGTTTTCCGTTAATTTGACCTAATATTAAGAGTTTCTCTAGATAATGCTTAGGTGACCGCATGATATGTCCAAAGAAACTGAGAGCCCACTCTTCGCAGATGGTCGTAAGCCGCTTTGTGATGTTGAGCTCTTGTAAAATAGATTCATTTGTCCTCATAGCGGTCCATGGTATCTGAAGTAGTCTCCGCCAACACCACATCTCAAAAGCATCGATCTTATTGCTGTCGCGACTTTTGAAGCACCATGTTTCAGCACCATACAAAAAAATGGAGAACACGAGAGCTCGAACATGTTATTAGTTGCTGTATCTTTATACAGTTAACATTTTCACTAATAAATTGCACATATTTACTGTACGGAAGCGTAAATATGACACAGTTTGCGTTTTTCCGGCTATCGCTAAAACTAGGTCACAATTTATAACTTATTAATTATTATTTTACTAAATAATTGGTCAACGCGTCTGTTCTCAATGAAAGCAAAATCTGTATTATGTCGTATGAACGAATGAAGATTATGGTGATGTTGCCCTAGGCTAGGCGAGTCGGCTCATTAGTGCCATCATCAAATGGTAGTATTTGTGCTCAGGAACTCATATTGCTGACCTGAGCTGTCTGTTTTCTATTCCTAAACCCAGGATCACAAAGTGTGAATGATACCTATAGTATTGCAAACGATTATAAGCTACAATAACCAAATCAAACAGGCAGTGTAATGTAAAAAAGATCATCTCTCAACAGAATTACGTCCACTGCTGGATATAGGCCTCCCCCAAGGTTTTCCATTAACCAGTCTTGGACCACCCGCATCCAACCGCTTCCCATGACCCTAATTAGGTCGTCGGTCCACCTTGTGAAGAGCCTACCCCTGCTGCGTCTTTATCAACATATTAGCTTAATGGCCTCCTTTTTATTTCAGTTGCCATATTGTACCACAACAACGCACTAAAAATGTCGACTTATAAAATATTCATGGAGAACTTCCAGTGTTTGATGGAAGAAATGGCAGTATCTTCACACTTTAGACCATGTGGCTATCCAATTGAGCTTGTGGCGAGGTTCGGTATGGAACTTTTATCAATGTAAAAATGTAATTTTGTTTTTTTTTTTGGTTTTTTACCAGTTTTAAAAAGCTAGACAACTAGCGATGTGTCGAAATCAAACTAATGTCGAGTGATCTGATTGGCTGTTGGTAATTCATTTAGACAAACCCAGTTGCTGTTGATAAATGTTTGACTCTCTCCCTCTGTCGTCCACCAACTAAAAGGACGTTAAGAGCTAATATATAGCACTCATATGGCTTAACATCTCTATCATTTAGTCAGCGTATGGCAGCTCTGATCTATGATCAATTAACTATATATTTTAGATAAAATTTGAGTGACAAAAATGCCGTGCATGGTAATTATGCCTTGTACTGGGTGCAGGTAATACTTACTCACGCCTATATCACCGAAGGAATAGGCAGAAGTATAGCAAGCACTCACATTTCACCATACCTGGCAAATACACCTCTGGCATAGATAGTACTTTACTAACTAATATGAGAGGAAACTATTGCCGTTTTCCAGACACAATTCCAAAATCCGTGCTGCTACTAAGATTTTGTCGACAGTTATATATAGATTTATTACGGACGGATGTTAACTGTCGACAAAATCTTAGTAGCAGCACGGATTTTGGAATTGTGTCTGGAAAACGGCAATAGTTTCCTCTATATATATATATATAAATGAATTGACGTTTGTTAGTCTCACAAAAACTCGAGAACGGCTGAGCAGATTTGCCTAATTTTAGTTTTAAAATATTTGTAGAAGTCCAAGGAAGGTTTAAAAGGTGAGAAAATATAAAGAAATTGCAATGAAAGTATTAAAAAAGTAACAACTATTTTATTATCCCATACAAACTGTTCATACCTGTCAAACAAATAATAAATATTTGACACAGACAAATGTGAAATATGTTTGTTGTCAAATATTGGTGAATCCTTGGATACATTCTTTATAATTTGTGTTTGTAAAATCATGAATGTTAATTGAATTAACACAAAATTAATTGAATTCCTTTGTGAGTTTATGAAGTGCGCGGTAACTTTTTATTTACTGTGACTTTGTGAAGTACGCGGCAACTTTTTTACTATGCCAAGGAGAAGACGACCTTATTTAGGTCGTAGAAGTCAGTCAAATGTGTGACGAGCTTACGTTACGTGCTGACGGCACTTATGAGCAGCGAGACATAGATAATGTTAATAGTCGTGTTGGTATGTCACAATTGCGTTCTAGAGTGTCTGAAAATGAAGAAGATACGCTTAGATTGGAACGAGATCGTATATATCAAACACAACAACAGCAAGCACGATACAATGAACATCAACGGTTGCGCAGATTAAGTGCTCCTGTGATGCTGGAACGAGTAGCATTTCACTACGATCTGAGAATAGATTATTGTGGCGACAAATTCGTAACAATTGATGAAATGACAATTATTTGTCAATATTGTAAAGCGTTAAAATACAGCGGTGAACCTGCTGGACTATGTTGTGCTGGTGGAAAAGTAAAATTACAACAATTGGTCCCACCGCCAGATCCATTACGCTCATTAGTTTATGGGATGGGAAGTGATTCTAAACACTTCTTGGCCAATATTCAAAAATATAACAGTTGTTTTCAAATGACGTCGTTCGGAGCCACGCATATTGCACAGAACTCTTTCATGCCAATTTTCAAGGTATAGGTACTATTAATAGTTTTTGGATCACATTAAAATTTGTTTTGTTTTAGAAATAATTTATCAAAATCTTAAACAATTGCAGATACAAGGGCAAATTTATCACTTACTGGGAGCGCTGTTACCCCTATCAATATAGATGCAGAAGTTAATAGGTGCTTACAATCCAACAGTAAATGGAACCATTGTCCAAGAACTGCAAACGTTTCTTCACCAGATCAACGATTTCGTCAAAATGTTCAAAATAGCATTGGATCGGATACCATCTGTCAGCCATAATATCGTCATTAGAGCTAACAAAACACCTACTGGTGAGCACACAAGAAGGTTTAGTTCACCGAAAATCGACGAAGTGGCTATTGAAAAATTTGAAATCTAGAGATATCGTCCTTGATCAACAACAATGAATTGAAACGTGTGTCTGAAACGCACAGAAGTTATGACACCTTACGATATCCATTAATTTTCTGGCAGGGGGAAGACGATACCATTTCAATATCAAAATGGTTAATCAAGTAACAGGTAACTAGATTAAATAAGATTAATTAAGTAATATATATTTTATTCGATACATCTATGTAACCCGTTCGTTTCGTTCGTCGTTTATGCTTGCAGGCGCTGAAGCTAACAAAAAAGTTAGTGCCATGAATTTTTATTCATACAGACTCATGATACGTGAAGGTGAAGTAAATCACCTTTTAATGTGTCGACGGCGTTTTCATCAAATTGCAGTTGACATGTATGTTAAAATTGAGACTGAACGATTGACATACATTCGTTTGAACCAACAGCAGCTTCGATCTGAAGAATAAGTCCATCTCCGTGATGCTATTAGTGCCGATGGTAACCCAAATAACGTGGGAAGAATGACAATTTTGCCGCCCACTTACATTGGAAGCCCACACCACATGGACGAGTACGCGCAAGATGCGATGTCATATGTTAGACAATATGGCCTCCCAGACCTGTTCATTACATTCACCTGTAACCCAAAATGGAATGAAATCAAGAAGGAATTGCTACACAGCCAAACACCACTTGATAGACATGACATCACTGCCAGAGTTTTTAAGCAAAAATTAAAATCTCTTATGTATTTTATTATAAAGCATCGTGTGTACGGCCAAGTCCGTTGTTGGATGTACTCTGTTGAATGGTAGAAACGTGGTCTGCCACATGTGCACATATTAGTCTGGTTAGTTGACAAAATAACGCCAGATGAAATTGATTCCATCATTTCAGCTGAAATGCCCGATGAAACAGGTGACCCTAAATTGCATGTAGTAGTGACTAAACACATGATACATGGACCTTGCGGAGTTTTCAACATCAATTCATCGACGGCAAATGTTCCAAGCAATACCCCATAAACCTGATTGCTGAAACTATGAGGGAAAATTACGGATACCCATTGTATCGTCAGCGACCAGTTGCGGACAATGGGCGATCGGTAATTGTGAAAGTAAAAGGACAAGACTTTGATGTAGACAATCGTTGGATAGTGCCATACTCGCCAATATTGTCCAAAGCTTTTGAGGCTCACATCAATGTGGAATATTATAAATCCGTCAAGTCGATAGAGTACATATGCGAATATGTTAACAAAGGTAGCGATATGGCTATTTTCGGTGTAACAAATGCAAATGACGAAGTATCTTGGTATCAGATGGGTCGCTATGTAAGCAGCAATGAAGCAATTTGGCGAATCTTGTCATTTGCGATCCACATAAGACACCCTACAGTAGTCCATTTGACAGTTCATCTGGAAAATGGGCAACGAGTGTATTTTAATCAAGAAAATGCAACGGCCAGAGCGGTACGTCCACCATCGACCACATTAACAAGTTTCTTCTCAGAGTGTCAAACAGATGTTTTCGCTCGCACTTTGCTATATGCTGATATGTCACGTTATTACACATGGAACGCATTATCAAAATCGTTTCAGCGTTGGAAACAAGGAACAACAGTTGAAAGACATCCAAATGTCTTTGCTTCAGACGCTATAGGTCGCATCTACACAGTACATCCAAATAACAACGAATATTACTATCTTCGACTGTTGTTGGTGAATGTATATGGTCCGATATCGTTTCAGCAACTGGGAACAGTTGATGGACATCTGTGTGCGACTTACTAATGAGGTGTCTCAACTATTACAGTTGCTCGAGAATGATTCATATTGGGATAATACTCTCAAAGATGCCGTTATATCTTCATCGCCGCATCAAATTCGCCTCTAAACCGGAAGATTTGTGGGTAAAATATAGGGATGACATGTCTGAAGATATTTTGCATCGTGTGCGCTGTCAAACTTTGCATTCTATAATACAAATGACTGCAGAAATTTACAATTACGCTTTGATCATGATAGAAGACATGTGTTTATTGATGGCAAATAAAGTATTATCATGTTTGGGCATGACAGCACCCATTCGTAATATGCGTGATGCATTTAACTATGAGTTACAAAAAGAACAACAGTACAACAGTGTAGTTTTGGTCGAAATAGTTCGTACGAATGTTCCACAATTGAATCAACAACAAAGGATTGCGTATGATACTTTGATAGAAGAAGTGAACAGTGATTTTTTTGATAAACTTAATTGTAACTGTGTTGTATATGTATGTTATTAAACTTCACCCCCAATTGCAGAATAAATAACTAACTAATCCGAATTTGTTTTATTTATATAGATAAGTTCAGACAACTTTTATTGGCGGTACGAAGTTCGCCGGCTCAGCCAGTATGTCATAAAACCGTTACCGTCTTGTAATGAATATGTAATATAATTAACGGTGGGGCGTCTGGTGACCTGTAATACAGATTTTCCTTAAACCTACTTCATTGTAAACTAACTTGTGAGAGACACCAGTCTCTCACAAGTTAGTTTACAATATGATATTTACACTGTTGTCTGTACTAGAGTCTTGAAACTATAGTGAAAAAAAAACAACACTTTGCTCGACCCAGGATTAATCACGATACACAGAATTCCTGAATCTGTGCTGCTAATAACAATTAATTGACAGTATTATCCAATACTCAAAGTTCAGCAGTATAGACCTATATCAAAGCGCAACTAATGTTATTTTTTGTTTTAGAACTCGAACCAGTTAACCCATACCAAATTAATGTCTATCCATACCAGCAAACAGTTGAAATAAGTCGAAATTCAAGATTATGCGAACCAATAAAAATTCTTAGTTAATACAAAAGTGGTTGGAAATTAAATAAATAAAAAAAAAATTGTAAAATCTTTTTTATTGTTTTGTTATTAACTTGACAATACACTGTGAATATAATTATTAGAGTATAAAATGTTATGAAATGTAATAATAAATGTTTCTAGAAAAATTAATAATGCAATTCCAATTGACAAAAATTACTTTTTTATAAAAAAGAATGTTAAAATATTTTTCTAAATACAAAATGCGTACATGTTAAATGTATTCACGGCTTCAATTATAAGTAAATTTTATTGATTATGTTTTCGTTTAACATTTAAAAGCTAAAATTAATTAATACATTTATTTTTTATTATTTCTATGTAATGTTTAATGATATTTAGCGGAATTTATTCAAATGTCAAACGAAAATTGTTGTAATTTAATGAAATAAGTATTTTCTTTCATTTTGTTTCAATTTAGGCGACATTGCGCGCTCTCGTTTTAAATATCTTATTGTCATAATTGTTTAAATAATAAGTCTTCATTCTAAATGCATCGGTTCTTAAGAAAAATAAATATGCAGAAAAATTCACTAATTATTTACAAAAAATAAAAGAGTTCTTAAACTACCACAGTAAATAAATAGAATAAATAAACAGTCAATAATTAATTCTAAAATCACTAATATTTATCTAAAAAGAGATTTAGTAAAATCGGCCTTAGGTTTCTGAGTTAGAATTTTTGTACTGATTTTATTTTGATTAGTAATGAGAGGTTGGCTTTTTTAAAAATCGGTTTAATTTCTTAAATAATTGCAATGGAGCTGTTCTGAAACCAATTCGTAATTCTTATCGATTCTTGATTTCAAATTGCTAACGGTTTTCTATTCCAACCGAAATTTCGTTAACGTTGAATCTATGAATATGGAATAAGTAAATACCTAAAATTTATCGATTATTGGAAGACACGAAAATTGGTCGCTTATATTATTTTACAGAATATTTTTACTTATAAAAAGTTGGCACTAATAGAGGGATTCCGCCTCCCGAGAGTATGATTATGGAAAGAAAGCGATACATCGATATGACTGTAACTCGATTAGTTTATCGATAAAGGTAGTTCTTCGGCTCCTCTGCAATGGGTTCTGTGCACGTGCCGAGATGTTTCATTTGCACTAGACTCCTGAAAGAATAAAATACATAGTCTTAAGTAAATAAAATACCTTGCTTGACGCTAATTGGTTACTAAAACACAAGGTTGCCCAAATTAATTAGTTACTAAAAAACAAGGTTGCCCAAATTAGTTAGTCCGTTTGAACATGCCTGTCACCGGTAGTAACTCATCACGTGCTTAAAACACGATTATTCAAATAGGTATTATTTTTTTGGATAGCGCGCTACCGATGTAGATAAACAGGTGGGTACAAATTAAGTCTCACCTCTATAATAAATTAGGCAGGTTTGTTTTTATGTTTGTTTATAGCAAAAGCCATCGTCGTTTGCAACGATATCAACCATCTAGTTTATTTTCTTCTAGGACAAGCTAATGCATCTTAGTCTTTTGGACATCTTAAAACATTCTAAAAACACAAGTATTTCTGAAGAAAAATTACCTGAAGAGTATATTAACTATGGAACACGTTTATTTAAGTACCTATGAAACATTAGTATATTAGCGCTTTATATAACTCTAATATAATATCTACAATACATTTGTAGTTACTAAATTAATTTATTTCCATTTGTGTCTAAGAAAAAAGAGTCCAAAATGCAGTATTACATTTAAAAAACAATAATTAAATAGTGACGTTACTTTTGGTGCACAATAACAAAAGCTGCTCACGCTCGATGCAATAGATCGAGTCATGAGCGCAGTCTATGTTTATTATCTAAAGAAATTTCTATATCGCAACTCCTATTTCCTTCGAGATAATTATTATAGTGCACAAGTGCGTGCGCAAATAAGTGCACTCTCCATTCCCTAACGTTCATAATCCAATGTCCGACACTACCGGAGAGAGATCAGGCGCATGACCAACGACTTTATGTACTTTAAAATATAAGGTATTATAGGTAGGTACTGACCTAGACCGACAGTTCTCCATCTCCAAGAAGCATTTATTCGAGTAAGTCTTGTCGTCAGTGCCGCACACTGGGTCGTATTCCGGCGGGCACACGCGAGCACAGCCCGAGTACTGGAAACGCGCCAAGCACCTCTTCAGAGGCACAACAAACACGTGCTTGCTGTAAATAGAACACGTGTATTAGATATGAGATAACACACAACTAATGAGTAAATAATTTGTCAGTAAGATAGAAAATTAATATACAGAGTGTTCTATAAATCAACGTCAAGCCGAAAATTAGGATGAGGCAAGTTGACATTTACCAGAAAATTATAAAAAACATGTACTTTTAAATGGTTCATAGTTCGAATCCTAAGCCCTATTTTTGTGTGACACAAATTTTCTTTTTTAATTTGAATTGAGGTATATGTTTTGTGCCTATTTATTTCATGATTTTAAAGTTCCTCGAGACGGGGTTTAATGAGAGGGCTTATAAAGGCTTCTTAGGCGGATGTTTTAAACGATAAGGAGATGAAAATCATAAAAATATATTTTCTTCGTTCATGTTAATTGTTGGTTCGTAGATAATTATTCGGTAGCAATGAATGTAAATACTTTAACGCCACCTAAAATATTTTCAATCGTCCTGTCAACAATGGTTACTGAGCAAAATCAGAGCCCAACAAGTTAAAAAAAGTTAAATACCCGTTATTTTCATAACATATATCCCATTAAACATTTAGTTCGAAAATTAAAATTATCAAGGTAGACAATCGTCAAAATTATAATAGAAACCAAAAACAGACTCGTAGTGGTGTAAGGTTATCACGAAATAATAAGGCGCTTCTTAACTGATTTCCTTCAAAAACACAACGATGTACGGGAACCAACTTATATAAAAAATATAACAAAATCTAGGTGTCGTGAGTTCACTTTTTAACGTAATTGTAAATTGAATTACTCCATATCTATTAATTATATTGGAATAGATAGGCATCACTACCAAGATCTCAAAATATTTTGCAAGTAGTTTAATAGAAAATCCATATTAAACCATATTAAGAAACATTTTTCAAAGCATATTTCCTTGATATCTGCCTGTTCTTATTATATAAACATAACGGCATACTCATTATGATTCTTATAATGAGTATGTTATGAAAGTTATTGATTGAGTACTCTCAATATAATGCAGAATACTTTAAATGTATAAAGGGAATTAATATTTATAATAAGTATCGTCTGTGTGCGCCCAGGGAAGTCCGCTCAAACGGTTACCAATTGCGTCACCAAGTAAATTATCAATTGCGTAACCCAATAAAATAACCATTCAATAATTTATGGAGGCAACCCAAACGGTGATGGCAACAAAACTCTTTCCAACGTTGGGAGAAGAAAACATCTTCATGATCGACAAATGAATATCGAAATGCAAGTCCTTATCCTCAACTGGTAAAGAGGGACAAACAAAGAGGCCAACAAAATTAAAGAAGGACACATACCCGCAATTCTCCTTCTTCATAATACATTCGTTTTTGTAGAATCTGTTGTCAGATCCGCATATGAAGGCGGGGGTGTCGGGGCAGTCCTCGTGGCAGAGCGCGGTGGTGCGGCAGTGCGCCGCGGACACCGCCACCACGTGCTGCCCGCACGTCGCCAGTCGGAGCTCGCATTCCGATCTGTAGAGGAATAACCATGGATGAAGCTTGCTAGAGTGCCGTTCTTAAAGCTAACGGTAAAGGGTGTAGGCTCTGGTCCCCGAGTATTATATGCGAAGTTTGAATTTCTGCGCTAGTACCGCACAGGTTGAGTAAAAAGGACGATGCAAGTTACCCGTGTATGGAACTCGTTGTAGCTCGCGTCAAGTTTTCAAGCACGATTGTACACGACATTACGTCTTGTAATAATCGTTCTGCGTATTCTGTGTTTATTATGACATCACAAGAAATCAAACATGGCTTGTAATGTCCAAAAAAGTCAGAGACATATCTTGAAAGAGTTTAATACTACATATTTGTTTATATAATGTGCTGTATGTATTAAATCACAAGCAACAGTTGACTGTGTTATCCATGCATAATTTCCATGTCATATTCGTAGATTATAATTGTGCTCTAGTCTAAGAATCTTTTAAATACTTACTTTATAATAATAATTGATCAGAGACCTGATCAGGTGAAATTAGCGTTTATAAATTTACAAACAAATTGTTATAGAGTACCTTTAACAATTTCAAAACTAGATAAGGTAGATTCTTTCAAGTACCTCGGGCACTTCCTCACCACCGACCTTAAAGACAATGTAGATATTGAAAGGGAGCGCAGGGCGCTATCGATACGAGGTAATATGTTGGCACGCAGATTCTCCCGATGTAGTTTAGATGTCAAAATCACCCTTTTTAAGGCATATTGGCAAAGTTTCTATACGGGAAATCTGTGGGTCGCTTATGCCAAAAGAGCGATGGACGCTCTGCGCGTCCAGTATAATAATATTTTTAGGATGCTGTTGCGAAGGCTTCGTTTTTGTAGTGCCTCAGAAATGTTTGTGCAAAATCGAACTGATAGCTTTCAAGCGGTGATTCGCAAAAAAACTGCATCTCTACTGAGCAGAGTACGAGATACCAGCAACGGCATCCTCAAAATAATAAATGAGGATATTACTTCTCCAATTTTAAAAAAGATGGTGAGGATGGTGATAAATTGATGTCCCAATGAATCATTGTCATTTTATCATTATCTTTTATCATTATTAATATCATGTCACTTTACTAACAATAGTTTGTAAGTCATTATTGTAATTACTAACACATTGGATCTTAGTCATCTGAATAAAGGAATTATTATTATTATTTAAACACTAACAATTCACATTCAAATACAACGATAATTATGATCAACTCTTACTTGTAAACATTTCCATCGGAGCCACACACGGGCTGTTCGACAACGTTCTCGCAGGTGTCCGGGCAGGCCTCTTTGAATCTGGGCAGCAGCGTGCAGTTACCGAAGTGAGCCAACTGCACTCCTTTACTGTAATAACAGATGTGGCATGATATTCACGTTAATCTCTACATATCATTTTTACTTAAAATAGTGGTCGGATAGCGGTCGCTCTACAGAAAGCTTTATTTTATTAAACTCCGAAGAATGTATTTGCATCACCTAAACGTCACCCAAAAGAAGATTATGCCACAAGCATTAATTCTGTCGACGACGTAGGTTGACAGAATTAATGCTTGTACTAATACTATAAATTTGGAAGCTTGTGAAGGTATTTAGATATTTGTAGCCTAATCACACATAAATCGTTTAACGGATTTGGACAAAACTTGTGATATATAATATAAACCATATTTTGGAATATACCACAGCTCGAGCCAATGTATAAACTTAAATATAAATAGTTTTAATTAAATAAAATAGCTTAAATAGTAGTAAAGTTAAATAATAGTAGTGTTAGAGTTTTCAAAATTATGTAATAAAAGAGTTTTAAAGTAAAATAAACAACGCGTCAAAAGCCGTATAAAGTATTTAATTTTAATGTATAACATTCGCGTAAACATAAGACAATATTAATTTAAGTTCTTATTAACAAATAAATATCTGTCAAAATAAACAATGGAAATTGACCTACCCGAAATAAATAACTATACGAATCATAGCAATAGAGACGTGGTACTCACAGACAAGTGGCAACCTTCAAGAAGCAAGGATTATTGTACACCTTCTGGTCGGTACCGCAGACAGGATCGAAATCTGGTGGACACTTGACCTTCATGCATCGGTTCATCTTACCACGGCATTTCTCCATATCTACCTTCTTCACTATCTTGCGGTTGCTTATACTGCTGGAACAAATAAATGAAGGGACGATATAGGGGCTGAATAGTTAATCCAGTGGTGTTTGGTCTAATGCTTACTGCTGATCATTTTGAGGCCTGGGTTGTGCAATGTTATTGCTATTGGGAAATTCTCAGTTCTCAGCAGAACGGAGCTTAGAAATATGCTCAATGGTCAGCAATAGTAGGCTCCACCCGTGAAAGTGGGACTAAAGCATGTTGGACAAAACTTGGGTATTATATCTATTTTATTATGTCATTGTATAGTGAATATTATGTTGTAGATAAATCAGTTAATACTAGCAATATGTCTTTCAACTAGAAAGTCCAAATATTTTGGAAGAGAAATACTTTTTGATGGCATTATAGATATGTTGCAGTGATCAGACGCGAAGGTACTCTGTTACGATGGCGTAATGTTGTACATCATCTAAGATAAAAACGATCCAATCATCATGATCGCTAATATAATGACCTTGCATATGCAGCATGAATCTTATATAATTTAATCTAACATATTTCAAAGTATAATTCGCGTAAACTATTGATCCAAATAATTGTATTCAAATGATATTTGATTACAGTTGTGCACAACGCGATACCCGCGTAGTCATTGAGGCATCACACGCCTCTAACTGGAATGTAATTTTGTGCATGTTGTCTATGTAAACATATATCTGATTATAATGTTATCTAAATATTTAATTACTATATTGAGCGTTTGAAAAGCAACAGTACTTTCATATATCTAAGCCCTAAAGCCAGTCTTGGTAAAATAACTAAGTATATCTTAATAATATGCTTTCAGTAAGCTTTGGTAAACTCATCCACGACACGTGAGATTTTAACAAACAAGAACAAATAAAGCAACAAGAACTATGAATGCATAGTCCCGGACTCCTTTTGCATTGTCACAAAGTGCAAGCGTATGCGCCGACATGTCATTATACTGTCCATTAAAGATTTATATTAAATAATACTTAATCCAAATTAATATAATTAACTGATTAAAGATATTATTTTAAATTTATATTGTCAGTTATATATGCTGTAATTGGTGCAACACCTTGTTCGAAGAGTTATAAAATACTGATATTATAATTATTTAAATGGCGATTCAAAAGAGTGGCTTTGGGTTCAGGCTCTACCTTGTCTGACTCTAACAATTAATTATAGCTTTAGTAACTTAGTTAAATTACTAATCAATCGATTTTCTTCTCCCTAGCCTTTATTATTCCCAAGTCACTTGGGGTCAGCTTTTCTAGTCTAACTGGATTTGACTAGACATCAGTTTTTACACGGAGCGGCTGCCACCTGACCTCCGCAACCCGAAGGCTAACGGTACCCTAAGGCTAGACCAGTGTCAGGTTATTATAGGGTACTGACTTCCCAATAACGACTGCCATAGATGTTCATGGCAGCCGGGACCGACGGCTTAACGTGCTCTCCGAGGCACGGAGCAGGCGATCATTGTCAATCAATGCGCACATCATTTCGAAAAGTCATATAACTTCCGAAAGTCAGAGGTGCGCGACGTGGTTCGAACTCGAGACCCTCTGCATTGCAGTCTGTTGATCTGAGGTATCGCTGCTCTTTTAGAGAGAGAAAACTTTAAAGGAACCAATCGATTTTAACGTTCGTAAATGATACTTTGGGATCTAAATAATTAAATGGTTTTTTACTTTGACTTAGTATAAAAATTTATTTCTGTCTTCTGATATTTCAAAACTTGACCATCACGCATACATCGCTAGACGCATTCGAATGAAATTTGGCACACAGATATGCATTGGATTGACATAAATACTGCTTATCTCGATATTGCTTTCCCAAGGAATTCAACCTAGACAAAAATTTAGGCGGACGCAAATGGAAACTAGTTGAAAATTAAAAAGATGATGGATGTCTTGTTGTTAAATATACATGTGTCCAGCTTAGCTTATTACTATTCTTCACTCACCCGCAGTTAAGCATCTTCATCTCACACTCGTTTTTGTAGATCATTTCATCAGAGCCGCACACCAGTTTCTCTTTCTGACCGACACAATCCTTGGGACAAGACTCGCCGCCCGATGTTCTCTCTTGCGACACGCAGAACGCCATTGGTACTTCGAAAACGTGTTTGCTGAAAGAATAAAAATATTACGTGAGTATTCACCGTCTACCTCGGTGACGCTCAGGTTAGAATCCCAGGTCTGACAAAGTTTTATTAGGTTTTAATGTCTATTGATTTTATACTATGAGTAGCAGGAGTCTGAAACTGTAACAAGTAGATGGCAGAAGGCACCTCTTATAATATGAGACCGAAACATTACTCGGGCTACAATAATTTAGTACTTTCATTTAGCTAGCGAAATGTAGAAGTAATACATTTCTGCTTACCACCTAATGCCTATCTTTATATATATAAATCTTCTATGCGATTGTTTGTAATTAAACTACTCCTAAACTGGCTGGACCGATTTTGATGAAATTTTTTGTGTGTTTTCAAGTGGATTCGAGAATGGTTTAGATATGGTATTTTCTTTTTCATGTGTTCAGGACAACGTCTGTCGGGTCCGCTAGTTTATATATATACTCTCACAGCTATATATTTAAACACTATATACCGTTTAGAGATCGGGTGTGGGACTATGTAAGTAGTTTTGTATAACTTTTTTACCTGGCAATTTCGGCGTTATTACAATAGTATAAGGGTCATTATACTAACCCGCAGTTGCTAGCCTTCATTCTGCAAGCATTGGCATATAGCTTCCCGTCAGAGCCACAAGTTGGTCTGGCCACACGCCAGCAAGACTCGCGACAATGCCTCGTGGTCTGACAGTGCTTCTTGTTTGTTCGCACCACGCCTTGCCTGAAAAATGTACACATATTTACACGTAAGTTTCAATGTTTAAATATTTGTCGTGTGGTGAAGATGCAGAGCCCATTAAGTATTTTTCAAGAGGACTAGTCTGTTTTTATATAACTCAATCTTTAATTAACCATCCGACACACTTTATGTTCAGTTTCAACAGTCGTCTTTGAATGCCGAGCACGGAAACTAATTACGTTCTATTTTACGCGAAGAGACCAATTCTGTCTTATAGATCCTTTATATACTAAGTTGTAGCGGTAGTCAATGACTGCTCTGCATGACGTTAGAATCACGGACGGTACCAACAAAAAATATTTGGTTTTGCCATCAACAAATTATCGATGTTGGCGATGCTGCATACCTCCGAGAGTGCAATAGAGAGTACGGTTGTTTCTGCGTATACACTTGTGCTTAAGAATATTTCATGTACAGATTGCTTGTATCCGTTAACATTGGCCGTCATGGCCATGATCTAGTTCTCCAGATCTAAAAGGACCACGGTTGTATTGAGAATCACGAGATCTAATTTTGGACATTACTACGTATTGCCAACATTGCAAAAAAAAAATTTTTCCCTATCCCACGCAATCTAAGATCTTACTTAATTGCGTTATTCTGTGAGTCAGGCTGCTTCAGGATCAGAGATAAAGACCACTGCGTCTATTATCAAATATTATATGAAGTATTGGTGGACTTTGAAGAACGATAGCTACTTGATGTCAAACCAACTCTGTATTAAAACAATAAAATACTGATACGTACCCGCAAGTCAACAGCTTCATCTGACAAGTGCTCTTGTACACGTTGCCATCAGATCCACAGATAGGACCATCCAGAGGAGCTTGAGAGCAGTCCACGGGGCAGTTCTCGCGATGAGCACTGATGTTGTTGCAGGCACCAAGATGAGAGAGACCAATGCCAACTCTGAAATAAGACAAGAGATAGAATTATAACAATATCCTTAAATAATTATGATGAATTATCACGCGGTGTAATACATACAAACATAAATTCACGCCTGTTTCCCAGAGGGGTAGGCAGAGACTACGGATTTCCATTTGCTACGATCCTGACACACTTCTCTGCCTTCATTCACTTTCATAACATTCCTCATACACGCTCGCTGGTTTAAGGTGCTCTTAACCTGGCCTTTATCCAGAACGTCTCCGATCTGATCAAGAAACGTTCGCCTAGGTCTTCCCCTTGCGACTATTCCATTCACACTAGCCTTATAAACTTTCTTAGTCAGTCTGTTCTCGTCCATACGCGGTGTAATAAGTTGAATAATTTGAGATAAACTCTATAAAACAATGCTGCTTGCATACAAATAAAATTATTGCAGTGGAAACCCATACTTTGTGCTTCTGCCAATTTGTCATGCCAGAATCACCATGTAAGCACTTCAAAGGTCGTAAACAGGTATACGACCTTCCTGCTACTACAGATAACTTTAAGCATTTACGATGATTGATGGATGATTATAGTTTCTCTACATATTGTTCCTCTAGCTGATAGCACAGCTCCTGTTTAAAAGCCTTTATGCAATATTATAAAATCACTGAAATTATTTCTCACCTGCAAATCTCAACCTGTAGCATACATCTGTTAAGATAAGTCCTGCCGTTAGTGCCGCACACGGGATCCCGCTCTGAAGTGCATCGGTGATCGCATTTGGAACCTTGAGCTCGGGAGCAAGCCGTTTGGTCGGGTGCTAATCTCACACCTGAAACGTTTTTATAAGGAAAATTATTATATTGTGCTATTATTGACTGCATTGGTACCATGGCGTGAATTTGCGCTTTTTTTTGCATGCGATTGTGATGTCCCGGTTCGATACTTGGGTCGGGGTAAATTTTATTCGATTTCTCAATTAGGAATGTTTTATAGTAGGGCAAAGTTTAAAATTATACCCGCTAGACAGCAATATTCAAAAATACATTACTGTCACCCTTCCCCTTCTAAGAAACTTATAACAAACTAGCTTTGCGTGCAGCTTAACTCCTATTTCATGGGCTAAACAGCTGTCTGTCACTCGCAGGCCTATAACCTATATCTATGCAAAATATCATATCGGTCCATTTACTTGTTGCTGTATGAAAGAAGGTTAAACATTCAATCATTGGATAGCTGTAGACACTCAATATCTTATTAGAAACCATCCTTCGCAAATTGATTACCACGATCTATCATATTTTATAGACAAATACTTCGTCAAAGAAACATAAAATGTATATTTTAAAGATCGGTGACATTAATTTGATTTGCATATGATACACATAGCATTTTTACTAGACAGTCAACCGAAATCTTCTTAATTAAAATAAAGTGGCAGGCTTTTATCCCTGTGTCGCGACTTAAGAAACGTAAATGATTATCCACGGCCAGTTGTCTTTTCGCTAACACATGTAAAGATCTTACCTTTTCCACAAGTTTTCTTCCTCATCTCACACAGTGAGGGATAAATGTATCCATCGGTGGCACAGACAGGCTCACTCTGCAGAGACGGTCCGCAGATCCTGGGACAAGTGGCATCACGAGCTCCCTCGCACCAAGAAGCAGCTATAGACAAAAGAAAAATAAATTTAGTATATTGTTATTCAAGTTCAGGTAAAGGAAATACCGAAAGTTATGTCGTACCAAGAGGTCAAAGTAATGGCAGAGAATAGAGAGTCACGGAAGAGGTTCCAACGACAAGAGCAAAGCTCTTGAATTGATTGATTAATATTGTTACTATTGGATAGATTGCGTAACAGCACTTACGTGTATTACACTCAATTGAATACCGCAGAATTCTATATATTATATAACTAAGTACCTAAAAACTCTGATTATGAAATTGATTGATCATTATGATTATATCTATTTTTTTTTCTTTAGAGATCGGCGCCCGCACTCTCAGTAATTCCTATATTGCACTTTGCAAACATTCAAACAACGGACATCATGTACACCCAGTTTCCGTACAACTATTTGTGGGTCACACAATGTTTTATACCATTTGTTGTCATTGTTGGTATCGACTACTACAAAATTTCTGTAACCTCATACATTAGAACATTTTGTAGACGAAGACAAAATCAAGCACACGCTATTAACTTAAATTATTTCAGACTATTCGTACAAATCACTACTATAAATAAAATATATATATGTTATAAACATACTCAGCAAGAATATAAATTTTCGACTTTAATACAGAATCCAATAAAGTAAAATACATAAATACAATTCTCTAACAAAGAGAGCATTTAATTTTAATTTGCCGTATAAAAGAGCTCTCTTATTACGAATCTTCAAACAATGCAAAAGCATTTTATTTTCTACTTGTTTGTTAAAAGTACATTTCTTACTTAAAACTAAAAGAACAAAACGCAATAAGTTTTCAACTAGCGGTTGTAAGATAAAGTGAAATAAAGGCCCGTTGAAATTCTGCAGATAGCGCTACTAAACTGAATCTCGACAATACAACACGAAGATAAGGCTTTGTGAATAAAACACAAGGTGAACTAAGTCTGGCTACGAAACACGAGGGCAAGAGCACCGATGTCAATTACTTGGTGACTATATGACGATATCAACCGAGTTCTTTTTAGGGTTCCGTACCTCAAAAGGAAAAAAACGGGACCCTTATGGCACTTTGTTGTCCGTCTGTCTGTCTGTCAAGACCTTTTTTCTCAGGAATGCGTTTATCAAGCTAAAATTCATATCAAATATTAAGGTCTACTGTCCCTTGGAGCTGTAAAAATCAAACTTTTAAGCCAACTCAATCAAAAGATACAGCCGTTTATGCTGCAAATTTTCGACACTCGCAAGGGAATCAAAAGTATAAGGGTACTTCCCGTCAACTCAGAATCTTGAAATTTGGTACGAAGCAACGTCTTATAGCACAGGTAAAGGAAAAATTGCGAAAAGCATAAATTTTTAGTTAATTAGAAATAAAAATTCTATAACTTTTGCTTATATACCTACAGGTTTATACGGAACCCTCGGTGCACGAGTCCGACTCGCACTTGTTTATTATTGCCAGCCACAATGAGTGCACTTCACTTGATGGTAAGTGAATGTATAGTCCACAGGCAGAGCCCTCCACACCATATCCACATTACAGCAGAAGTGATATCGATCTTTGCCTTGATGGACAAAGGAGGACAAGGACCTCCTTGTTGTTCCTACTTTCATGTTGTTTAGGATAGGAATTAGAATGTGGATACAAATACGACTAAGGCAACTATTCAGTGAAACATAGTGTACCGGTTTTGCGCCAGTATTTTCTTGCCCGTAAATCCGCCATCCTACAGGAAACAACTGCAAGTGGCGTAATGCTGTGTATTCCTTTTTACGCCTTAACGCCGAAGACTTGAATATATTATCATGTCTATCGTAATTGTTTAACCATTTCTTTTCTTGTATCGTGAATTCTTCTTAAAGTAGCACTCTTAAAAAGCTGTGGATCTCTGAAGGGTAAGTATAATAATATAGCTGGCAAAATATGAGTATAATGCACACTCATGATCTTTTCCAGGATAAAGGCGTACATTTATTACTTCTGATATCCGCGTTACTATAAAATTGCTCAAGTATCCGATACCAAAACTTTCAGATTATGTTATCCGCTGGTTTAGAGCCCGCACATAGAGAACGGCCCGCGGGCTCGCCTCTGACTAGGGAAGTCCATTAGCACAAACCGCGGTCCACCACCCTAACACTTATCTTTAATAGATAAAGGTTGTATCAGAAAAATGGCAAGAGTTAAAGACATGTAGTTTGTAAAGTGATTGTACGCAGAAATATTGTTTGGTATTTGTTTCTATTAGCAATAGGAATTTGAATAATTTAATACTAACATACGCCCGAGATTTATTTACCGCGATTTAATTTTTAAAAGGAGCTTATTTTTATTTAAAGTTAAAGATCTTGATTTTCGAACCTAAAACTAATAATAATTGTATTAGTATGAATGACAACTTGTAAAGAATAAGATTAATCTTACTAGCTAACTAATTCGTTGAATAGATTTGAATGAAATCTGGCTCTCAGACACACAATATTCTGGATTACGTAAAGAATTTTATCACGGCATGTGTTACTGAGGGATTTACGCAGACAAAACTACGAGCAAAAACTAGTCAATAAATATAAATTATTTTAACACTTTGGCATTCTTCATAATTAATTAGTTTCTTGAAGTATTAGTTAGAAAGAAGTTAGAAAGAATGCGGCAGTTATAGGAAGAATAATATGAGGTTTTTGGTAATTACGTTATTCATGGGTTTCTTGACCCACAGACATGACCACAAGTTATAGTTACACTCCATATAAACCTTACAGATAAAAATACGGCCAGCACAATGAATCTAAAGTTTCATTACACTTCCATCTTGATTATATTTAATTTAATACACTATTACTTTACACAGAATATTGTTTCTTAGACCGCGGTCCCTTGCCTTTAGCTGGTCGAGATGTGTTGTCCAGATTGCTGGAAATACTATGTCCTTGGTTAACACTTAAGAATATTCACGCGAACTGATGATTCCGATATTCTTAGTCCAAAACCTGTTTGATACAAGGAAGGCGCAATGGTTAACACAAAGCTATGTGGAATTCAGACGATGCAGTTTATTGTCTTAAGATTAAAAGACATACAACAAGTGTATGTTTCTTTGGTTTTAAGTATAAGTTTGCAAGTATATTTACTGTATGGATAGCGCAATAGTTTAAGAGGTCACCTTACCTATACGCCTGCACAGAGTGTTTTAAGTTCGATGCCCATATGGTACAGAAATTTGTCTCATGCACAAATATTTATTTCAAGCCTGTGTGCTCTTTGTGTCCGTTTTATAAATGATTTTAAAGTTCCTCGTAACACAGAGTTTATCACTAGCATGAGCGACTTTAAAAAAAACATGAGTAGAATGTTATGTATTATATATTTCAAAATATTGTGTGTTGCCAGTTCAGTGTTATGTCCCATTAAAGGATAAAAAATCAAAAAATTGTTTGTTACTAGTTGAGTGTGTTGCGGCTTTATTCCAGGTAAATTATTTCTGGGTATTTTGTTAGAATATTCTTGTTAGCAGTTTATGCGGTAGAGGGCAATATGTTGCCAATTACTTAGAAACTAAAACATTTATGACAACATTTTTATGGAATACACTGCAGCTGCATTGCCTTTTGGAGAAATACGGACATAAATCTCTGTCTGTATAAAACAAGAATGTTTTTAAGCTTAATAACCAAATTGTCTTGATATTTGATTTGGTTTTTGCAGCTGATCAATTAATATTATATATTTAGTACATGTTATATACATAGACTCACGCCGCTATATCTCCTAAAGGTAGGCAGTATATTTATTTGGACATCCAGTACTTGCTACATTATTTCTAAATAATTAAATAAGACCATTAACGAGAATATTTAGTAACTAAATATACAACATTTTAAAGTGTCATAGTATGCAAAAAAATATGCTGTAACACCGTTATCTTAATATATAAAACAATAAAAATACAACAAATACCAATCAGTGAGAATAAAAAATTTGCTAAATAAAAACTAAATTAAAGAACTAATAATAAGGAATTAATTTATTATTAACAAAGTTTTTAGATGCCTACATAATAGGTGACGACTACTATGGGATATATTTCCAGAGTGCGAGATGCTAGTAAGAATTTTCCAATGACGCTTTGTCTAACACTGGTATCAAATCTTAGTCCAGACGATCATATGTAAACGTAAGGAGCCAACTTAGGACACGGTTCCAACGAGCAATACGTTCAAACCAACTTAACATACCCTTTTCATACCAATAATATGTATTTAAATTAAAATAGTTTACGACTACACTACTGCAGTTAGTAGAACATTCCAGTTCAATAGTGAGAACTTGACCTCAATCTGTCCCTTAACTGCAGCTGCAAGCATTGCAGCTCCAATAATAGGGATATGACCTAAACGGACCTCAAGGGCGACCGTACGATGTCGTCTAGCTGAATAGATAACTATTCGTATATATAGCGCTTTGTGAATTCGAATGTAGAAACAAAGTCAATCTATAACCAACTTCCATCAAATCCATTCTAGATAAGCAGATTTCACAAGTTTTCTCTGTATCTCTTTTACTATTTTGTACGCCATCATTACCGCTTGGAGTCTCATCTCATATGTAATTTACTTTTACTAACATTTCATTGCAATGAGTTACTTGTATTTTACAATTTTCTTCGAGCTTTATAACTGTTCGTTTTCTAAAAATGATTGCCTGTCTCTGCTTTTAATGGTTTCTGCGCACGAGCATATTCTGCGCCGCAAAATAAAATTGTTTTGTTTAGTATCTAGCAATGTTTGGAACTATTCGAATTATATTGCCAGTTAAAAACTATGTTAGTTCAATGGTTAAAGCTTATTTGCCATTGAGAGCTCGGTATCCACCAATTATAGCATATTATAGTTCATCAAAATTAATGCAAACTTACACTTAGTAAAATATATTCATATTACCTTCCCTCTAAGTAGTAATTCGGAGCTTAAATTATCTAATAAAATAATTGTAAGATATTGATTCTGCAATACTTTTAGCTTCTATTAAGGGACGTAATTAAAACTTCAAAATATACAAATGTAAAAGGTTTTCCAATAAGGGCGGGTAGATGTTGAAATGAAATAAAACAAGCTGTGTGAGAAGTATTAACAAAATTATTTTTTTTGGACCCTATTCAATCAGATCGAAATATTTGATAAAAACTCAAATGTCTTAAATTTTAATAAAATGATATCATCCGAAGTTAATACGAAATATAGCTACGCAAGCAGGATTTATCAATTGGATAAACCATTTAATAAATCAAGTTTTGAATATTCGACTATATTTCGATTCGTAATCAATAACGATGAATTGATCGATATCCGGATGCAAGATCATACAAGTTAAATTAGATTGAATTAGAATGATTTTAAATTACAGATACGGAAGAAAAATTGCAGTTTTAACGATAATTTACTCAGAATAATGAGCTTAATCTGCCATTTTAAGCCTCAGTATGTTGTCTTTTATATCCGGTATAGTATCAAGCCTGTGTTTGCTGTCATTTGTGACTTCAAACAAGAAAGAACCCCAAATGTAATCTACTACAGCAAGATCATTAGCGTTATTTAATTTCATGCCCTTCTTTGTAGATGTTTTTCGTGGTACATATTTCCTTATGTTACTTGCTGTTTCAGCAATTATATTCGTTAAAATGTCTTCGTATTTTATACGTGAAGAAAATACATCATATTTTCTTTTGTATTAGCTTGTGCTCCTTCATGTGGCACCAGGATGGATGTTGATAATCGTAACAAAAAGTGACAAAACGTATATTAGTCCAGTCTACTGATACACTGAATATACAGAAACGTATAAAATATCTGATATGTCTATCGATAACAACATCGTTGTTATAAGCACCCAATAATTTTTGCCATCTTTCACGTAATTTACAGGTACTAGTAGGTGCCCAATGGTCTAAATTCAATGTAAAGAAATATTTCTTGATGATTTTTAACTGTCTGCATTCTTTTTTCATATAATCTTTAACTATGCCAAATCTCAAACATCGCCGTGCACGCGATATGCTTATTGCTTAAAAAAGAATACAAAATGTTCTCGTCTCGTGTAATTCTTAATCAAAGATGTACTACGAATAGTTATCTATTCAGCTAGACGACATCGTACGGTCGCCCTTGAGGTCCATTTAGGTCATATCCCTATTATTGGAGCTGCAATGCTTGCAGCTGCAGTTAAGGGACAGATTGAGGTCAAGTTCTCACTATTGAACTGGAATGTTCTACTAACTGCAGTAGTATAGTAGTAAACTATTTTAATTTAAATACATATTATTGGTATGAAAAGGGTATGTTAAGTTGGTTTGGGCATGTAGAAAGAATGGACGAGAACAGAGTGACTAAGAAAATTTATAAGGCTTGTGTGAATGGAACAGCCGCAAGGGGAAGACCTAGGCGAACGTTTCTTGATCAGATTGGAGACGTTCTGGATAAAGGCCAGATTAAGAGCACCTTAAACCGGCAAGCGTGTATGAGGAATGTTATGATAGTGAATGAAGCCAGAGAAGTTTGTCAGGATCGTAACAAATGAAAATCCGTAGTCTCTACCTACCCCTCTGGAAAACAGGCGTGAATTTATGTATGTATGTATGTACATATTATTAAACAAAGTCTCCCGCCGAGTCTATCTGTCTGTTCGCGATAAACTCAAAAACTATTGAACGGATTTTCATGCGGTTGTCATCAATAGATAGAGTGATTCATGAGGAAGGCTTAGGTATATGATTTGTTAAGGTTTTGTATTACCCGTGTGAAGCCGGGGCGGGTCGCAAGTTTAAAATATTTTAATGGGTATTGGATTGCCAATACCTATTAACCTGACAATTATTGGAATGCTCGAATTAATTGCAAACCTATTGTGTCTGGCCGCCGGTGTGGTGTTGCCAATGAATAGGATAAAAAGTTTTAAATTAAAAAAGCTTGTTAATTGTGTAACATTTACAAATTTGCTGCGCTAAGACAGTGTTCCTAAATCATTGCTTTTTACCAACCGGATCCAATTGTAAATATAACTATCCCCTCAGGCACATACAAAAAATTGCTTCAAAATCTATCCAACCGTTTAGAATGCAATCACCAACATTCACACTAACAAGAGTTAAATATAATATACAAAAATATATCATGTAACGCAGAAGTTTTTAATATAGTTAAAACAATTCTGACGACCTCGATGGTGTAGTGGTTAGTGTAACCGACTGCGACGCCTGAGGTCGCGGGTTCGATTCCCGCACAAGTCAAACATTTGTGTGCATGAACATGGATGTTTGTCTTGGTCTGGGTGTTTCTATGTATAATATGTATGTATTTACAAAAACAAAAAGTATATATGTATGTTTATCCATTGTCTAGTGGCAGTCGGTTACACTAACCACTACGCCATCGAGGTCGAGAATTATGCCCAATTTTTTCATTTCACATTTTATCTTAAAGTTTATACAATACTAACGGTCTTCACACACATACATACATACATTGTTCTGACCAAACGATGCCTTGCGAACTGATCGCGGCGTCAGCGGCACCGACTGTAAATCTAAGCCATCCATCCACTCCATCCACATCCATCCACATCCACATCCACACACACACACACACACACACACACGCACACACAAAAAAGGTTATCAAAAGCGGTGCAGCTATGTAGGAAGGAGGATGGGAAGGTGAGCAGGGGCTTAGTCACATATCACGTACAGAATTTTTTTATATAGAAAGCTAATTTAATTTAGTGTGAATTCTTGTAACACAATCAAAAATTTTTGCCACAGTCAAACTTATAAGTTTTCTATACCACAATATGCCATGTAACATAATTATATTGGACCGAAGTCCTAGACTAATTATTTCGGCTATAAAATCCGACTCAGGTACCAGGCGAACATAAAAGCGAAGCGGCGTTTCTAATAACTTCTTTTCTTTTCTAGCTATGTAGGAAGGAGGATGAGGTGGGCAGCGGCTTAGTCACATATCACGTACAGAATTTTTTTATATAAAAAGCTAATTTAATTTAGTGTGAATTCTTGTAATACAATCAAAAATATTTTTGCTACAGTCAAACTTATAAATTTTCTATACCACAATATGCCATGTAACATATTGGACTGAAGTCCTAGACTAATTATTTCGACTATAAAATCCGACTCAGGTACCAGGCGAACATAAAAGCAAAGCGGCGTTTCTAATAACTTCTGGCTTTAATCTGTATGAAACGGATCTCAGTCGCACGGCCGTTAAACATTATGAGAAGACTACAGCTGTGTTATACGTTTAAATACAATTGATCTAGCGATAATATTTTATCATTAAAACATGCAATTATTGGAATAGTTGTTTTATGCGTTTGTTTTACTAGTGTGATTAAGAGATTATAATTTATTTAAAATAAGTAAGTGCATTAAAATCAATGATTTATGACTTATAACTAGAGATCGGATAATCGGATGCATATTTACCTGAAGTTCAGGTGTTGGCTATTATGGAAAACGCTTTGACAAATACTGCTATCCTGCTATCTATTTCATTCCTATATAAAGCAAATATATATCTGACTGTTAAGTAATCTCGGAATCGCGGGATTTTATTTTTTAATAAATATATTTTCAGAAGCCGCTTCCATAATATGTTAGCCGAAAATTAACTTTAGGTAAATATGCATCCGATTATCCGATCTCTACTTATAACTGACTGCATAGTGTAGTGATTTAAGTGGTCGCCTCGCCAATGCCGCCGCGCTGAGTGTTGTGGGTTCGAATCCCAGATGGGACAAAAATTTGTGTGATCCACAAATGGTTGTTCCGAGTCTGCGTGTTCTTTGTGTCCGTTGTTTGAATGTTTGTAAAGACCTCTAGGACACAGGATTTATTCCTAATGCGGCAGTTGTATTTTTTTAAAAAGATATTTGATATAAATCTGTATCATTATCTCCACCAAAAGCGCATCACAAATGAAATGACGAAGTGTTTTTTTTTCTTTTTATTTTGCTCGTCAAAATGACCACACTCCGCCTGATGGTAAGCAGTCGTGTGGTCTAAGAACAGTGGCCTCCACATCGTCCTCAAGCCGTTTGTACTTTACAGGCCTAACTAATCGGACTAAAGGGACATTAAATATACTATCACTGAATCGCTATATCAACGTTTATTGATTTTTATTTACTCTTTCCAGATTTTGATGTTTTAAACAATCAACAATACACTACACTAGTGTACGATGACTGAATATTGATTAAAATTGGAATTATTCAAATATTAAATAATATCGCGATAAGTATTTAATATATATTTTTAAATTGAATGCAGTTGGTAATATTTATCGATTATTCGATTACGCCTTACACAAAATACGATCGAATATTCGATTATAATTCGAAGTGTTATTAGTGAAGACGAATTGATAAATATTCGGATGTGGTATCAACAAGTTTGGAATTAACAATTTCATAGCTTCTACACGATCCTCTTTCGAATATATGGCTACTAAACTCCATTGGAGCACAAAAAATATAATAGGTTTACTACTGCAGTCGAATTACTATAAAAATCATATCTTTTTTTTGTAACATAATCCTTAATGTAATAAAACCTTTTTATAAATATAAAAGCTTGCTAGCAATTACTGAGCTGTAAAACTTTTAAAATCCTTTTTGCAGTTATATTCTAATTGGTATTCACTAAAATATACGATACGATTTGCTATTAAAATGTATTATGTAGTATATTCTGAGGGAGCAATGACTATAGGATCATATTAAATGGAAAATATTGCAGAAGGATTCGATTTATTTTATTGATCGTAATATTATATAGCAATGCAATATCCAATCTATACTATGCTTATTATTATTCTATTTTTATTACATACATAGTTTCACACCTATATCGCCGGAGGGTTTGGCCATGGTGCATTATATCCACTATTCGAAAAATACGTTTTTGGGCCCACATAATTGAGCTTGACCCAATTACCGCTTACCTAGCACCGGTTCAAATTCAGAGCTGTTGCTGAAAATTCTTTAAAATAAAATCCAGTAACACTTCACCCCATCCATAAATCGAATTCGGGAACTCATTCACAGTATTCGCAAACAATACAACTGTACTGTCGTCGGCCTCGATGGCGTAGTGGTTAGTGTCACCGACTGCTACGCCTGAGGTCGCGGGTTCGATTCCCGCACAAGTCAAACATTTGTGTGCATGAACATGGATGTTTGTCTTGGTCTGGGTGTTTCTATGTATAATATGCATGTAGTTACAAAAAAAAAATGTATATATGTATGTTTATCCATTGTCTAGTACCCATAGTACAAGCTCTGCTTAGTTTGGGCTAGATGGTGTTGTGTGTATGTGATAGAATATATATAGAATATATATATATATATATATACAATACGAAAATGTACTATATATTTTGTTGCATAATGAAATAAGAGCGTGAATCTTTAAAACATTCGAATTATTCGTTTCACTTTTTGTTTTTTTGTAGTTTTCCTCGTTGAACAAGAAAGCAATCGGTTCCGGCTGGGACGGATTAGGTATTCACGACAGCTGGAAAGGATGTCTTTTCGTTGTTTCCTTTCGATTGTCATGATTATAGTACATGCAATTCCACCACACTTAAAAAACTACGTTTTAGATTGCACTTAAAAGGAGGCAAGCTTCATAGTATGTACCTATTCATATCTAGACTCCGTGATGCCCCGCAAAATTTCACAACAGTAGAACCCAATAAAACTATGCCTAACCCGAGAAACGAAGCCTCATATACAGCAGTCGCGTTTACTACAGCTGCTCCACCGAAACAATCATATAAGTACTTCATAAAACTAAACCAGAATCCAAGCTTTAATAAAAGCAACAAAGATACTTGATATTATGATAGATCTATTCACATACCCGATATTATAACCAGACTACCGAAATCAACTCTACCGATTGTGAATCAAACCAGCTGATTTATAAAGCTGTGAGCTTGACAGATCCCGGGGTGAGTGGGTCATTTTTCTGTCCAATTTATTTTATAACTGGTCAGTAAATCACAGGCAATGGTGTGGAGAGGCAATCTTTCAGCCGCAAACACTTCGGTGACCTATTTTTTGAATTGATTATTTGACATCAGGAAATCGTTTTTCTAGGTTGTTTATGTTATGATGGTTTGACTGAACTGCGGGTATAAATTGTTTACACAGATAGCGCAGTGGCAACGTAGTTTTAGTAGTCATCTTCCGGTGCTAGAGCCTTGAATGTTGTGGATTCGAGCGTTACACGAGATAAAAAAATTGTGATTATTAAATAGCTACTGTTCTGTGTTGTCCGTTGTAAGAATTTAAAGATTTTTTAGAAGCAGTTCCCGGCCCTTCAACAATTTTTTTTGAGGATCGCTTTAAGCAAGCATGATATATCCCCCAGTATAAATCTAATGTCGCAGGTTTTAAATAATAAATAAATCGAATCTATTTGTAAAGCTTTCTCAAGACCTCTAGACCTTAAAGGACGTGTCAGTATAAACTAGCCATATAAAACTCAAGTAAGAATGGGTGAATAGTTTAAATCGGCTCTCCAGAAAGGACTTGCATAAGAATCATTAAAGGAAAACAAGCGAAATAAATAAATCCATTTAAAACGCTATTATTCAAATAAGGCAATACGTCACTAGACAAAAGAGCCGACCATTAATTGGAAGCCATTTTCCGACGTCAATTAATCGTAGACTTACTGCGTCCAAGATTCATTGACATTGTAAATATATACACATACATTTGTATTCATATTCGGTTGGTATTATAATTCGAGTGAAAGAACTCTACGTTGATAATTTTGGAAGGAGCCTTGTACAAATCAGAGCATTGTACGAATGAGCTTTTTATCCTAGAGGAGAGTCAAAATCACAGAAATCTTTGGAATAGTACACTGTTACTGAGTTTCGCTTGGTCAGAGTTTCATAGCCTAACATACCTTACTTTGCCATTCCTTTTTTTATTCGCATCCTTAATTCCTTTTCCCAGGATTATCAACTACATCTCTAGCAATGATAGCGAAAAGCTACAGTAAAACATTTACCACTAGAAACGCCGTATGTGGTAATATTTTTATATCATTACCGTTAACTTATTTGCTATTATTATTGCTTAGCAAAATTATCTGAGACTATATAAACTTTGTATTCGTAAGAGAGGTAACTCGTTCAAGTCGATAAAAATGCTCCTATTTATCTGATCTCGGTTTCTAAATTACTGATCAACGATCAGTCAAAATAAAACACATATCAAATTATTTCAATGGTTATTGCTAACATACGTTTGACCGTCTGTTGACTTGTTTTTGAATAGATATGCCTTTCTTTCTTTTTTATCGGCTTCAACAAGTCCACGACGCAAAAGCAACTTCAATCAATCTTACGAAGCACTGGTTCTCGAGATTAAATCTCACGTTGAACTGAGACGAAAGTCTTAACTGTAGTGGATATCATGAAACCCGTTTCTTGAAGATCAGTCTATTTTTATACTGATCTATAAATAGAGGTACGGATGACTGATGAATGACAGGCTATATTCAGGCGCCAGAGGTCTTAGACTCGTGCGGATGCGGTTAGGGTCATAGAGGGCACTTAGACCACATAATGGTATCATAATTTCGAGCTTAAAAACTGTTGTCTATGATTATTATTGAGGTTATAATTAGAGTATTGAACCACTTTATACTTCTATTATTATCAATGTGAAAGTGTAGTTAAGTTCGATGTATGCTTCTTAATCATGAGGCAATATTTGGACGGGTTTTCATAAAACTCGACATGCTATCTGTATGTTTCCTAGGTTATTAACATAGGGCACTTTTTATACCGGTATGCGTACTATAGACTGTAAATGAGCAAAGCCTCAGGCAAAAGTTACTTAATACATACAACGCCATGTCAGACAATGCTGGGCGACACCTATCTATCCATAAGAAACATACAAAAAAATTGAACCTGATAATGTTAGGTATTTTGGATTACTAAAACAATAATTAAATCTCAGAAATCACAGCATGTTGTTGTATAAACATAATCACAAAACAGAAAATTGTTTATGTTTAAATATAGTGTTAGCTCCTATGGAATATGATTATAGTTTTTAAACAATATTTATGTTACAGTAATAAACTATGATATATTACGCATAAGCTTTAGAGTTAATATCTTAACGAACTTGGATGAACGAACTATATATTACGTAGTTAGAACTACATAATAAAATATTTTTTCGACTCACGGGCAATAAAAAGGCTTACTTACGTTAATTGAAACTTTCGCGTTGGTGATATATATAGTATATATATATATTATTCAACGATTAAGCTATTAATGGAATTTCCTAAGATGATAATACAAGCAGATTCGTTTAAAACGAGGCTTGGCAATGGATCGAGAACAATGGAAATAGCTACATCAACAAGTGCATAACACTTTAAATTTTAGATAGACGTTTAAAGAAATTAAACATAAAATCCTAAAAGATATGTTTTTAAAGTAAAACCTTCTTTAGGCGCGTTGAGCACCTTTTTGAACAAAAATCATGGAACTCGCGTCATCGTCACCGAAAGCGTTTCATGAGCTATATGTATACTGTGTATATATGTGTACTTTTTGGGTGAACAAAAAGGGTGAAACTCGCGTCATCGTCACCGCACGCTAGACCGCCGCACCCCAAAGACTGCCCCGCATGTTTTTTTTTAAGAGACTATTCTCGCACTAGTAGTAGTACCTGTATCGCGGGAGACTTTCCAAACATTCAAAAACGGACACAAAGAACATCCAGACTCGGAACCATAATTTGTGGATGACACAAATTTTTCTCCCGTGTGGGATTCGAACCCACAGCACTCAATGCAGTGGCATTGGCGAGGCGACCACTACGTCATTCGTAAAGTCAAGATAAATACTGATACTTTTAAATTTTTAAGCTATTTGAGTATGTATATGTAACGACGCAAGTCGTAGATACGTAATTTTAATTTTGTTGTAGAATCAATCATTGTTTGTAAAAAAGGCTTTATATATGTTTGAAAAATTGAAAGGTAGAAGACATAATTTAAAAATAAATGTTCCGCCTAACACAACTTCGTATTTTAATAAAAGTATATTTTGTATGGCGCCCAGAATCTATAACCACTTGCCTAAGTCACTTCTTGAAGAAAACAATGTAAAAATTGTGAAGAAAAAAAGCAAACCTTGCTGCAAAAATGCTATAAAAATCTTCAACAGTGTTTTTTTGAAGATTTTTTACTAGATAAAATGTAATACATATAGCAAATCACATTAGTTTTATATTAATAATTGCATTTCGCAAGGTACAGTGTTACCTAATTGTATACATACTAACATAACATCCCATATTACTTGTATTTGCAATTTATGTAATAAATAAATGTACAAAGGCCATAAGGATAAAACTAGATAGATTGTTTGTTACCACAGTTGTCAGTCACCAAGCATCCGCTTATAAATATACCTAGAAATCTAAAAAGGACCTCATTCCCACAGTGCCTTAAACGATAGTATTAGTATTCAGTCAGAATAACTCACTTTCTTACGCGAGAGTGATAGAAACTGTGTAGTATGTCAACGTGTTAACAATCTTCAAGCTGTGTAATCGTACCGGTTTATTTAATTACTAAGCACATAAGTATGTTAGGAAAACACATGTGTGAGTAAAACATACGTGTATCTACGTTATGCAAGTGTATGAAATTGTTATTGAGGTACAGAACCAGGATGTAGAAAGGCAATAACTCTATGGACATGCTATTTAAATTCACGGAAAAATTTTAATGGAGTGTTTCAAGCAATCTTTCTTTCTTTTATGCAAAATTAAGTAAAATAACTATGGAGCATTTTTTTTTTTAATTCGTCATTTGTCTATCTCTTTTACACACACTTACCGAGACACTAGCCGCGGCAGGTGTAGGAGATTATTGCACATATGGAATCTTATTATTCTGGTCTATGGGGATGGGTGTTTAATGGTTTGGTAAAATGCAAACTATCTTATCTTATCTTGTGTGGGGGCAGTCAGTACAGACCGGCGACACTTCGACCCAGTGGGATCTTTTGTGTCGACTTCAACAATAACGACTGCCATATATGTTCATGGCAGCCGGGACCGACGGCTTAACGTGCTTTCCACGGCACGGAGCAGGCGATAATTTTCAATCAATACGCACATAATTTCGAAAAGTCATATAACTTCCGAAAGTTAGAGGACGCGACGTGGGTTCGAACCCGAGACCCGCTGCATTGCAGTCTGTTGGTCTCCCCACTGATCTATCGCTGCTCTTTTAATGCAAACTATAGTTAAAAACAGCATCTGCTTGATATACTGTCTCTGTACAAAGTAGGAATGGCAGACGGTGACTCGCTGACTTACTAGATGGGCCTGAATAGCCGCCATAGACATACAGGCTAATTATAATAATTATTAATTTACGTGTATCAATTACACCATCAATCGTGGTCATCCGTAATCCGTAATTATAGCACGGACATGATAGCTGCCACTTCCATCGTATTTATCACGCCGTGTTCCGTTTACCAAATAGCGAAAGCGCGAAATATGACTACCAATTGTGAAGTCCTTAGGTCAAGCAAAGTGTTACAGATTAGTACTTCTCAGTACTGCTAGGCTTCTGGATCAGTACCTAATAGACGATAATTACTATGTGCTAATGAGAACGATTTACTTTGTTCTTCTTTCTTTTTTATTTATTATTTTATTAAGGGTTTTTCTTCATGTGAAGCATATCAAACCCATTGTACCCAAAACAGTAATTCGCTTAACCTAATAATATAACTAATACCTAAACTTATTTTAATAGAGGGGGTCGGTGCTGGGTCGGCGGTATCAATCGATAGAAAGCCCGCGCTAACTCTGATGCAGGCTCACTTTGTTCTTCTTGGGCTTGATAAATTTTTCCTGTGTTTACTTTATACTATTGGACATGCTACTACAATTTGTTTTAAATTTTCTGTTAGTAAATCCATACACTTTTACATTAACAAACTGCACTGTACAGTTATCGCCTCAAGGTTTCAATGCCTTGCGACCACCACTTCGTAGAGTATTGTGAGCTAAAACCATCAAGAGACAAAAATCTCGAGTCTAGGTGTACTTTTTGTCCTTTCTTTGAATGTTTGTAAAGTCTAAATAACTATGTCTAGTACGGGAGACTTTATGAGTTTCGAAAGAAAGGAAGAAAAAGAAAGGAAGCGAAAAATAAATTGACGTAAATAAAAGAAATTAAACGTATCACAGAAAATAACGGCAAAAGCCATTTTAGACTCAGGATGCATTAGTTATCAAAGCAGACCAGCTTTATTTGAAACCTACTTTAAAGTATTGAAAGCTCGTGTACATTCTAAACTAGTAATTTTTATTTTTATAATGAGCTCTCTACTGTATCCTAACACCTTACCCACAAAAGACCTTTTTAAATTGGACTTTCTTACAAAAATAGAGAATTACAATTTTAACTTGATCTCTAACAGTTTACTTTAACTTTCTTCGCCAAAGACCTTATTATACTAGATACAACAAAGAAATGTAGGGATTTACCAGTATAATTTGGTCTAAAACTCATTGTAAAGGTCTTCTTCAAGATATATCTCTTTATGCTGGTCAGTCGTGTTGCATTAAAGGTCATCCAGTTTATTGGGATCTCTCGCGATCACTGGCGCTGGTGTGAGCAGGTTGTTATCAAGCTCGGTGCTCGGACAACCCGTTTAAACTATATCACTAGATAGAGGATAAAATGTACTGAATAATGAGTGTGTCGTTTAGAATGTTTTTAATATAGGGTTGTCGATGTTACTAATATTTAAATAATCAATTACAGACTTATAAACCCTCAGAGATTATAATTATAAGCAGGCCTGTACTACAACTTACTTTTCAATAGCAAATTTTTAAGTACATATGTAATAGGACAGAGGGTGACCCTATTGCTACCTATATGGCACATTTCTGAATCCATGCCGTTCCGTACTGAAAATAGCATTTTGTTGAACCTGGAAATAGAATTTAGCATCTCATGATCACGATACCATATATGTACCATAGATGTAAGTGCAGACTCAAATTACGGGACTGTTGAAGCAGACTATAAATTAGATAAATAATGATAGCGCGTTACTAACAAGAGTCAAATTATGTATTATAAGAACACTTTACGAGATTATAAACGAAAATGATTGCATAGCTGGCAATAGTCACAATGACAAATTTGGCACTCGAAATCTAACAGCCGGTAGTGCAATACTAGGAATTTGACATAAAGACTCCATAAATAATTCAATACTACATTTCAAAATACCAATTGTTAACGTAGACGCTTATACACAATGAGAATTGAGTACTCAAAATAACTATAGACAAGAATGATGCATTAATACATGACAATGCAGGAAACAGCTATATGACAGACCAAATATAAACAGCAATATGAGGTAATAAAGCTAAGATTTTTATGAACATCAAAATAGGCTAAAGAAACATCATACTTTCTAGAAACACTAATGAAAGCCTTTGCGTCTCAAAAACTTACAATCTATTCATTGTCCTATACATAAATTTAATAGATTAGTACAACAAATATTCAGACGTGACACTATTTGCGACTCACATTATATAGTGCTGAGGCTAAGTCACAAATTTTTTTAGATACTATTGCATCCTCGAAAACCTTTACTTTGCCAAAGGAGCTAACAATTATAGAAATTGAGTTGAAATTATATAATAACAGTAATAATATCAGCTCTGTCACATTGCTAGCCCCTTCTCATTCTGAACTCATAACCAATAAAAACAGTATTTAGGGACTACCGATAGAAGTGAAAACTAAGTAACTAGCGTGCGGTGACGATGACGCGAGTTTCACGCTTTTTGTTCACCCAAAAAGTACACATATACACAGTATAAATATAGCTCATCGAAAGCGTTCGGTGACGATGACGCGAGTTCCATGATATTTGTTCACCCAAAAAGTGCACAACGCGCCTAAAGAAATTTCACTACAAAAATCTATCAGTGAATACTTTCTATCAATAGCTTTCAGTTTATTAATAAACTCATATTTATTACACTAGCTTCTATACGCAACATAACCTACATAAATCCCATGAGAATGCATGTTGGAATAAAGATATGCTATTTGATAGGACAAAATCGATCTACTTGCTAAGTTTCATCCAAATCCGTTGGACGGTGTATGCGTGATTGAGTAATAAATATTCAAACCTCTAAACATCTGCACAAACTTCCACATTTATAATATTGCTAAATTTGCCGAGGTTTCGTTCACCTTAATGTATATGTTTCAAACAATTTCTATCACTCGAGAAGATTCCTTGGATGAATCCTTTTCTGTACCTCTGACAACGTGTATGCGAAATTTTATGATGACCGGCCGAGTAGTTAAGGCATGGAAGCGTAACAAACAAACTTGTATTCGCATTTATAATAAATGCGAATACAAGTTTGTATATATAAGTAAGAATAGAATTAGCCTATTAAAAAAATCAGTTTAACTTTCAAAAACTCGGCCGAACGAACGTAAATATTTCATGAGGAACAACCCTATCCTATCGTCATGCAGCTCGCAAGCCGTGGGCGAATACACGCGCAACCTTCGCTTAAATTCAAATCTGTGCGCGCTTTAAATGTGATGCACGCGTGCAAGGTGAAAGACCCCGCTATTGTCCGCGAAAATGGTAATTTACGCTATTCAACCATATCTTGAACAGTATGCGCTCCTGGTAACGGTACTTCATGTTATGTCATTGCCGAGGAAATTTATTACCGGTTTGAATGTATTTCAAGAAAATGCGAACAAAACATGATTGCTAAAGCTATAATTTTTGATATTATTGCGTCATATTTAGTATATACTCTATTGAAATAGCGTTCTATTGGACTTGTTATTGTCCACGGAACAACTACATCTTAAACCGTATGGATTCCTGGTAAAGCAACTTCGACTAAACTATAATTGTGTAATAAACATTGAGTAATATAAACACTCGTGTTTTAATAGTTTCTGTGGTCTTTTAGGGGCATAATGTTAGATTTATTAAACTCTAAAAAACATAAAGGTAGTTAATAAAATATTCTATAATAATATAAATTCCACTTGATACACAGACGCGGACAGAGGACTTAATGTGTAATCAATAAAGCAAATAAAATATGCTTTGCTCGGAACAGATTTCGTTTTTCCAGGTGAAAGGTATTTCACGTCCTCTTTTGTACCTCTGACAACGTGTATGCAAAATCTTATGATGATCGATCGAGTTAAATTAAGGCATGATAACGTAACAAATAAAATTACATTCGCATTTATAATTTTAAGTGAGGACCATATATTTAAATACTAGCTGTCCCGACAGACGTTGTCCTGTACAGGAGAAAAAAAAATTAAAAGAAAAAAATCTAGTCCATTCTCGAATCCACCTGAACACACACAAAAAAATTCATTCAAATCGGTCCAGCCGTTTAGGAGGAGTTCGCTGTCAACACACGTACAGAAGAATTATATATATGTATAAAGATATGTAGTTCTATATATAGACACGGTTAACTGTATAATCCGTTTTAATATAAAATATAAATATATTTATTTTAATTTATTGGTCGATTTTTGGATAACAAGCCGCAAGAAGTGACTCATTTCGTATGTTTCATTTATTTATTTAATAAATCGAATATATATCTCCAATGTACAATATATGTATGTATATCACATTTTTTTGTGTCATCATTAACACAGCTCGTGCTCTTTCCTTTGTATATTAATCTTAGGTGCAATGCAATTTGTCTTTTATTTCATTAATTGTTTCATTGTTTATAACCCTTTGCTAATTCCTTGGGGTGCTTCAACCTCAAACTTTATAATTATAATCATTGAGATGGGCTACTCGAAGGAATGCGGTTCCTCTTCTCAACCATTTTAGAGGGCTGTACCCAAAGAGCTCTTGTCCATACTTTATTACTGTCTAATTGTCTTGCCATACTTTGAACCACTCGATAATTATTGACTGGATGATTCCAGTGAATCAAATATAGAACCATTGAGTGGATGCTGCGGTTTAGCAAAGGTCTCGTCAGGTAGAGCGGCAATCTTTGCAGGATGGCTAGCATGAGCTGTATGCAATTGGCCTTGGACTGGTCACTGACATGCTGATAAAGAGATCAGAGTGTATTAGTGTAGACTGAAGATAGTATTATAAACTGAAATTAGTAGCTTTCTTTATTGGTATTTCCTCACCCCTTATATCTATATAAGTTCATTTATATAAATCCTAAAATCAACTTATATTATAAATGTAAGTGTTTCTAAAGATACTTTACTTTTATGTTTGCATTATAACGGTATTATCAAGTGTATTCAAAAAAAAATTTAAAACTTTCTACATAGATAGAGTATTTCATGGATAATCACTAGGATACATTTATTTTAGAATGTTTTCCTGTTGAATTTACGTTGGTAAAGCCACAAGTAAAAACTAGTTTAATACAAAGATTTAAAGTTAACACACTGACATAAATGTATATTTGCTAACATGTACTCTTTACAGTTTGAACAATTTACAATGCATGTGTCGAGAGCACAATAAAACCTCATACTACATTCACGTCTATGCGCTAAAAGAGTGTTTGTTCAGCACCTCTGTTTATTTAATATGTTTAAGCTTGTTCTCTTTATGGTACAAAAATATTGCATTCGAGAGTTGAAGAGACAATAAAAAGCAACGTGCGATGCGTGGTAAGAAGCATCGTAAGTTCCTGATCAATTTAAAAGCGATTTAATACAACATTTTTATTTAATTATAGTGGTAAAATATTATGCATAGATAAACCAATACCAGATTTTACATGCGGATGACCATTGCCAGGGCAAGGAAATAAAGTTTTTTTTTTTTTTATATAAGATTAGAAGAAAGGAATGGAAAAGAGAGCATCCGGATCTTTCTTAGCGAGAAATACAACAGAAGAGTTCTGCTCTATCGTCGGTTGCTTGTAAGATCAGGCTCAAACGAACCGTCAACAAATAATTGATAACAATGGGAGGTATATAATAAAAAAGCAAAAAAAAAAATTGCACAGCAAAATAAATTTAAAGAGATCAAACTAAGTCGACGGAGCCTCGCTTCGCGTGGCTCCTATTGTTGGGTGGGTTAAAGAAGAAACCTAATATAATCTAAACCTTCCGAGACGCAATGCAGTGATTTGAGGCGTATAGGTGGTCGTTATGCTGTGCAATATTTGCTGTGTAATTAGTATTTTTGATTATAGTTAATCCCGATAACAATTAACTGTTTCACTTTAAAATTCTAAGCTAAACTTTTTAAGCTGCAAAGATTCATTCAACAGACTCACGTCCAAAGCTGCAAACATTTATTTCAATAGTAATAAAATTATTTTATTTGGGCAAGGTAGTACCTACAAGTAAACATATACGATGATTAATTATATGAATAAGAATATGAATCTTTATACACTACAAGGCACTCAAAATCTTGAATTAAGAAATATTTGCCGATTCACTAATATCTAAATATTGTCTTATAATTTTCAATATCTCTTTATGTAATTGAAAAAGGATATTTCCTTTTTATCTATGCATTGCTTCCTTCGTTCTTTTTCTGCATTTGGCTCTTTGTTAGACACGAGATGTAACGTGATTTATTACTAAAATCTGTCATTTATAACGCTCTGTATGTACCTGACGTTTACGATATTATAATTTATGTGCATTTTAATGTTATAAAATGCCCAACTATAAAACTGCATTAAAGCCGGCAGTTAAAATATTGGTAATAGAAATTGTGGTGTCTAATTAGCCGCATTAAGTTGACCTGATAGGGAACCCTAGGGTACTCCAGTAATGGCTGTGTTGCCTGAGGTAGTATTTAATGGGATACGCAAGAAATATTGCTGTAGATAAATATTGCGTTTTCTTCGTGGTTTATTATTAGGTGATAATATAATTAAGCCAACCCGCTCAAGAAGTACCAAACTATTTCAGAAAATCAAGAATATCTAGTAACTAGCTGACCGTACAACTTCGTCTGGTTCACATAAGAGAATTTCTCCCGTTTGTGCAACATTTTTTATTGATACACCGCTCATATTCGTCGTAGCGTGATGCTATATAGCCTATAACCTACCTCGATAAATGGACTATCCAACACAAACACATATTTCTTGTAGTTCTTGGGATTAGCACGTTCAACCAAACAAACAAACTCTTCAGTTTTATAATATTAGTATAGATAATGTTAATAAGTTTCTCCCGGTGAGTAAGGGTTCTGAATTCTTACAGAATAATCTATAACCTCTATTCCATATTTCCTACCATATTTCAGTTACTGTTACTAGAATTGGCAATGCACGAGTAATAGCTTTGGTATTGCAAGCAATTATAGGTTAAGAAAGCATCTAAGTGTTTTTGTCAAGGAATTCTCTGTAGTATCATGAAATCTGAAGCAGTGTCCGGTAAACGAGTAGAAGCCTGTCCCTCATTCCATAAAATTTAAACCAATAGCTGTCAAAATTAGGTATGAACACTGTCGTCCACAAGCTTGAAATTTGATATGTCTAATACTACATTTGTCCTCTTCTATAAATTTATTGCAATAATGTATTCGATACTAAAATCTTTAGTTAGAGAAGCTCTTACTTTTAACAGAAAAACCAAATGGCTTGTAGAAAACAAGAGAATCCAGCTTCGACATAAAAGTGAAATTGCCTACTCACAATGCGACACACAGCATTGGTACCAGATCGCAATTACCATGGTCTGCTCCATGAATAACTATGTACACTACGTTTCACTCTTACTCGATGAGCTTTCTAGGACTTGCAACTTGATATTATTACTAAGGCAATGACCAATCACTCTTAATACCCGCTCCAACAAAATAGCGATATATATTTAAAAAGGTGGCGTTAATTGTGTCGAGTCTCAAAATACACATAATTAAAAATCTATTATGGCTAGCTACCAGTGTGCCGCTGCGACTCAATAGGTTAAGCAGTAAAGATAATCTGTACATCGCAAGAGAGTTTACAAATACGAAACATTCAATGAATAATATAATTAGGAGCAAACCGATCACATTTTTTATCGCATCTTTAAAATCCGGTGTTTAAATATGGCTATGTGCCCACGACTGTATTCTAAAAATAACATACTTTTGTCGGCCTCGATAGCGTAGTGGTTAGTGTAACCGACTGCCACGCCTGAGGTCGCGGGTTCGACTCCCGCACAAGTCAAACATTTGTGTGCATGAACATGAATGTTTGTCTTGGTCTGGGTGTTTCTATGTATAAAATGTATGTATTTACAAAACAAAAGTATGTATATATGTATGTTTATCCATTGTCTAGTACCCATAGTACAAGCTCTGCTTAGTTTGGGCTAGATGGTGTTGTGTGTATGTGGTAGAATATTATTATCATTATACTAGAAATAAAGCAAGATAATAATGACATATTTCATCGTGAATTTACTCCTAACTCTTATATAAGCTTAGCAGGAGGGGCTAACAAACATACAGATAAATCCTAACTTATATTATAAATGCGATTTTGTTTGTTTGTTTGTAACGCTTTCATGTACTCGACCGACCATCATGAAACTTCTCATACACGTTGTCAGAGGTACAGAAAAAGACAAAGGGTACCTCAACCTACCTTTCATCTATAAAAAAACACATAACCTACATTTAAGCAAGCGAAGCGGTGGTCAAAATCTTGTGATATACATATATGACCAAAATATCTGATGCGGTAAGTCAAACGCAGGCAATACGCGTTTGACTTACCGCAAAAACTAGAGGGAATTCTGCGTATTAAATTTATGTTCTCTTTATCTAGTCACATTAAAATAAAACATTATATCAACTTTCTTAGAAGAGACAATTGCGCAGGTTATTCCACCTGCGCATAAAACAGAATTTACCAAGTGCTTCGATTATCAACTCCGCAGCTACAAAAATCCCATAACTCTGCGGCGACATTTGAAATAAGAATCAAGTAAATTATTCACGCGCTTTAAGATTATCACAAATCTCTACATCTCCTTCCATTTATATCTTCCTGGTAGGTATTTATACGAAATTGTCGTTACTGAGAAAACGTTTCTGAATCTGGAGCGTACGGTACATTCAGTCCATGCTTCTTTCTCTGTCAAACATAACGCCATCCTTTTCTTCAAAGTTATGGAATGCCGGTATTTGGTTTCATCAGCTGTTCGAATGAGTGCACTGGCCATGATTGATGTAAGGGATTCCTGTTTCTGATTTTGAGTAACGAGATATCTCGTTATTTACTTTGTTAAATGTATTTATTTTCTTAAAAGTAGAATGGAGCTTTTGTCTTATAATGTTATGCTGTCGGGCAGTTAATAATATAATGGTGCTTTATACGTGAAGTGCTTTTAATGAATAATGCAGTAATTGAAAAACAAATGACAATCCTACAGAAAATAGCAAAATAAAAAAATATTGCTGGACGGTCTGATGTATGTGGGCAGCTCGCTACTGCGACGAGTGTTGTGGGTTCGATCGCCGTACGGAACAAAACTTTGTGTGATCCACACATATTTGTTCGGCGTTCAGATGTTCTTTGTGTCCATTTTTTGAATGGTTGTAAAGTTCTTTGCGACACACAATTATTATTCATGCCTAATGCGGTAGTTGTCTTTTTTAGAATAATTTTTATGTGTCCTTTCGCTAAAATATATCCTTTGTTTTTACGCAGCAAAGTCTCATAACTCCTTAGTCATCAAAAAGCATGTTGATGTAATAGATTCATGACAGTTTGTTTAAGTTACCTGCATTTAAAATAGAATGTATGAAGCAGCGATAACCTAATGGTATTATCAGGTGTGGATCTTTAGTACTTAAAGAGACTCTAAAGACTGTTTAGAGTGTGTTTTCGTATATTTATCTTTAATTTCATATCCTGTACAGTAATAGGCTTATGTATGACACTGCGTGGCTTGCCCTCTTATGCTAGCCGCGATCAAGTTGGTATCGCCAATCTATCTATTCCAGTCACCAAACAGATTTGCGTCCAAATGAACGCCCGAATAGCCGTTCCAGTTGTTTTTGGCACAGCTTCTTTAGTGCTAAGAGAACAAGCAACGTATGCCATTTACTATCAAGCGTATCGCTTGCTTGTCTGGCACTAAAACTTATTTATGGATTAATAGCAATTTTGATTTCAAAGTTAATATATTTGGGCTAGAAGTATGTTCGCGTCGCTAGTGCAATAGCTGGAATTAGAACCCACGATCGCGAGTTCGATGTCTTATCCATGCTGCTTAAATCTCATTTGCAATTAAAATATTATTATAGTAAATAATACTAATTTCGGCGAGAATCTAACAAATCTGAATTATGGCTATATAATGCCTTTACTTCTTTGCAACCCAAATTATGATACAACAAAATAATACTAATTTCAGTGACAGACTAACAATCCAAAGTTATGCTTCTGTAATGCTTAACCTAATGTAAAGATATTATAAGATAATCTACTATCTATTTGTTCTTAAACAATAAAATTCAAAGAATGCTTATGTAATAATGTTATATAAAACATTAAACTTGGCCAATTGCCCAGGCATCAAACAATAGCAGACACATGCAGGATGGAATTGTAATCGAGTATTATAAAGCCTTACAATACTGGTAATACTAAAAGCTGTATACAGTGCCAAAATAATATGTTTATATTAAAGAACCCGACGTATAACTCTGTTTAATACATTTACGGTAGGATATTACGCGTACAGGTCCACTTAAGCGGTTCTCGTGACTTGTTGAAGAAGCCAGCTCCTTCGTCTAAAGCTTGCCACTCCAAAGGTAAGTATTATTTCACACAGACAAGTTTATTTCTATGTTTCTTTTTATGACTGTTAATTTGTTTGTTCAAGTGTCATGCAAAAACCACTGAAAGAACTTTGATGCAACTTTAAATTTAACCCATCGTTAGCTTATATTTTCATAATACCTTACGATATTTCCTTTACCCAAAAAATTCATTCGTAGCCGATACACAATCAGTTTTAAGCGTTAAGGTTATTAAAATAATGTTTAAAGTGGCGTGCACTTGGCGGCTCGTATCCGAGCTGCTGCAGCTGGTAAATAGAGGTACACAATGTAGCGGCTCGTATGCGAGCCGCTGTCAAAGGACAGGTAGGTCATCGTTCACCACCACTCTGGTCCAGTACGGATTGATCAACTTCACATATCTGCGAGAACATTATAGAGAATTCTGCGACATACAGGTTTCCTCACGATTGTTTTCTTCACCGCTAAGGGAAGTAATAGTTAACTATTTAATACGCACGTAATTTCGACAAGTCAGAGGTATGGACCTTGGGATAGAACTAGAGACCTCTGCTTGACAGTCTATCGGCCACCCACTACTATTTTGCTGCTTTTATACATATATATTGCTTGCATAATCGTGTAATTAAATAAATTAAGCATTCTGGAGCTAGATACTGAATATATATTGATGTGAGATATATCTTCACAAATAATATTGTATTCAATCAGACTATTTTACAATAAAGGCAGCGTACTCAATGGAGTACGCACCCGCATTTAAAAATTACCAAACAACTCATCCGTTTATAGTTTTTAACTGATTGCGGCTAAAAAAGAACATTAATTCCTCTATAAATAAGTACCTATAAACAGACAAGAGCAAACACGGAATTCCAAACCTATGAAATGAATGTATCAATAAACATTACTCAATAAATAATTCCCCTGTCAGCCCATTTCCTTCGTTCGCATTTAACTTCTAGCTCAGATCCGTCTAAGATTGAGTAATGAATAGGAGGACCAGCTAACTGATCAAATCTGAAGCTGATTTATTATAATTACGTATAGTAACTGTTTATATTAAATGAAACATTATTTATTGATATCGTTGGAGATTTAGACTTTACAATTAAAAACAGCAGGTGTTGATTGTAGAATCTAAATCATAAAATTCAATATTTGATTATAGTTAATCATACAATCAGAGTCTCACGCCTTTATTACCAAGGCAATCAAATTTTCACGTAATAATTGGCGAGTGTATTGACCTTTACCAGGTACAGTGCCAGGCTGTGTACTACTAATAATTTATTGGCAAAAAAAGTCATACCGAACTTATTTATTAGCATCCTAAGTAATATTATAATATGGCAACAGGTAAATGTAAATTCACATTAATAAGTGTAACTTTGACATTCATAAGTGTTACTTTGTGACCTAGATGAATAAACATATTTTTGATTTATTATAATTGTGAATGTGAGGTTGTTTGTTTGTTCGTTACGCTTTCACGCCTCAACTACTGGACCAGTAGTTGAGGCGTTAAAACGTGATCATCATGAAATTTCGCATACACGTTTTCAGGGGTACCGAAAAAGCATAGGGTACCTTTCATCCAGAAAAAACACTGTTGCAAATATAACCTAGCCTAACCTACATTTACACGAGCAAAGCCGCGGGAAAAATCTAGTTTAAACATAAAACAGTCAGCTGTGAAAATCTAACTAATAAAAGCAGAAAAACTATCATGGTTGAACTTCTATATTAAGGACGTGGCGGACTAAGATGCGATGGCTTATGTTCAGCAATGGACTACAGTAGACTGATTGATGTTACTATAATATCAATGGATTTAATTAAAGATCAAGAGAATGCGAGGTCTTTCCTTACCCACCCATGTACTTGACGCTTTCTGGCAAAACTTATTTTTCAAGATGCAATCAGATGCTTGGTATTTGCCAAATAGTCTCCATGTTTACACACATGCGATCCTACTTTTAGTACAAGAAAATACACAACAGAGAGATATTATTATAGACATACAAAAGCAATAAATAAACGACGATTATCTCGGATAAACAACCGATGCATTTACTTGATTAAGGATCTTAAGTGTGTCTAGGACATGTATTAAATGAGCTAAAAGACTTTAGGACAAGATTAGTAAGTACTTCTGTAGATTATAAACGAGTAAAAAGACAAACTATAAAACTGGACTTGAACTCACGACCTCTTCTGGCCGTGTCGTTGCTTTACCAACTACGTTATACATGGTCACTTGTCATCTTTCATGCGTCAGAATTTTGTCTCTACAGATATTATTCTTGTAAAAGGACGACTCTCGCTCTCAGAATAATTCATGTATTGCGGTGGTGTTTACAACCATTAGGCTGCCTGTACATTGAAGTGGAGTGAGGCTGCGGAGCGAAGAAACTGAGAAATATTAACCAATAGGATTGCATAAAATTTCCGCTCCGCTCAAGTATGCAATTCTATTGGTTAATATTTCTCCGTTTCTTCGCTCCGCAGCCTCGCTCCGCTTCAATGGACAGGCAGCCTTATAACCATAGACACAATGAACACCCAGACTCTAAACAGCTAATTTTGGATCAAAAATTTTTGGCGGATCGGACCTACATCTCTCGGTGCAGTAGCTGTGGCAGGGCGACCATAAACCACTTTACCATCCGTAAGGTCAATCATTACTACGATTACATTGTCGCAGTGCAACATAAAGTCATATTGAGTGCGCTATCAGAAGCAGCTATCACATCCAAAAAAGAATATTATTCCTGAGTGAGCGAAGCCGCGAGCAAAAGTTAGTTACAAAATATTTAAGAAATAGCTAAGTATTAATTACTTAATTATAAACGTTTTTCAACGTTCAATTAGTTCATTTTTAAGTTATAGTCTAGTAACAGAGGTAGGTCGTTGATCATGGATTAATAATTAATCAAGAGCTTGAGAGCATTAGCGATATTTTCATAAGTAATGCTGTCAATCTGCATAATATTCAGGCATAAATATCCATTTAAACTAAGATTTTATACAAACAGCTATCTTGCCATCTTTTGCAAGGCATTAGCATTCGCTACATCAATATTGTTCAATTGCACTTCCCTACTCGGTTAGAATACATTATCATCCTTTGGATCTAACCACTGTGCATTGTGTCTTCCTAAATCGATTGCAGCATGTGATACATTTAAATTGAATATATTTATGAGAGTAATCGGCCACATCTGGTTAGACTGGATGCCGCACTATTAGAACGAGGCTGAATGCAAAGAAGCGGAGCGACGAGCGTAGCGTTGGAAGGAGCGTTGAGCGTAGCGTGCAGCGAATAAGTTTATTTTTTCTTAAAGTCATCTCCTGTACTAGGAACACTTTCTGAGTCGCGAAGGACTTTACAAATACACAGAACACTCAACGGTCATACAGTACACCCAGACGAAAAATCTTTTTTTGGACAAAATTTTTTGTCCCGTTTACAGACCAAACCCACAACATTCAGAACAGCAGAAGTGGCAAAGCTATCCCTTAAACCACTACGTTACCTGGACAGTCAAGAGTCAGGCGTGAAGACAACCTCATAATAATCAATACGGCGGTAAAAACTGGCGTAAATTTTATTATGATTTCCTTTTAGGAAATTCTTAATACAGTAGATTCTTGAAATATACTTGGTACACTCGGCTACACATTAAGTTAGACACCCTATATACGCATAACTACGCTACATACAAAATAGAGAATTGTCGGAAAGGGACAGTGCGTAGTGGGGTCGATGTAATTGTAAGGATAAAACGATAACGATAATAACGCACATTCTCGCATGATTCGCAGCGTTCAACTTCTAATAGCTCAAAGTCCAAACAGTCTAGGTGGATGCGTCCCTGTGTGTTTATAAATTGTAATAGAGTCATCCTTTACTATTTGGGACTTAAGACAGTTATTTCTCTCAGTGGCCCGGCGTAACTGCTGTGAGGCCTTAGTTTAATAACCAAAATGCCTTTTATTGTTAAAAAAGTGAAGGTAATCCTTCTGTCATATTCTGCGGGGTATAATATTGAACTCTATGCTATTATTAATAGGATCTAATAATATATTGGCAAAACCTAACTGATATTATAAATTCGAATGTGAGTTCGTTTATTTGTTACGCTTTCACTCTTAAACTACTCAACCGATTATCATAAATTTTCGCAAACTCGTTGTCAGGGGAATAAAGAAAGACAAAGGATACTTTTCATCCAGAAAAAAAGTACTGTTGCTGACATAACCTAACCTATATTTACGCGAGCCAAGCCGCGGGCAAAGGCTAGTAAAATATATGACGATAATGAATTCAAAGAGATTATTCACTCCTACCAATACTTGAATCTTTATTACAACATCTTTACCGCCTATTAACGTCCGCTTAATCTAGCCACTCTGTACTGAACCCTTTCTAGAAAAGCTCATGGAGAAATCTCGAGCTTTATATTAAATGTAAGATTTAAAGCCTTCGATTTATCACCGTAATTATTGTTCCAGTTACAAGAATACTCTTGACTTAACTGCTCGATATTAGTATCATCTAATAGTTTATTGTCAGTGATGATCTGTGTGACGTTGTGTAATACATAGTATTGTATATTATATGATACTGCCTCCGTGGCGTAGCGGTAGTGAATGCGACTGCTGTGCATGAGGTCTCGGGTTCGAATCCCGGATCGGGCCAACAAAAAGTTATTGGGCTTTTCTGTTAAGAAATCTCAATACAAGCCCGGAGTTAGGAAGTTGGCCATGTTGGACACCCCCGTGCCTCGGAAAGCACGTAAAGCCGTTGGTCCTGCGCCTGATCTCTCTCCGGTCGTGTCGGATTATCCGTCCCATCGGATCATGAGAGTTAGGGAACAGAGAGTGCACTTGTGTTTGCGCACACACTTGTGCACTATAATATCTCCTGCGCCGATGGCCATTCTCCGTTAAGATTGGCCGCCATGACCGAAATTCGGCCAGGAGGACATTATTGTATATGATGTATTTATTGAATATTTGTAAAAGCAGCTACGACGCGATGTCTTTTAAAATAACACTAGTTCTATTTAACTTTATTTTAAATAAGATATGGCCTATGTTACTCAGTGATAATATAACTTTCTAAAGGTGAAAGAATTTTAAAATCGGTGTAGTCGTTTTTGAGTTAAATCCTTACAAACAAACAAACAAAACATCAAATCTTATCTCTTTATAATATCACCATAGAAGTATTGATATAAATAAAGTAAACTTTTGATCCTGGAAACAAGCTTTTTATAAGCTTACACACAATTACATTTATTTTGAAATAAGGTCCTTGACTGGAAACCGTATTTTTATAGGCTCAACATAGCACCGATCATTTTATTTGCCAATTATTTAACTTCATAAGTGTTGATTCGTGACTTAAATTCTATTTATGGTTATATTAAAAACTTCATAGCTTATTTATAACTTGACAGGTTAAAGTTTAAAAGTATGCCACTCTCATGATTATAATATCACAATTGTATCCATAAATCAAAATGGCAGCTACTTATTAAGATGTTATCTTTACTAGGTTTTAATTGGATCTGTTTTTGCATTTTTTATTGCCGTGATTAGCATTTGTTTTGTGTTTATGCCGTTAGATGTACAAACTAAATATTTAATTTATTAAACGCTACAGAAGTCGATTAATTTATACATAAATTCTTGCTTATGTCCCCAAAGAGGTGACTAGAGATGCATAGGCGGCCTCGATAGCATAGTGGTTAATGTAACCGACTGCCACGCCTGAGGTCGCGGGTTTGATTCCCGCACAATTCAAACATTCGTGTGCATGGACATGGATGTTTGTCTTGGTATACATATATATAAGTTTATCCATTGTCTAGTACCCATAGTACAAGCTTTGCTTAGTTTGGGCTAGATGGTGTTGTGTGTATGTATATGATAATTAGAATATTTTATTATATTAAAGTCATTTTGCGCTAGATATTATGGTTTTAGTTTAACGTAATAGAAGGCAAGCTAATTGCCAGAACCTTTTCTAGGCTCCATACTAATACTAAGAATTTTTTGATAGAAAAGCTCTACAACCTTGCCCCTTGGAATCGAATTTGGGATCTCTTGTCCAGCGTGGTAATGTAAGCGATGCCGCTGCTTTTAAACTGCTTAACATTGGTCAAAGAAACACTCGGGCTTATAAAACAACTAAGATCTGTGTACAATCAGTTACTGTTGAATACTACTGCTAGAAAAATACCTATTTTAAATATGACCATCATATTTTGTCGGCCTCGATGGCGTAGTGGTCAGTGTAACCAATTGCCACGCCTGAGGTCGCGGGTTCGATTCCCGCACAAGTCAAACATTTGTGTGCATGAACATGGATCTTTGTCTTGGTCTGGGTGTTTCTATGTATAATATGTATGTATTAACAAAAAAAAGTATATATGTATGTTTATCCATTATCTAGTACCCACAGTACAAGCTCTACTTACTTTGGGCTAGATGGTGTTGTGTGTATGTGGTAGAATAGAATATTATATATTATATTATATAATATATCACTTTTTTAAGTAATAAAATAATTGGAAAGAGAGGAACCCACCACGTAACCTCAGATTACCTACTCTAACTATTAAAAAAAGGTAGACAATACGGAACTCCTCTGATAATGGACAGCCGCGTCATAGATTCAGGCGTACTCTAACTTGCAGTATTCCGCTGCGAGCACAATATGCCGCTGAACATGTTCCACCTCAGCGTGAGGCGGCCTCACGACAGTTCTACTAGTATTCTTATTAACCTTACCGCCTGAGTTAAATATTTTTGTCAGGAGAGCATCTGTAATTTAATGGATCAGAATCGAACACACGACTTCTTGATAGACAGTCACAGCGCAATCCGTCCTATTAAAATAAATAATAATAATAATAATTCATCACATACACACAACACCATCTAGCCCAAACTAACCAGAGCTTGTACTATGGGTACTAGACAATGGATAAACATACATATATACTTTTTTTTATTATACATAGAAACACGCAGACCAAGGCAAACATCCATGTTCATGCACACAAATGTTTGACTTGTGCGGGATTCGAACCCGCAACCTCAGGCGTGGCAGTTGGTTACACTAACCACTACGCCATCGAGGGCGCCTAACACTTAAGTAATTTAAAACACTCAGTAATCCCCTAAAGCCTGATAAAATAGCATTAATCAAATAAACCACTCTATAAAATGACCTTTTTGACCCGCAGGGACGAAATTTACACAGACGAGTTACAATTTCATCACGTTGAGTTAATCTGCCGTGCAGACTCACGACTTTTTGTGGCGATTCTATCGCTATGCGACTTTTTGTAGCACGTGCAAAGAGGTTACGTGTCATAATCCCGTACGATATAATCATATTTGTCACGTATATTAACTGTATTTATCACAGCCGAGCATAAGTCTGGTCTAAATCTTATCGTTTCTGATTTTTATTTTTAAAAAGACAAGACACGACCTATTGTCCAATCTTGTGGAGAGGGACTTACGAATTTACAATAAACGTTTTCGGCTACAACGGCTAGACGCAGTTGTTTTCCTTTAGTTTTGTCTAGAATGCCAGCCATTCACGAATTACCTGGCATAACGTACTCAGAAAAATAATTTCTATGGATCACAAAAATAGTTGCCTCGTATGGGACTCACAACATTCGGCAGCAGCGGTAAGCCGATAGCTTTACAGAATATATTTACTTATATACTTTTGTTTCATTTGGGTGCATACAATAAAATTGCTTTATAAGATGGTAAGTATGCACCAAATCACACTGGTCAAATATTATACGAAATCCCCGAAGGAGTAAGCAGAATGGCACTTACATCTCGTCAACGATGTTTTAGTTTGTTAATTAGACGGTAAAGGCATGTCTCACCACCTCTAATGTATCTATAAGATAAAAGTCTCGCCATCTCTCTTATTTAACCTAACAAGAGTGAGACAGCATGCGATTTATCTTTCGGATAACTTTTACTTGTTAGTTATGGGACCAGCCATAAGCCTATTGGCGTATAGCATACACATACAGCGCCGAGCAGAGATTTACTGAACAGAAAAACTCAAAACAAATTTATTGACCTTGAATTTAAGGCCGGGAATAACTACTGTTGTGAGTCAGTAATAACAGGAAAATATACTAAAAACAAACAAAATAGAAAACTATTTCTATCAGACGAATCACATAGTATTAATTGAACGGCGCCCTTCATTCATTATTTAATTACCAAACAAAAAATAACGTTGCCGATTACTTTCACATATCTACGTTATAAAAAAATACATAAAAAAGCGTTGCTATGTGGGCTGAGGCGTTTACCGATGTAAAGAGCGTTCGGCGCTAGCGGGTACATGCTGTTGTTATTTTATAAGCAACTAGCTGTCTCCTGCGGTTTCACCCACGTTTATAATTATTGTTTGGTACCCGTGGTTTGTAGCGTGATATTGTACCCTATGCTATTTCTAGTTAAAAAGCTTTCCCAAGGTAATGGAATTTTAAAATAGTTCCTATAATTATTAAGTTTATTCATTACAAACAAGGCAAGCAAAGACCAATAGACTGCAATGCAGAAGGTCTCGGGTTAGAACCCACGTCGCGCACCTCTGACTTTCGGAAGATATATGACTTTTCGAAATTATGTGCGTATTGATTGATAATTATCACCTGCTCCGTGCCTCGGAGAGCACGTTAAGCCATCGGTCCCGGCTGTCATGAACATCTATGGCAGTCGTTATTGGGAAGTCAGTGCCCTATAATATCCTGACACTGTTCTAGCCTTAGGGTATCGTTAGCCTTCGGGTTGCGGAGGTCAGATGGCAGCCGCTCCGTGTAAAAAATTATATCCAGTCAAATCCGGTTAGACCAGAAAAGCCGACCCCAAGTGACTTGGGAATAATAAAGGCTAGGGAGAAGATTTACTCTTTTTAATATTGGTATACATAGACTAACTGTCCTCTGCAGTTTTACCCTATTATGATTACTCCTCCACTCTCGTGGCTCGTAGTGTAATGTTATGTAGCCTTTAACCTACCCTAAGAATACAGCTATCAAATGTAAAACGATTTTTCTATACCGACTAGTAGTTCCTGAGATTATCGTGTTTAAACAAAAAACAAATAAAATGTTCTGCTTTATTATATTAGTATAGATTATTATATATTTATTATATACATATATATATATATGTATATATATATATATATATATATATATATATATATATATATATATATATATATATATATATATATATACTAGCTGTCCCGACAGACGTTGCCCTGTGCAGGCGAAAAAAAAACAAGAAAAAACAATGCTGCAAACTCGAATCTACTTGAACACACACAAAAAAAATCATTCAAATCGGTCCAGCCGTTTAGGAGGAGTTCACTATCAACACACGTACAGAAGAATTATATGTATAAAGATATACTAATCTATACTAATATATAGCTATAGCTAGTGCTCATCCCTGTGGATTTGTTCGCGTCATATCACATGCAAACTTAGTTTATAGGGCAGTTTCTTGACAATCAAATTGCAATTTACCCGATCTGGCACAGCAGTAGCATAGTATACCGCTGCACCGAAGCAGTGATGCAATATATACAATTACATATTAAATAGCTTGCAGTAGATTATGAGCATCTATAGATTAATTTTTCTACTTTTTCTCCACAACTTCTGATTTTAAGTTACGCTCTACTGACGGTTTCTATTATCTGGGTCAATATAACACGAATTAATTATAACATAGAATACACGACAGAAAAATATATAAATCAAGTGGATAACAAATTTTTTTTAATTTAAAGACTTTTGCTAGCTGTGTCGTAACACATGATGAGCGTAAGAATAAAATGTTTCATGATTACCTTACGTTTATTCATGTTTCTTTTAAATTAAACCAAAACAATATATTTTCTAAGAAAAGGCTCAATAAAAGTGGTTTCTAATTAGCCCTTTTTTGGAATTACCTATATACCCACAGTTCAATAACTTTGCGTTGTCTACCTAAGATAAATATGTATACAGGCCTTTAAGGCGTACTGTGCTATTAGCGTAACCAGTATGATATTTGCTATATATATTCTGGCAACACAGAGTCCCTGAATAAAGGATCGACAAACCGTAGAAGTTACTCTATGGACTAACTTCCAAGGTTTAAGCTTTAAGCACTGACATTGTATCAATGGCAGTGGTTTGGTTGTCACATCATCACTACCATATTTACTTTACTAAATAAAGTTACGTGCGACACTCACACGGAAGAAAATATGACGCAACTCACAAATAGTATTTCTGATTCTAGTTTTAATATCTTTAAGGCCCTCGCAGTGCAGGGCTGTGCTGTTCTATCAGTATTAGAATAAAAAAATGCTTGTTAATCACTATCGATACAGTACAGTGAGTAGAAACCTTAAGAGAAAATATCAAACAAAATCAATTATCCGTATTATTTTTTACAATCGGACACTTTTAGTGTTATTTACAAGATTAATAAGTAACATCCGCCTACAAACTGCCTTACAGTGATTAAAAAACTTGTTATACCGTGTGATTGATTCTGCTCCAGTTTTAATGGCGCTTCGTACGTTGAGAAAGTGAAATTGTAACTAATTAACAAATTTATGATGGCAGGCACAGTAATAAATGTATGTCGTGTGAAAAGAAAATTGGCATTCGAATTAATTTTTATGGTGTAAAGTAACAATTAAGATAACAGTAAAACTTCGTTCTTTTTTAATATACATAAGTTAGTTGGCACTTATATATAAGGCCCGATTAGCGGTCAAGAGTCACAATAGCATGGACTATTGTGACTTTTGACCAGCGGGCCTTATAAGCCTGCAGCTAATACTAGTATTGAGTAAAGAATAACTAAACTCCATGCTATCATATGCAATTCAGCCCTACAGGAAACCCTAAAAGAGCGATGCCTAGCAATGGGCAGTATCATACATGATACTGCCCATTGCTAGGCATCGCTCTTTTCCCAGCGTGAGAAGGGTTAGTCCATAGTCCACTACGCAAACCCAGTACGGGTTGGCAGACTTTACACATTTTTGAGAACATCATGTAGAACTTTCAGGGTTCGATATGTACCATACAGTGCATGACTTCTAGGAGACTATTTAAATTACAGCGTCAGCCGTGCAACGATAAAGCACAAAAGTAATAAGCAATATACTCATAATCATCTACCAAAACAGTTAGACTAAGCTGCCACAAAAACATCCTATAAGAAAATCGCATTAATACATGATCCGAATAAAAACAGTACTTCATACTCGTATTATGTTCATGTTCACGTCTCTGAACTAAAATGGCGGACAAACATAAATATTTGTTAAAACAAAACCGTTTAGTAACATAAAAAGAAAAGTTTTAATTTATAATTCGCCATAATAAAGCCGGAGAGTTTTATTGCATCGGGCCTGTTACTGACTGCAACTGACTTTTATAAACCATTAAGAGATTAAAATCGTAAAAGTATTTTCAACCGTTTTAGTTTGCAATGACTTAGTGTACGAAGGTATTTTATTAAGGCGACGGAAAGGGGAATACTTCAAAGCGAAGTGTTTTTATATACACGTTTTCTGAAGAAAATATCACAGAATATATTTAATATCAAACCTCGGCATACCTGCATATATGTATGTGCGTGGTCACGGGATCCAAATACGCAAGTCAGTCCCTTCATTTTAAGATTAAATAATTTGATTACTTTCAAACGCTCTTAAAAATATAGAATGTGCTAATATTATAAATGCAAATGAGAATTCGTTTATTTGTTACGCTTCACTATTGGTCTGATCTTTATGAAATTTCGCAACCAAATTCTTAGGGGCACAGGGGTACCGATCATCCAGGAAAAGTTCTGTTTCCGAGCGAAACCGCGCACAAAAGCTAGAAGTTAATAATGTTTTTCTGTAAGATTTTTGATTTTGATACAAACATAACATCGCACTTTTTAAGTTTATCAACTTTACATAATTATTATGATTAAACTGCGGAAGCAGATCGGACTTTAAAAGTCAACATGTCCATATATGCTCTAACGCATATATCTCCGAAAATATATTAAGTAGAGGTTTATTACATCCTCATTTTGCCAGCTATGCTTCCACGTAATAGAGGGCGTGCTTATTGCCAGGAACAGTTCCAGACTCTGTGCAACTACTGACAAATTCTTGACCGAAATACCTAATAACACTAGTCCTGATCCAAAATCGAATTCAACATCCCATGCACAGCTTTCTCTACCACCGTATCCACAAATATAGCAACAAGTAAAATAAAAGTAAAGATCCGAAATTGAATCCACCTGTATATCGGATTTACCGCTACGTTTTATTTGCGTTGCAAAAAAATCAAGACCAGTGTAACACAGGCCTCGTACGTGTGAGTATGTGTGCACACGGTTTATCTGCAAACGTGCAGTTTCAACTTAAAATTTTACATAGCTTTACCTTTTTTTAACGTTAACAGTGCTCCGTAAAATTTGCAACGTGTAAAAGCTCTAGGTTTTGTACTTTAATATTTGTTAATTTTGTGAAATGTTTTCGGTATGGAATTTATTTTACTTTTGTAATGAAAATCATATCGAGTTTAGTACGTATGCGCTTGTTCGCGAGACCGAACTAGAGGTTTTGACTTTTTGACTTCCGGGTCAAGATAAGTCGGTAGTAGTAACACGGTGTGTGAAAACCTGCATGGTAGACGGTAACGGGCCTATGACGAGGAACCCATAGCCAACAATACTCTTGCCTGAACTGAAAAAAAATACATTCTGAGGTCGAATCGAATTAAGAAACTCACGATCGCACGCCAAAATAAAAGTGGAGCCAACGCAGTCAGAACTACAAAACAATTAACTTTAAAACTATTTGTTATAAACAAAAACTCCATCGCTACAAAACAAGAATTTTGTGGCAGTTTAACAAAGAAAGAATTTAAATAAAACATTTGTTGTACAAAACTAGTTTGGATTTTCACGAACAGTTTTAATAAAGCAGGAATTCTGTTGCTACATAACTACCTACAATAAATTCTGTTTTATAGTAAACTAGTTACTGCCTGCGGCTTCCCCTGTGTTAATCCCACGCGAACGTATACCGGGATTTAAAGTATCCTATGTGATGATCCAGGTCGTATCGGTGAGCCAAGTTTCATCGAAATCCGTTCACCGATTTATGATACTCTGTAAACTACGGTCAAAATGATATACATACATACTTAGTTGCCTTAGTCAAAAGGGTAGACAGTGGTGTATATTTATTATACTCTTGTTTAAACAGTTACATTTGAGGTCCTACATAATGAGACAAAGGCCCATAGTCACCCGATTAAGACATTTCCAAGACATTTAGCCAACTTTACTTTTTTTCTATTTAGCCACTTTAGGCTTCAGGTAATATGGAGTAGGCCTATTGTCGTTTACCGGCTGCAACTGAGGATTTCCCAACAGAAAGACTTAATGATACTATACCGGATCCGGGATTTAAACCAAAGACCTGATGTGCAGCTGTCGTACCCTATCGCTCCACGATGCAGTCATATAGAATCTGCATTGAATTCGAATCAGATTTGTTATTTTAACGTGAGATGAGCCAGCGCTTTTCAATTACGCGCCGAGTGTGTTTGAAATGATATTCCTCGCAATATCCTGAACTGTTAACGAGTTTTGTTGTGCTTGTTTGGTTTAGTCGTATAAACGTAAACACTAACGCAAATTCCAGTATTCGTTTCTCGAATCAGACAATTTATTGTTTTAAAGAGGCAACTCCCACACTAGGAACAAATCCTGTGTCGCGGGAAACTATACAATAATTCAAACAACGATCACAAAAATATACCAGACTCGGTCAACCAGCTGTGGATCACACAAATGGTTGGGAATCAAACTCACAACTCCTGCGCAGTTTTAGTGGCGAGGCGACCGCTTGAACCGGTACGCCATCCGTCAAATGATAATTATAAATCAGGCAAGATTCTATCGGTTAGACATATTCGGTGGCTTCACTGAAACTGATAGACTGACTGATAGTGTCATGACTACGTGCAATGACGCCGATTTTATCTCGACATTTGACAACTGCAGGTTTATGAAAGACTAATTAACGAGGTGTCAAAATCAAACTCATATCAAGTCATTTGATTGGTTGTTACTGATTCAGTCAGCCAATTACAGCAGTTGAACGTCGTTTATAAATTGTCTATTTAAAAGTTCCTCGCCAATATCACTGCGCCAAGTGTAGTGGTTTTGAAACCTAAACGGGAGAAATATTTGTTAGTTGCTACAAATAGTTGCTCCAAGTCTGGAAGTTCTTTGTGTCCATTATATGAACATTTCTTAAGTCGCATGTGATACAGACTTTATTCTTATTACGAGAGTTGACATTTTATCATTACTATAATATTATAAATGCAAATGTAAGTTTGTTTATTTGTTACGCTTTCATATATAAACAACTCGACTGATCATCATGAAACTTCGCATACAAGTTATCAGAGATACAGAATTTTATCTGTTACAGACATAACCTAACCTACATTTTGCGAGCGAATTTGAGGACGAAATTTTATAATGTAATATTTCCTATTTAAACCTCGTCATGAGAATATAATATAAAGTAAATATGTGTATTTACATAAACAAAAAGTAATATATAAAATCCAAAGAATTTGTAACGCCATAACAAAGTTTCTACATAATTAATAACAAAAAAAGCGCTGCAATAATAAATCAAAACAAGTGTCGTATTAACGGTTATCGACGTGTGCGCACGCGTCATTGATCAAGATCTATAGATCATTGATCTAGGCGTTGAATAACATTAGCGCCATTATCAATAGCGAAACAAATTTAATTATGTTTTAATTTACTTTGGACTTTTGCCGACATGTTGAAATGTTTGGTTTGTTATAGAATAAACGGACACACAGATTGATATTTTGAGGTCAGGCCGGTTTTGATATTCTGATAGCGTTGATCGATCATTATCTCGCATAAAAAATGGAGATGTGTGAACATTTAAGATAATTTTTTATAAAAAATGTTTTCACACCTTTTCTGGTCCAGACTACTTTCGTTTCAACTTTTCACTTGAATCCTGACGTGAGTCGTTCTTATGGCTGTATAACAAAATCTGGCTTTATGATAAAATTGCTTGCAATTAAAGTACAACAATTATGTAGTAATCGTACTACCAATCTGAAACAATATATATATGTTCTATAAGAATTTGTTGCGAGTCTGAGTATTTTTCATGTCCATTGTTTTATGTTATTTAGGAGCAGTAGAGGCAGGGCTTTAATCTAGTAAAACAAAAGAAAATAAACGGTTTATTGCCGTGAGTTTGCCGTGAGTTTCTTGCAGGTTTCTTCTCATAGGCTCAACCCTTTGCCTGAACCTAGCAAATAACCTAAATGTAGCTTCAGTAACTTAGTAAACTCACTAACCTATATATTTTAACGTTCATAAGTGTTACTTTGTGACCTAAATGAATAAATGCTTTTTGACTTTGACTTTGACTATTACTTTATTAAGTTTTATTCCCTTTCTCTTTAGTTTTAACTTGCAAGAGGTCAAGAAAATCGCAAAGATGCAGATTAAGACACAATATTAGTTTGATCTTTTGAGCCTAATCACTGATTACATAAGGATTCTATTGTGACCCAGTTCTCCTCCTTACAGACACTTGCATATTTATTAACGTAATGTGTAAGTGAGAAGGGTGTAAGGCCCTGGAGCAAAAATGTTCAGTTAAGTTTAAATCTTGACAGTAAAGTATTTGTGGTTGACACCAACTGTATTCGATATTATGTAAATGGAGGTCTAAATTTAAAGCAGACTATATAAATTCAATCTTTATCGAAACATTGGCGTTCTAAAGTAGGCCATTGCGAGAAATGAGTGGGTGTGCTGATACTATCATTCAAAAAGTACCCAAATATACAGAGCAATGATTTTGGGTCCACGTTTGCGTATTTTGTTGACCAATGCGATTGTCAATATTCGCCAAAAATACCACCAATAAAGTCCTAGCTTTCGTCTTCAGAAGACTCAGCAAACGATAAAACTGATTTAATAATTCGTTTTGTTTTGCACTGCCGTAAACTGAATTTTTATGTACGTATAATCATTATTTTATCAATAACGGATGACTCAAATATTAAAATGCTTAATGTGGAAGGTATAACATACATTATAAGCCAATAAAAATACTTCACCCAAAATATTAAGCGATAAAAGCTCATTCGAAGAACTAATTACTGTTTAATTAAGTACTGTTACTCTTACCAAGTGTCACGATGGCCTTATTAAGTGAAATATACAGATAATTGGTGCCTTGCAATTTGTGTTTAAGCCGCGACTACACTTGAATGACTTGACGGAATATCGTAACGGTTAAGTTAAATTTTATATTGGAACTTATAAAATTAAATGTAATTTATTAATATAGAAATCTGTATATATAAAACTCTTCCGTTACTGAGTGACTGACAGACAACGTACAGCTGCAACTACTGAATGCAAGAAGCTGAAATTTGGCATGTATGTTCCTTGGAGAGTGTAGTGGAGCACTAAGAGAGGATTTTTGGAAATTCCACCCCGAAGGGGGGGAAAGGGGTGAAAAGGCGCGATATAACCAAATTCCATGCGGGCAAAGCCGTGGGCGAAAAGCTAGTAATTTCATAAAATTGCAATATGCTCGTTTCAATTGCTTCATTGTGTTTGCTTCTGATGGTTACGATTGGTCATCAACCATCGAATCAAAAGGCCTTTGCCTTCCTATCTAAGAATTCTCAGTAACAAGAGCTATGTTTAATTGGTAGACAGCAGTAGACTGTCAGCTATTTCGTGGAGTCTAGACATAGCTAGCAAATTGGATGTAGTATACCTTGTCCCCGCCCTTTTTCAATAAACAACCATTAAAACATAAAACGTCCCTGCAAGGTACTTTCTAGTACATTGCTTAGACTATGAATAACTGTCCAGAATAAACAGGTACTATAAATTAACTGTACGCTACAAACTATGAAGAGGTTGAAGGGGAGTACGGTCCTTCCCATCAATTTGCTTTAAATGCAAATACACGACTATGGGTCTTCAAAAGAATCATGATCTTGGACAAATGTGGATTCATGAATTCATATAGAACAGGCGTTCAAAAACTAGAACGAAACTTAACATGTTTATTAATGAAGCGTACGTTACAATCACGGAATCGTGAGTAATCATAGTCTTTCTTATGCCATGGTATTCAATATTTTATAGATAGAAGCCAAAGTGTATAAATACTAGTAAATATATTGGGTTGTTAAAAATCTGCCGATAAAGGTCATCGGCATTTGAAAAATGGTCATACGTGACTGTCTGTCAGCCTAGACATATAAACGGTACCACTAAAACAACTGCAGTACATTGAAACCAAAACAATTCATCGCACGAGAAATAATAAATATATCGTCGCAATAAAAAAACAGAGTTGCGCTTCCAAATATAAATTATCATAAATTAGCTTACGAGCAAAAAGTTCGAAATAACATAATCAATTATAAAGCCGACAAAAAATTATGGCAAACCAAAAGGAAAACATTACTTCAAATTGTTTTGCGCATACTCAGTGCAATGTTAAAACCGGTCAAGTAATGGTTCGACCACGTTAAAGCCGAATTAGGCTCTCCTTTATAAAGTAGTTCAGTATAAATTATATAAAATTATCGAAGTGTTAAACATAGACAAAATAGCTATTAAGAAGACGCGGGTGTGTAATTAAATTTTTTGTTTGCTTATTACTGTTGTGAATCGGAATTAACTCATTGAAACATATTATTCTGCTTATTGAACCCACGTGGTTGCTGGTTTGAAATAAAACGGTATATTTTCTATGGAATTCTAGATTCTATATTTGAATTTGAAAACCAGGCCAATTATAAGATCGGGTCAAATTTGAGGTGGTTTATGAACTGTAATATTAACCTTATATAGCCTTTGACCACATCAAGATTCAACACGATTACTAACAGTATTTTATAAGACGGCTGTACCACTTCACTAAATACTAATATGTATCACAGTATAATGTAATCAATTTATATTAGCTGTTCAAATAATCTTATTAAGACCGGACTCGGCTTAATCTTTTTCATATCAATCAAAATTTGCATTATATTGACATTAAGAACTTAAAGATTATTCACATGCTTAAATAAGTATCTATTAATTTCATCCTTGTTACTTGCCTAAATATATGGCGAAGCTTTTTGTATGTTCACTCAAGTGTGATCTCAATATAAATCTTATTTTGTCCATCCATTACTTCTATATATATTACTACTGTCATTATTTTCAACATGTTTTCATATTGGATGAATCCAAAATTACGTGTCATTAGTACAGTAAAGATGATCATTTTTTACATCCTGTATTGGCCCGATTCGGTTCAAATAAATATTTGTCCTTTTACTAGATATATCTTTTTTATGCTATTCTTTATAAAATAGAATCACACCTTTGCTTCCATCACCACGATATATTTTGGCATTTGCTGGGATTTTGTCTATGTTTAATATTAATCTGATTTTTTTATTGCTCTCATTCGATTTCCAATCGTTCATTTGTATCTGGCAGATTTTGATTGACATACATACTTATGTGTTAACAGCTGCTGATAATAAATTAAGACGTGTTTGTGGTAACTACTTTCTTATTAAGTTTTGATATATTCATACGTATCGTATATATAATTTGTCATCTTATAAAGTGAAATTGCGTATTTTAAAGGAAAAATATATTAAGAGGAAACACCACGGGCGAGAGAATTGAAAAATAGGTATTTGTAAAATCTATTGCTGTCGCGCAGTGCCCGCAGAACGTGATAGAGACAACTGCAGCTTGGACCGAAAATACCTATTAAAATACACAAAATCAATGTTTCGTAGTCCCCTAGTTCCTTCTCCAACACTTAACCGATTTAATTACTTTTTTCATTAAAAATTTAAGAAAGGCTTTGGCCGTGTTTCTATGTTTTCCTTTTTTTATATAATCTACTCAAATTTGTTTGCTGGATGTTTGAACACAGCGGAAAATCTGGCCAATTTTTGAGGTTTTTGAATGCTCATGACTCTTTTAATAATTAATAAATGAAAAAAAGGAAAACATAGGGACATGGCAATAGAGGCCATACATTTTTTGGGAAAATATTATTGCTCTACTGGCATTATCCAGGGAGGAAACAGGGAACTACTATTGTATGGGAAAACGGCCCTTGTGTTTCCTCTTAAGGATTCCATATACTATAAATCGTTAGTTAAATTCTTGTAATTTTGCGTCGGTATCGGTAAGATAGGTACATGGTGCAATTTATAGAAAATTAGTTAAACGTTTCTATTCACGGTGGGTTTCATTTAATAAATGGTGAAAGTTTTAAGTGGATTAAATTATTTTATTTCGATGATTAATAAGTTATTCAATTTAAATACTTTCATTGTTAGATTGCTCGAAATGGATATCATAATAATTATTATAATAATAATAATAATAATATTCTACACATATACACAACACCATCTAGCCCAAACTAAGCAGAGCTTGTGCTATGGGTTCTAGACAATGGATAAACATACATATATACTATTTTTTTTTGTAAATACATACATATTATACATAGAAACACCCAGACCAAGTCAAACATCCATGTTCATGCACACAAATGTTTGACTTGTGCGGGAATCGAACCCGCGACCTCAGTCGTAACAGTCAGTTACACTAACCACTACGCCATCGAGGTCATTATATCCATTATTAGTAACATATAAGTGGCAATTTTATATTCAAAGGCATTTTCGATCACAGACTAAGATTTAAATCAGAGATGCTGTACTGCGTATAAACATGGTCATCTATCTATACTAATATTATAAATGTGAAAGTTTGTGAGGATGTATAATATAATAATATAATATAATATTCTACCACATACACACAACACCATCTAGCCCAAACTAAGCAGAGCTTGTACTATGGGTACTAGATAATGGATAAACATACATATATGCCTTTTTTTGTAAATACATACATATTATACATAGAAACACTCAGACCAAGACAAACATCCATGTTCATGCACACAAATGTCTGACTTGTGTGGGAATCGAACCCGCGACCTCAGGCATGGCAGTCGGTTACACTAACCATTACGCCACCGAGGCCGTCAAAGTGGATGTTTGTTACTCTGCCACGTAAAATCTACTGAACCGATTACGATGAAACTTGGTATGTAGATAACTGGAAACCTGAATTCCATTTTTTATCTCGATATTCCCACGGCAACAGGACTTACGCGGGTGAAACCGCGGGCAAAATCTAATCTGACATAATTCCGGCATGACATTTAAATTATAAATACAGTATTATTACGCTCACTTATATTGTAAATTGTACATTATCGTTCTTATGAAATGTGTGAGCTCACTCTGTTAGTGTGGACACTTCATTGTGAGAACTAAATACGGTGAGGGCACATCAGTTCTTTTTAACTACTTGTCTTTTATTTTAATCTTTTCATTGCTGTTGCTGTAGGTTGCATTTTTAAATATAAAAGTTTAGTGTCAACATTCAAGTCTTATCTCAAAAGGTTACAAAACTGTTTAAATAAGCCTGCAAATTTCAAAGAACCTCCCGCACATTTTACCCGGTTTGGTAACATATTTTAGAACATTATTTATAAAATAAAGAAACTTACCAATAACCAAAAGCGCCGCTACAGCTAGAATATGCGTCTTGGCCTCCATTTTATAATATTACACTTGAACACAATTTGCACTATCAGTCTTAAACAATAACTATATTATGTACACTCTGCACTGGAGTCAGTCGTCCATTGTGTTGGGATTCTGCAACAAAAGAAAAACTAATTAGTAAAATACATAAAATTTCAGAAAGACAGAGGTGTATATATCAGTGTATATATATAGTGTGTGGTAGCTCAGTGGTGAGACCAACAGACTGCAATGCAGAGGGTCTCGGGTTCGGACCCACGTCGCGCACCTCTGACTTTCGGAAGTTATATGACTTTTCGAAATTATGTGCGTAATGATTGATAATTATCGCCTGCTCCGTGCCTCGGAGAGCACGTTAAGCCGTCGGTCCCGGCTGCCATGAACATCTATGGCAGTCGTTATTGGGAAGTCAGTGCCCTATAATATCCTGACACTGGTCTAGCCTTAGGGTATCGTTAGCCTTTGGGTTGCGGAGGTCAGGTGGCAGCCGCTCCGTGTTAAAACTGATATCCAGTCAAATCCGGTTAGACCAGAAAAGCCGACCCCAAGTGACTTGGGAATAATAAAGGCTAGGCAGAAGAAGAGGTGTATTACACCCTCATCTCACCAACTATGATGTTTAGGTCCCATTATAAGTGGCGAATCTATTGGCATCTATCGGACACAGGTCCTAACAGCACAAATATTGCAAAGATAATTTATTCAGGTACAAATTTTTTGTTCTTTTTTTTCTTTATTTGTTTTAGGAACTTTTAACAATATGTTACGCTAGTTCCATCATAATTTAGGTACAAATAAAAATCGAATAAGTTTTGTCTCGATACGGGAATCAAATTCATAATTGTTATGCTATCAAGGTAGCAAATTAATAAAACAAATAGGTAAGATATTTTATAAGATTTATTGTAATGACCATCACAGTCTCGCAGATACCCCTGATGTTTTAAGCCATTATAAGATGTAAATACCAGAGGTATCAGTAGAGTGAACCTAATTCTTTAACGATATAATTGTCAGTTTGCAACTGTCGAAACGCAAGGCATAAAAGAACTGCTATGTTGTTAATAAGGACCCTAACCAATGATTCTTTAATTCCTTGCTTTTCAACAGTAGCAAGCTTACTAATCTTTGTAGAATTAGAATTGCAAGCAACCGATTTACTAAATCTACAAACACAACCCAAGAGTATTTAGCTGTGAGACTTAATAACTGTACGTGCTCAACGTTTTACTACCTATAATATTTTGAAGCCATAGAATTTTGCGAGTGTAGCACTGACCTAAACCTACACTATAAGTAGAGAATAACAATCAGTACTTTCACTAAGCACAAGCTTGTACTTAATTCTTGCTTTGTCTTCAATGTTCAAGTGCTTAGGACGCGTGCAGAGAATAGCCTATTTACCTTAAACAAACCGTTGGTATCTATGATACGCGCATATTGTAAGGACCCTTGTATCGTGGAGTATAATAAAGAAATTTCTTGGCGAACAAAAATATTTTCTGTACACGCTCTTTTAGTAGTTCCTGCTGTTTATGAAGTCCTAGTACTTTTACGATGTTCTATTTTGGTTACTCCTGAATAATATAACAATACCCTAGAGGAATGACTATTAAGCGATACATTTAATCATCCATTTAAGCCTGCAGGTGAAATAGTTGCTTAAGTGTATCTCATAATCATTATAAAACATTCGAAGTGTTGCGGGTTCGATCCTCGCTCAGGACGATTTTTCTTGTTCCAAGCTTGGTATTTAATAGTTCCATTTAAAAATAATATTTGCTCATTCATTTGTTTATCAAATGATTATTATAAACAAGGAAAACATGTATGTTATTATACATGTTAAATTCTTATTATCGATCAATAATTTATTTATACCTAACGGATAAACAATATTTTTATTACATTATCTAATAATTTATTTCAGATCAATTATAGTCACTGCCTTAAATCAATATTAGTCATTAAGTATCATAGCATTGTTATCAAATTAGTTTACGTCCAAAATTTTTTTTTTATTGTTAGACATGTCTGCTTTAGAATTAAGATAATACAATATATTTTCTTTGTTAAGCTCAATGAGCACAATATAAATGAATCAAGCCCAATAAGAGGCGATTTCAACACTAGTCAACCTCTTCAGAAATGTAAGTAAAAGTTTCTAAAACCAAGTACGTAAAATGTTTCTAGTACAAAACGCTCAAGCAATTTTGTATGGTTTGAAGATGTCAAACAAAATATTTATGCATACGTCTTTATAGTCTCTACAAAATTATGCTCAAGCTTTCTAGTACTCGAGTAGGGCTTTCCTCAGAACTCACGATTGTACGTTGTATTAAGCCCATTTACCATGTTGTGGCGTTCAGTTCTCGTCTTTGCCCATTGGCTTACTTTCCCCGGGCACAAAGACGTTTAATGTATTCTGGGTATCCATGCTCATAGGTCACGTAAAGGTTAAGGGGCAGAACTTTGTGTTAAACAAAACAACTGCTATTGCAATTTTGTGTAATCGGCGTACAAGGCGAAAATGTGCCTTTAAAAGTGTACATTAGATTTAATGAGGCTAGATTGGAAAATTTTACTGGCTTTTCATATCAGGGAATAATATTCAATACTAGCAAGAGGACCTGTCCCCAATAACGGTAGATTGAAATAGGCTCTTATTGTTACCTTCTTTTCTAATAAATAGCATTTTTAAATTTTTTGGCAAATATATCATTATTATATTTCAGTTTAAAAAAGTGTCACCAGGTGGTGCCGTTACGGCAACGGGTTATGGTTGTCAGAAGCCATACTAAATTGTTTGATTGTAAGCAGATGAGCTTCTCCAAGTGGGGCTGCCAAGAATAGGGTGACAAGGGACTCCGGTATCCTCGTTCCGTAGTATTTCCTTCGTCTTCCGTATGTGTATACTCTTCGCTATTAATGCGCTCGTTATATGTTATGTGTTGTTGCTATAATATGTTTTCTTTATTTTGAAAGTTAATTTGTTTAGATAGGTTTTATTTTATATTGAGGCGCACTAGGAATTATCGAGGAAGTGGTAGATGGCTGTTACAACTATAGTTGCATTATCAGACATCCAAATAGACTAAACTCGGAAATAAACGAAAATAGCTACATATAATCTAAACGAACTGCATTTGTCATGCCTTTGTGGCAATTTCTCATAGTTCCCGTGTCGGGCGTCTGTTCAGTACATATTGCAGACCGCAATACCGCGTACCGTTCGGAATTTCAGTATTAATCTCATTGTCAACGGTCTGTCTGATAGGGCTGGCAATAAGTCCGTAATATTAAATAGTATTTATTGAAAGTATTGTTTTTGAGAGATGCCGTAAACCAAGACAAAATTGTGAACAAATATTTATCGAATCCACAACTACGTATTTGCTGTGGCAATAGCAATGGTGGAAATGACTTAGATAATTTCACTATACATCTTAAAATGAATGTATTTTCACTTTACCCCTCTTAAATTACCAAATGGTGGACTTACACGCGGTTTTTTTTAAAGCTGTCTATCAGTGACGTATCCAAATTAAAATATTGTCAAGTAACTTGAACAAGTATTGAAAATTGCAGTCTTTTGTTAAAGATGAATCTACGCCGAGCACGAACGTTTAATTTGTTAGAAGCCTACGTTCTTACAACAATTTGGCAACGAAATTCCCTTATGCTCGTCAAAACCCCGATAATTGGAGGAGCGCACAAGTGATTTTGATCCTGCTATAAATGCTCAATATGCAAATTTAGTTCGTTTCAAACTCCGTTAGTACTTGGCTCGCTTAGTGTAGACCCATCTTTAAAGTTGTCTCATCATCACAATATGACAACAATGTGCTGGCTTTTACGACATCTTTTTATGACAGACCAATTCTACCTACGCATCGGGATAACAAAAGTACCGTAAGAATCAAAAATTTCACACCCAATTTAGTTCCGTTAATACAAAATCTAATATGAATTATAAATAACTCAACGAAATGTATTAAAAAATAACAATTTATATGCGTAGCAGTAGCTAAGTAGTTAATATTCAGTGTGTCACTCGGTCGCTTGCATTAATCCGATCTTAAAACCACCGTTTCTTCTGAGAACATTCCTTCCAGATGCCGCCTCCGCCTATACCTATACATAGTATTTATTATTGACAAATATTTGGTTTAATACGACGATATGATTAGCAGTCACAGATTGAACTGGGTTACACATGATTGAACGAACATAAATAAAGAAAAAGTACGAGGTACAAAATAATATCGTATAACCAGAAAAAATCCTTACAGATATTATCAATGTGAATGTAAATTTGCTTGTTACGATTTCAAGCCCTAACGGCTCGACTGATCATCATGAAATTTTGCATACAAGTTGTCAGGGGTACAGAAAAAGACATAGATACCTTTCATCTAGAAAAAGTAATGTGCCTGGGGATAAAAATATATTGACAAAATCTATACTGTCGCGACCGAAGTCACGGGGAAAACTTGTGTATTAATTAATCAATTAGCCAGCTTTTAAAAGTTTCCTGTCGTTTCCTGCTTTTAAAAGTTCCCCTGAAAATTAGCACTACATTATTATTTAACACAACGAAATCTAGTTCTAAATTTATCTATCAACTCGCCACTTCGCGTTGACTAGCCTGCGCCTTTTTTACCTAAAACAGCATTACGCATCAAAGCCGGTTTGACTAAATGGGATTAGATAAAACAGCTAAATTTTAATTTTAATTCAGTTTGACAGATTGAAAAATCGCATCAAATATGTTAATCAATTTGGCGTATTGCCACTGTGTTGGAAGCATCCATTCTTTTAATAGTACATTTCAATAAGTTGTCAAAAATAGTCACTGTGCTATTATACTGGTTTTTCTCTAAGCTAAATAAAGCTTTGTAGTTATGTATTAACCTGTACTAAGTATATACTGAAAGATAGTTTAGATAGCGAGGCTGTAATGCAATAAAATTTCTAAAATTTTGTACAATATAGATTTGTAATCTTGATGTTAATATGTACAAATCTTTATGTTGCAACTATAGCGAAACAAAGCCGGAATTGTTTAAGGATACCACATTCAAACGGATAAAGAAGTATTAATTGATTTCTAGCGAAATAAATTGTTATATTGAATAAAAGTAACTGAAATAAATAGAATGGATCTGATGAGCTGAATTTTCTTTATTCTGTAATTGTTTTGACCGAGCTAACTTCTAATGTGAGACGCTAATATAGGATAGACAACTAAATTATTTTAATTTAGTATATTTAAATCCTTTCACATTAAGACAGTTTAGTAAGTTTACTAGTCTCAGCTGGAGAAGGGTTAGGTCATAGTCATGACCTAACCCTTCTCATGCTTAGGGGTTTATGTTCAGGACTGACATTATATTAGTATTATTTAAATCCTTTCTAAAATAAATAAGATGGAAACCCTTTCACAAAAAGCGATTTTCCCATTGGTTTAAATTAAAAGTGTTGACAAAAAGATTTTTCATTTCTAATTGTTTGCTGTCGTTACATAAAAAATTACGTAGGTACATAAACATATTTTATTTTATAGGCATAGGCAATTACTTTATTATATATGGACGAGAATTGATTAATTAGATGCATGCAAAAACGTGACTATCAATTAATAACAGGAAAATATGAAATTTAATTAAGACCTACACTGGTTGGAAGTAAACTCACATCTTCATATAATGTGTGTTTTTCGCGCTTAACGGTTTTTCAGCAATTAATAGCTTTCTTTTTAATCTTTAAAGCTAATTGCAATTACCGTGGAGCTATTACCGTTTATAATGATTCTGTTTTCACTGACCCACTTTAAAGAAACGTTTGATGTATAAGGATAGCAGAAACGCGAACTGTTTTATTTTCCTCCTATACGAGTTGTATGGATTTGGGTCCCGGTTCCTCTATTCAAGAAACGAATAATTTTACCTACGGTTGAATTTGGATATATTTTTATAGAATGTATCAGAATTAACGGTCTGTAGGTAAAGCGACTCGATTTTGAATATTGGCAATCAGAGTTCTATACATTTTCTTAGTCGAAAGTTTTTTTTATGTAGGCGTAATTTTGTGTTAGTAACTATTTTGTAAATTTTATTTTATAGAAGAGCTACTAATAGACTGAAAATAAAGTTAAAAATGGAAATGAAGACATTGGTTTTTAATTTATTTTAACAGGTAGTATTAGCAATATGATAATAAAAAACAAATATAATGCAAAAAGTATAATAATGCAGTAGGTAATGTATTTTATCGAAAAATATACTAATGTATGAAAAAGTTATAGAAAAAGTTAAAATATTTCAAGTACGAAGGCGTCAAAAATTTTAAAAATAACCACACTATTTCAAATGCTAAAATAGGAAAAACGTTTGATATTGTTTGACTTGAATATCTTAAAATATATTTTAAATGTTTGGATAACATACATACACTTAACATATTTTATGGTATCTACAAAATTTATATTAGGTAGTACAAAAAACTTCGATCTACATAGTATTGATATAAAAAAATAAATATTGAATAATCATTTGTGCATACTAACTACATTTCTTGTAAATAATTTTTGTATAGGTATATTATGTTAATTATTTAATTATGTCATTAAAATAAACGTACTAGCAAAAAAAAAACAAAAATTAACGATATTAAAAGTAAAAAAGATAATTATGTTGATAATAATTGTAAATAAAAGCATATTCATAGGAAAAGATCCTAATAGCTGACATTTCAAGACATCCATCTAGGCTGAAATTTAAAAAAAGACCTCCTACTTAAAGACGAATGACCGAAATACGAAAGCTTGTCCAAATAGATTAACAGGCAAAAAATGGTTTTAAGTGCAATCACGTTCAAAGGTAAACAACGCACGATCTGTGATTTGAGGTCAGCGACTGATGACGTAAGATTTCTGGGGTAACGGCATTAAGGCCTTGACATTGACTATTGTGGACGGATTCTAGTAAAACTAGAAAAAAATGTCAAGTATAACTTAACATCGGCTATATACCTCTATTGCAAGGTACTTGTCATATACTAAACAGCATACTGGTAAATTTAAAATCACTATATAGAATATTTTTAAGGGATTTTTCTATTGAAAGGAGCATTACATATTTTTATTGCATATATTCATACTAGAATTCGCCCGCGGCTTCGCTCGCGTAAATGTAGGTTAGGTTAGTACTTTTTCTGGATGAATTGTACCTTGTATCCTTTTCTGTTCCCTTAACAACGTGCATGCAAAGTTGCATGATGATCGGTCAAGTAGTTAAGGCGCGAAAGAGTTACAAACAAACTCACGTTTATAATATTAGTTAGAAAGTTAGTATTTCAACGTTTTCGCACAATGTTTATTAAGATGAAATGGACCAGTTTCATAATGTCTAACGCAACAATGTACATGTACATTAATTAGATAATTGCTACGTAAAATATGACAAAAGCATAATCATACGTAATATAATATTAGCGGGCAATTAAGTCTTAGACTTCAATTAAAGCAACTGTAGTCTGAAAGCTGTTAGACTTTAACAAATCGTTTCTAAACGTCGAATAGAAGGAAACGAATCAATTAAAAACCTATTTGTGCGAGTAGTAATTACATACATATTGTTAGTCATAATATTATAACCATATATCTTGTTTACGACTGAAGATATCAAAAAGAAAAGTATTATTATCTGATAAAGCGTTTTAATTTATTTAATAGCAGCCATTTTCATAACATATAACCCTCTTCGTTAATAAAATTATTAATAATTATTATCTATAATTTAATAACATTATTTAATTATCGTTCTTAGTTTCCATTTCATTGCTTTTTTATTACATATTATTATTAATATTGTTAACTATAGTAGTTAACTGCATTTATTTTCTCTCTCGAGTCTCTTAAGCCTTTTCTTATTGCAAGAAGGGTAAGGCCATAGTCCACCGGTTCGCAGACTTTCTACACCTGAGAACATTAGGTAGAACTCTCAGACATGCAGGTTTGGTAAAGAGCTCAAGCACCCAATAATGTATGCACCGATTAGTGTCAAGTGCTCCAACCGTGCACAATATGTACTAGGCAATCATAAAATCAAATAGGTCGTTGCATAGCCAACCTTGAGTCCGCCTGACCCATGACCCGGAAGAGTGCAATGAAAGTAGAACTTTGTACAATACTTGAAAGACTTTCTCGCGGTTATGACCGCCTGGTATAGTGTGAACACATTTCGAACGGTTTTTGTACAATTTTGCAAGCTCCATAATTGGTGTTATGTTGAACAATCGGTTTTTACGGTGATTTTCTTAATGACGGCACGCCACACATCCCAAGAACAAATATTTTTTTTGGTGCTTATGAATTTTATTGTATGTACCGTTTTTATTTCAGCGTATCACATCCATCTTTGAATATTCTCGCGTGTCTATACCGTATGGTTACAAGAATGCATATCTATTGTTTTCTTTAATGACAATATGATGTTAAATAATAACGTACACAAGTTTAATTTTATCAAGAACATGAATGATAAATTATGCTTTATTTTTGCTAAAGTTGATGCTATTTCAACATGGCATGAATAGCTTCAAGATAAAAATCATGACACTGCGTGTGGAGCTTTTTTGTATTTGAATATTTATGCTGGTGCATTGAAAAATATTGAGTTACATACAACACTTGATTTCTTTAAGAAAATATTTTAGTTCATATAACAATGGCATATTTATATTTAAAACTGAACATAAAATGCATAAGTAGATAGTTTCACGTTGGTATTCCTAAAAGATTAGGAGGTATTGATACACATTTTGCCTAGGTTCTGTAGATATGACTATAAATGATTGCCGACTAACAGCTATCGAAAATGTCTTCAAATAAACACCCAAGAACACTTTACCCGTCTCGGGGATTGTGCCTGAGACCTCATACACAGCAGACGCGTTTACTATCGCTGTTAAATATATATGGAACACGATATAGCTATTTCCATTTAACAAAGAGGTATTATCCAGAAGCCGGATCATCACATTTCAAACCTAAAGCTGTGGACTCTATCAAGTTTAATGCGATTACAAAACCACCTGTCAAACATTGGATCCAACTCACAATGGCGAGTTAAATCCAATGTTTGACAAGTGGTTTAGTATAATCAAGTGTCAAGTTGATTCTTGGCACTTGATTAAATAGTTATATTTGCTTGGTTATTAAAAATAAAATAATAGGTATGTATACTACGCGATTTTGTTTTCGTGAAACTGATAAGTTAGTAGCGAAGTTCACGCTAAAATATTCTTTAAACATCTGTTAAATTATCATTGTAAAATGTAACGTTGCTAAACGTTGAAATATGCTACAGGAAAGACGCCAACATTCACTCATAAAAAAACAACTGAATGTCTTTAGCGAACAATTCGTACTTGAACTTGACCGATATTTCTTATACAATAGGCAATAATTGAATTTATTTCTAACAGAACTCAACGAGGCTATAGACTAAACTGGGAATTGAATGAGAAGAGCTAGCGGGCGTCGTGATCAATACCGTTAATCCATCATCCTAGTAACCTTATACTTCAACTTTTGAGGAAAACACTCCATAATTGCATCTCGCATCACATTTGACATCTTTCTCCGCATACATTTCACAAAAACGATCAGTACTAATCGTGCCCTTCTTCCCACGAAGCTACAAAGAAAAATCATTAGCTCTCGCCTCTCGACCCAAAAGCTTTTTTATTACCAAAAAGTCTTAACATTGTCAAGCAATGTTCGTCATGATTTCCGTAATATATTAAATAAGATTTGTTTAACGGTTATTGTCATTTTTTCACCATTCAATTTGGCTGATACCTGTTTTTACGGGTGGGCTTAAGCGTTGAGAACTATGTCAAATTGATAGCGATTAGCATCGCTCAGTTTCGTTTATTCTTTGTGCAAGAAGAAGATAATTCTGCTGAGATTTATGGTCGACTGAGACCATAAACGTATGGCCGTTCATAGTAACGGACCGTGAAGGATGTTGTGTCTAGCAATTACGGGATTGTTATAAGTTGCTTTAAGTTATTTAACTTCAAAACGGGATACTAAAGAATATACTTACATTATATATTACGAAACAGTTTGGACTAAAATACCAAAGCATGAATGTACCTATCCATTGATTTACGAATCACACTAAATAAAATAAGTATGGTCACATATGAATAATAAAATAAAATAAAAGATTTCAATCTGTGAAATGTTGGAATGTTAGACAGAATTAAAAACCTTTTGTGTTTGGCTGTCGGTGGGCCGCTGTCGCCTAAATAAAAATAATTTGAATGATATGATAAATTATTTAGCAACAGCAATTGACTTTACTTGTTATGGATGTTATTTTTAGAAATAAATACACAATCTCAAACATATTATGATGTAAAATGATAACAATTAATACTTTCACACAGAAAGTTAATCTGAGAGTTTATTTCCAAAAAGATAACAGTCCAACAATTACCATTGCCGCCGCAAATAATGATGGCAGTTAACAAATTAAAAACATGGCTTTACTCCAACCATTAAACTATAGATAAAATGACTCGTAAACCAAAATTGCCACCCAAGAACAAAGAAATTGAAATTACAGACGTTATTTATAGACGTGATGACATTATTTTATAAGACAGAAGTGGGCGAATCAGGCTGACCCAGACGAATGAAATTACTGAAACAGTATTCCTCTTCAAAATATCTGTTTAAGTGCTTATAAAGATTATATAGACTATAATGGCTGAACAGTCTCAGTTACTGTTACAATATGATGGGTAAACATAAATTTAAGTCGATCGCGCCATGAGCTTACGAGAATAAATGCATACCAAATGTAATGACAGTGGTAATATTCTTAAGATTATAAAGGTGTTATTAAGAGCAAGAGCTTGGCTCTTAGTACATAGACGAAATATTGCAATCATAAAGTGTCTAATCAATGCGATCTTTGTGATCTATGTGGCGTAAATTAACTAGATTAAATGAAGCATATTATTATGGCACTTAAAATCAATCCAATCCAATCTTCGATGTTATTAAAATACTTTATACGAATATTATCGCGGTTTATTTGAGAAACATATTTTACATAATCCTACTAACATTATATACCTATGTGAAGGTTTGTGAGGATCAATGGATGGTTTGTTACTCCATCACGCAAAAGCTACTGAACAGATTTTTATGAAACCTTACAGTATTATTGTTTATCCATCAGAATAGCATATAGGCTACTAACAAATTGTAACATAAATCTGAATTAACGTGAGCGAAGCTACGGTCAAAATTTAGTATTTGCATATAAGTTACTAATATTATCTTCGAAGTAACCTTTACCAGATCATGTTTGATATAATTTCGATACTTTCATAAGGTTGTTTGTTATAGCAGTTTCTATGTAAGTAGTGTTCTAAAAATTTTGTCTGAGAACAGTAACTGTTATTATAGGTTCAATAAAAGTGGCCATAGTCACGTATTCTTGTTGATTGATCAACGACTACTGAGGTTAAACAATCTTACGTGCAGACAGACAGTATACCAATAAATTACCAGTTAGTGGTATTTTGGACGTCTGCCGTTTACGTCAACAATAAGAACCCAAAAGATAAGAGGTACCGAATTTATATTGGCTATTTATGTCTTTCGCACCGTGAGCCTATAAATATTAGTACCATGTTTAGACCAAATTATGCTTTGAATAATAATAATAGTGCACTTGATGAATATGACATAGTGTGGAAACGCTACACCAAATGTGAAAAATATAAATTAATTAATTAACATTTTAAAAACGTTAATATTTTATGCACTGACCAAGTGTACAGTAAGAACAACGTCGAAAAATAAATATGTCTCTTCACCCAACCAGACTTTACACCGAAACCAAATAAATCTTTTGCAAAAATACGGTACTTATTCTCAGTGAACATTTCTGTCGCATATTTTTACTTCAACTCGTAATTTGCATATTACTTATATAACGTCCATGTACCGGTTAAATGTAACATTAATCGCGAGTACCGGTATCTACAGTATGAGCTTGGTTTACAAGCTTCAGTAGAATCCATTTATGTAAACATGAATTAACTAATATAGCAGAGCGATAGCCTAACGGGAAACCGTTAGACTGCCGCACAGAGGTCTCGAGTTCGATTCCAAGGTGCGCATCTCTGACTTTTCGTAGTTATGTACGTATTTAATAACTAATTATCGCTCGCTTTAACGGTGACGGAAAACATGGTGAGGAAACCTGCATATCTGAGTTCTCCATAATGCTCTCAAAGATATGTGAAGTCTGCCAACCCGCACTGGGCCAGCGTGGTAGACTATGGCCTAACCCTTTTCACACTGAGAAGAGGCCCGTACCCAGCAGTGGGACAGTTTAATACAGGGTTGATATTACGTATAAATATTATATATGCAATCAAATTGTATAACACTGCGATCATGTTCGTTTACAAGTGGGTCTTCTCCTTATTTTCTATCTGCTTCACTTATTACAGTCATCCTAACTGATATTATAAATACAAATGTCTTTTTAATTGTTTAATTATTTATTTGTTACGCTTTTACGCCTTAACTACTCGACCGATCGTCGTGAAATTTCGCATACTCGCTGTCAGGGGAACAAATGCTTGCCTTTCATACAGAAAAAAGTACTTTTACTAATCTAACCTTACCTACATTTATGCGAGCGAAGCCGCAGGAAAAATGTAATAGTTTATAATCAGTTCTAAATAGACGATTTAGTTAGAACTGTATTTTAAATCATTCTAGAGCAATTTGAATTAATGAGATTGGCATGCGATAACTTATTCTAATTCTAGACTTTTAAAGGCAATAATAATTTATTATAAGTAAAAACGGAAGCTTTAAGTGGTGATCTTGTCATCTGATATCTTCCTATCAATCTATTACAACGGTTTAGCACACGAATAGCTGAAGAAATGATGTTAAATTGGTGTTGGATACTACAGTTAAACGTCTGGCCTTACTGTAAAAATATTAAGTGTTGAAGTTAATTACCTCGACTGCATGGATGGCGAATTGGTTTAAGTGGTCGTCTCGCCACTAGCACTGCACCAAGTGTTATGTGTTCGAATCCCACACGGGACAAATAATTCTGTGATCCACAAATGTTTGTTTCGAGTCTGGATGTTCTTTGCGTCCGTTGCTTGAATGTATGTAAAGTCCCCCGCGATACAAGAATTATATTCCTAGTTCGGGAGTTGTCTTTTAATCCTTCTTCTCCCAAGCCTTTATTATTCTCAAGTCACTTAGGGTCGGCTTTTCTAGTCTAAACTGTTTTGACTGGATATCAGTTTTTACACGGAGCGGCTGCCACCTGACCTCCACAACCCGAAGGCTAACGATATCCTAAGGCTAGACCAGTGTCAGGATATTATAGGGCACTGACTTCCCAATAACGACTGCCATAGATGTTCATGGCAGCCGGGACCAACGGCTTAACATGCTCTCCGAGGCACGGAGCGGGCGATAATTGTCAATCAATACGCACATAATTTCGAAAAGTCATATAACTTCTGAAAGTCAGAGGTGCGCGACGTGGGTCCGAACACGAGACCCTCTGCATTGCAGTCTGTTGGTCTCCCCACTGAGCTATCGCTGCTTACTTAAGGGAGTTCTCTTTTAATAAAACAAATAAAAATCCTAAGTAATGTTACCTTTTGTATACACTGTTTTACTAGGACTAAATTATAGACCATCCATGATCCCGTTGACATTAAAAATTATATATTGGCAATATTACGGTACAAGTAGTACAATGCAAAGATATTTGTTCTTAATATTAAGGTGCAAGTTAATAATAGAAATCATAACTAATATTATAAATGCGAATGTGAGTTTGTCTGTTTGTTACGCTTCCACGCCTCAACTATTCGACCAATTGTCATGAAATTTCGCCTACACGTTTTAATAGACATAGGGAACTCCTATACATAAAAAGATCTATTACTAACCTAACCAATATTTACGCAAGCCAAGTCATAGGCATAAACTAGCTAAACATAAATTACTTATATTCACGGTTCCAGTAGTATTTATTCTACTCTCGATAATACAAAAAGGAAAGCCAGTAAGTTTTAACTGAGACCTACAGGTAAAATTCATTGTAATATTTTATCCAAATGAAATTCAACAATTCACACGACACAACTAAATAATTCCAATGCTTCAATATTGTACCAAAAATCAAATGACACCAGGATACATTAAGCAGTAACTCCTAAAGACTCAATTGAGGTACAATATGATGTCCCAGTTCACAAGATGACTGCCATTAAAATAGTATTACGGAATAATGACTCCTATCGTGGGATTGAGGATAACGATTTTTTGTCAAGCGTCATCATATCGTATTGGCTTAGCATCTCAGGAGTGAATGATTTATTGGTATACCTATGTCCGGTTATTTGAAAATGCCATCGGCATTATTTGTTCGTGGTACAAGCTAATCATTATAACATAGTATATTATTACTGCATTTGAAGAACTATTAACTATTTTCTTATTTGTTTAACAAGATATTTTATTTATTGGTGGGATAGAAGCAACCAAATAACTGGCCTCTTTTCACTTTTGAATATAATTCCTCGACTAGCCGCGGAATTTCGTATAATGATTATTTAGGAAATACATTATCTGCATTTTACTTTGTGGCGACTCCGCACAGACGAAGAAGTTCCGCCTATTTTAAACAGATGGCGACACAATTGTGCTCGAAAGACGTCATACTATTCTGCATCGCACAAGTGGAGTTTATACAGCGACTAAGTATATATATATACAAGCTCCCGACATCAACTGTCGGGCCGCTGTCCTCCAGACACGATCAACCAGCCAAGTCGGATGAACCTCCCTTTGTGTTGGAGGGACATCACACCCTGTTCTTCCACAATTTTGCACATACACATAAAACAGTGTATTTTTCGGTGGATTAAGACTTGAATGGGTTCCATTGCTAGAATCTTTCATCATTGTGAACACTGTGATAACTAAAGCAAATGATAAAATATGTTTAAATATATTAACTGCGGCATCAGTAGATACTTTACTAATAAGAAAGTCCTCGGATATTGTATATATTAAGTATATGTACATACATAAACATATTTGAAAACCAAGTGATCGTGTGATATTCACAGTTAAGAATATTTATAATGACGTATCTTGCAAACCATCTATAATATTTACAGCAAAATGTAAAAATAAAAACGACTCAAAAACAGCAGTAATTTAAAAAAGTTATACACCTCAAGTTAGTTCCATGAGAGCGATCTCGTTAAATCGTAATACCAGAGCAGCATAAATGTTGAAGAGATCGTCACGCTTCACAATAGATGAATTAATTACAATTATTCCTCAATCTTACGGCTAAACTATCTGGTTAACTATAGTTAACGGTTTTGTGAGTCAACGGCATCGGTTAACTGATTTTCGAGCGGTAAACCAAGTTATCTTTTAAATATTGAACATATATTAATTAATGAGCACTTTGGTGTAAATTACACATTGACAGTTACCAGATTTTGAGGTTTCAGATGAAAGTAAAATGCTAGTAGTGCTAATAATATTTATCTATATTATATCTCGTCTACTACTGTTAGATTTTTCTAGGCATTAATATCCTCAACAGGTGCTTATAATATGTTCACTCCTTGTTACTTAATTTTATGTAATAATGTTTGAAACTGTTGACTTTAGCTTGGTTGACAAGTCGGATGACTTGACTTGTCGACCAAACTATAGTACTAGCTTATATTATATGCGAATGTAAGTTTGTTTGTAAATCTTTCATGCCTTAACTACTCGACCGACCATCATCAAATTTCTCATACACTTCGTCAGGGGCACAGAAAAGGACATAGATTACCATTCATCTAGAAAAAATCTACTGTTCCCAAGTGGCCGAGAGCAAAAGCAATGTATAAATATTTTATTAATATCCTCTATTGGTCTAAATGCTACGAAAACATTGGTATTAATTAATTGATGCTGTCTAGCGTCCATTAGTTTTAATAAAACGATATTATATTACACTGTTATTTTAGCTCGTACATCGCTTAAAATAAATTGGTAAATACCAGAGAAAACTACACTGACAAAAACTTCCATTTCTTAAAAGTGCAAATAAAATTTATTCGGTCTATGAATCAAATGTTTATACAGCACGTCATCTAATAAAAAATACCCGTTAGATACTCTTCATTTTCAGCCATTACCATACAATCACAAATGTATTTATAACACAAATAAATATAACGCGAATCATCACTCAACCACAAGAAATAAACACTCATTGTTCAATCAATAACGAAATCATTCGCGAAATTGTTCACCTGACCGACAACTCCAATTCCTATGGAGTGGCGTCACAAATGTCAAGCAACAACTCATAAAAAACATGAATGAGAATCTCACACAAAGAACAGTTCTTGCTATTTATTTTCGACTCAATAATGACACCGCGAAACCCGTAAAGACAGATATCTCAGATCGATTAAATTGAAAACTATTTCTAGCAACAAATTTGAAAAAGGAATGCTTGAAAAATTTATTGATACAATTCTTTGGTATTGTGTTTCTTTTCTATTTTTATTTCGCTATTTAGAAAATAAATGAGCAGCATTATCCCGTAGCTCAGCAAAAGTGGGTACCGATCTTATTAAATTCTCTGCTTGGAGCAATGGATGTGGTCTATTTTAAAGTCGTGTGGTAGCTGCTTCTATTTTCTGAAATTCTATTTAAAATTCAAGTTAAAGAAACACTTAGTCTCGTTGGATACGATTTCTGAAAGTTTTAACAAAAGTGCATCTGAATTGTTGTTATTTTGACTCTTTAGCGAATTCGATTCGAGCTATTGTGTATCCACTTGAATGATTATATAAATGGCGAGACTATTAAAATATTTAAAAATGCATCCAGATAGAACTAACTCATCATTTGTTTTATTTTTTATATCATGCTTTTATAACTTGACCTGTATCTAGTCATTGTTGTTATCAAATTGTATTCTACTTCCAGACTGTCAAATAACTTAGAATTTTAGTCACAATTTAGTACTGAAACCAATATAATTATTTAAAACATTTATTTATACATAAAATCGTATAAGTGTAACGAACGTTGTTTGAATAAATTAAAGTACTTAACGTAAACGTACAAAACCAATGTTGTTATAATTCACTGATCCGAATAAGTGTAGAACAAGAAGAAGTAATTTTTTTTACTTTTTTAATTATTTCATAGTACCCGCTATGATGTATGATGAGTTAAAATGTATAATAAAACGTTAAAACATTAGGTGGTGGTGTAAGGGTAAACATATGTATGTACTTGTTGCATGATGTTTGAATGTGAGGGGGGAAAATGTATGCTAAATATAGATAATATTGTTAATTACATATAAATAAATTGCTAGTACGACCTAACTGAGTGGTTGCGGGCAAACGACTGCCGCTCGACGCTATCACATACTTGCGCCTGACTACAAAACGAATGCGTTAGTAGTATCACAAACAAAAGCCATATCGTTGACAATTTTAAATACAAAAGATTTTTTTTTTATTAAATCCTTTCAAATATTATTCGGGTATATCTAAATGCAGAAATAATAAACGAATATTTAAAAACAAAAATAGTTCAAGGAGCAGAGTTTCCATGAGAACAATGAAGCATTTAGTTATGACTTTTCTAAGACAAGGTGTCTTAAAAAAATAAAAACGAAATGCTGTTTTACGAATCGTTCTAGTGACGACTTTACAAACATTCAAAAAACGGACACAAAAAACTAACGTGGGGTTTCCGCAAACATAAGCAAAGTTACGTATCTAACGAAAGTTATAAGTCTTAAAAGAAAAGTTCAAGAACGCAAATGCTATAAAATGATAAATATAGTCTGATTTCCGTATCATTATCCTCCCAGTACTTATTTTTTTTACAAGACATCTCCGATCTAGTTATAATACCTGTATCGCGGAGACTTTACAAACATTTAGACAACAGACACAAAGAAGAAACAGATGTTACTTGTTTTTATAGCGCTTGTAGACGAGCGCGGATAGTAGGCACAGGTTGTGATACTTGCACGCGTTGTATGCATATTACTCCACGCTATATTTTAGCATAGTGATTTAAGGTCTCTGATATCATAAACTTATTTTCTGACTACACAGTCAGAAAACTAGTCTATGATAGCAGTATAGGTAATGTAAACTTCGAGATACCTACAAATTGCGACATTACCATTACATTTACATTACATTCAAAGTACTTAATACCATAATTTCTATACAAACAGCTGATACGAAAGCGAAAGATAAGTATGTAAAAAAGAAAGCACCAAACAAACTGTGTTCAAAAACTCGACGCTTGAATTGACAGGTACTCATTTTATATGATGTTCACGATACACAGGCGTGGTAGCTGTCAAACGTTGATGAATTGGCGCTTGTTTTCAAATTACTACTTGTTGGGTATTTTTTTGGTGCACGAAGCAAATTTGCGTGTCATAAGCTGTTGCAGGTCAAATGTTTGTTTGTGTATTCTTGATACATACTTAGATGAGAGCGGAAGGAGAAGGGATAAGCATAGGTGTATGTTAATACATTCATACATACATAGATGGAAAAGGCGGAAGACTGGGTAATCTGAGGCGTATGGCTACTGCCTTTGTAAGCTTGGCTTTTAAGGTGCTAAAGAATAGTGGTCGAGTTTATGGCAGGCGAATTTCAGACTCAATGCTGCAACTGAGAATCTCCTTATATAAAAGGTCAATTACACTTTAATATTTCTGTAAATTGAACCTCAGAACTTACGATCGACGCTCATCAGCAAATATCAACGCAAATTTGCTAATCATCAAATAAGTCTTGATAAATATAATAAATAAAATAATACACCGCAATTCCTCTTAACATTTTTTGTATTTACTTTCATGATACTGATGACAGAAACTTTCACACAAGTGCCAACAATGTTGGTACAAAGCTGCTTAGAAGACGAACACGATTCCATATTTAAGTTTATATCCTAATATATAGAACAGCGATAGCTCAGTTGGGAGACCAACAGACTACAATGCAGAGGGTCTCGGGTTCGAACCCACGTCGCGCACCTCTGACTTTAAAAAGTTACATGACTTTTCGAAATTATGTGCGTATTGATTGACAATTATCGCCTGCTCCGTGAGAGCACGTTAAGCCGTCGGTCCCGGCTGCCATGAACATCTATGGCAGTACCATAGATGTTCATGGCAGTGCCAGTGACAGTAATCTAAGTCAGTGCCCTATAATATCCTGTCGCTGGTCTAGCCTTAGGGTATCGTTAGCCTTCGAGTTGCGGAGGTCAGGTGGCAGCCGCTCCGTGTAAAAACTGATATCCAGTCAAATCCGGTTAGACTAGAAAACCGACCCCAAAAGTGACTTGGGAATGATAAAGGCTATGGAGAAGAATATCCTAATATTTAGACCGCTTTGGTGACGCAGCGGTCATGGATGCGACTGCTATTACTTAAAGTATCGGATTCTGTTCCCAGATTGGCAAAAATGTGATTGGGTGTTTCTGCTCGGTGGCCCAAAACCATAGTTGGCCAAATTTGGGTGTAATACACCAACTTCGCATACCCCTTCAGTGTATATCATTAAAGGGGTATTCGAAGGCGTGAAACTATGTACATATATATGTATATAACATAATTAAAGCTTAACAGATTCTCGATTAAAGCTTTTGATAAACTGGGTTTTACACGCCTTAAATTTCTTTATACCCTAATTTATTGAGGAAAATAAGGAATGGTCACATAAGCAATCTTTAAAAAGTAATTCAGTTTATTTTTTATCCACATGAACGTCGAATGTCAGTTTGGTAAATTTCCACCTAAGACTGTACAAAAGACGTCCAATGATAAGCTCTAGAAGCCTTAATATTTCGCGTTGCATTCCAAACCAAAAATCATAGATTTTTATTAATCATATGGTGGTACAAAGTAACGTAGTTTATACTATAAGTTGAACCCTATATTATCTTATCTTGTTTGGGGGTCAGTCAGTCTGTACTGTCTGTACCGGCGACACTTCGACCCAGTGGGATCTTTTGTGTCGACTTCTCCAATAACGCCTGCCATAGATGTTCATGGCAACCGGGATCGACGGCTTAACGTGCTCTCCGAGGCACGGAGCAGGCGATAATTGTCAATCAATACGCACATAATTTCGAAATGTCATATAACTGCCGAAAGTCAGAGGTGCGCGACGTGGGTTCGAACCCGAGACCCTCTGCATTGCAGTCTGTTGGTCTCCCCACTGAGCTATCGCTGCTCAAGTTGAACCCTAAGTTACCAATCTCTGGTAACCGCATATAAATCTGTTAAATGGGTCGACAGTAATTCCAAAACAAATATGTAGAAAGACAACATTTGTGAATACCTTTGTTTTGAATTCTTGTCCCTCTAAATAATCGATACCAATTACTTTTCAAAAATATCTTTAATGTAGATACAGCTTTGTTACTGTTTTAAATTAGTATAAATAAATGAAAAGTTTTCTGAATAATGCCAGCCTCATTACACTTTTACGTTGAATACAAGACTTTACCCCTAAAATAAGAAAAAATATGAACACGTTCATCAACGATGAATTGAGAGCCTTTACACACCTTCGGAAAGTTTTTAAAGAGCTCCAAGCAGGTTTCTCCCTGATATTATCCTTGTTTACCGTTAAGTTATAAACATAACTCAAAAATTTAAAAAGATGAGTAGTTCTTTCGCCCACGAAGTACTGTGGCGCTGTGTTGAATAAAAAAAGTACTTAAATTTGATGATTTTCTATTTTTGTATCACACACTTTTAGGCTGATAAGGATATGTATGTTCAAATTTATTTCAGTTAATTTAACGGGCGATATAAAAATGAAAAATGAAAGAATAAAAATAATAATTTATCATTAGATAATCTAAAAAAGTCTTAAGGAGTGGGATAAATTTGACCAAGTTTCAAGATTCTAAACGTATACGAACAAGTTACGAAAACAAAACTGAGAGATTAAACGACTAATATTTTTGATATTTTTAAATTTGCTATAAATTGTAGTTGCAAATTTCATTTTTGGTAACCTGTCCAACTAAGCATCATTTTTATGTTATGATTGGGGTAAAATCGGTAGTGTAATTGGTTACCGTAATCATTAAGATACAGCCGCTTCTTTAATTAATCTCGTAAAATAAATAACTGCAGCACTAAAAGTGAATCAGCCTGTAAGTTACTTTTAGTGCACTCTAAATGCAGTGTATCGCGGACACTATGTAATGATCAAAGCAATGAACATAAAGAACATATTAAATCAGCACAAAAGACATCACAATTTTTCGTCTTGTTGGGACATGTAACGCTATATTTAAGCAAGGTGACATTTAAAACAAATCAATTTGTTTTGCAAATAGAACTTGGCAGTAAAGTAAAAACGTTAATAATTATGTTTTAATAACAATTTGAGTAAAATATCACTATTACTCTTAATGACACTTCAAGCTAAGCTAAAATTGTGTTGGGCGTGCATTCACGTCGTTATGCAATGGTAATATCTGACGACTTCTAGATCGCAAGTCTGTTCCGTTAAGCTACGACTGCTTCAAATACATCTTAAGATCTCATCTTAATTATTCTATTAATATTATTAATGTGAAAGTTTCTGCAGATGTTCGAATGTTTTTTACTCAATCAAGAATAAACTCCTTAAAATGGGCTTGAAAGAAACTTGAAACACAGCCAGACCATTCCATACCACCATCATCTCACCAGATATGGTACATAGGATGTTTTATCCCGGTATGTGTTCATTAAGAATATACGCAAGCAATTTTAAATAATATTTTTCCTTTTATGTGTATTATATTAGCACTCTTAATAGCAGTTATATTGCAAATCACCGTGAACATTATAATCACCGAAGTTATGCGTTGAATTATTTTTCACTTTAATAATTAGCTTGAAGGGTATCGAACCTTTTTGAGATCATTTATCATTGGAACAGGTTTATTCAATTAAGTTTTTGAATTATGACGTTGTGTGAAATAATTACATTGAAATCATGCGCATAAAGTCGAATTAGTGTTTGGGCACCATGATTGTGTTATTATGACATGGATAAATATTTCCAACTGATGTATCTTTATACTCATTCCAATAAAATGTAAATAATTCAAGTAACTTTTCCGTCTTGTTTTATTTGGCAAACAAATGCAAGACTTCCATGCAATGCAGGGTTTCCATTAAATTGGCCTTTGTAGGTTTTTATAAGATAGCATTTTTTTATTATCTAACCTGATTTATGTAATTTTTACCAGTGTAGTAGTAAATTAGTTTGTCTTATTGGGGCAGTGGTATTTCTAGGCCTGGCCAAGTGTTTTGGCATTTTAATAGCACGGATTAAGAACTAAGTCCGATAGTCGTCACTAGACTTGCCGCCTATTATGTTCTGGAACTAAAGATGGAAAAAAAAAGAAAACTATAGATGGCGAAGTGTGGGAAAAAAAGATGGAAAAAAAAGAAAACTATAGATGGCGAAGTGTGGGTGTAATACACCTTCGCCTACCCCGACGGGGTAGAGGCTATGTCTTTATATATATAAATCTTCTGTGCGTGTGTTTGTAATTAAACTCCTCCTAAACGGTTGGACCGATTTTGATGAAATTTTTTGTGTATTCAAGTGGATTTGAGAATGGTTTAGGATTTTTGTAAACTATCAACTGCGTTTAATAACAAAAAGGAGAGAGGTCTTTTAAAACTAACTATAAGACAGCAATATTTATTTTTAAGAGACGGGCAACAGTTCCTTTTTATTAGCTGCTACGGAGAATTTCTTGTCTGAAAATCTCAATTACACTTTTTCCGGACTTATTGATCGAACTCGAAACCTTGTAGTGGCAGACCAACAGTTACTGCTTCTGTGTATTTGTGTAACCGTAAATTAAATTCAAATTGAATAAAAAAGCTAACTAACGATAACTATCTATAATAACGAATATTAACAACAAGTAACAATAACAAGTACTTTATTATAGTATCGAGCTATTACTCAAACTAAGTCAGCTGTTTGTTCATAGCTAGGGTCGGCTGGGGCCATCGTGTTATTTAATGGTTTAAACGGTGATCCATCACAACTTGATCCGTTGTAATATTTTAACTCAATACTTAACTTACTGCTACTTAAGTTCTCATATTATCTCTACAGATGATTGTTTTTTATTCCTGTTACTAAACTTGAACTAACTTATTTTATTCTGAGTGTAGTTTGAAATTCCGAAGAATTTTTAGAAAGCCTAGGTTGGTTTTTGGTGTGAGTTTGAGTCACAAATCCGCTGCCAGTGTTCGCTGCCTGTTTAATTTTTACACTTTTTAAATTTTAATTTTTAATCTTTACACGACTATAGATAAAATTTGTGTGATCAACAAATATAATAATATGAGCCCTGTATATAAACTGTTTCACCACTGCGAAGGAGCCTCTTCTCAATGTGAGAACTATTAGACCACAGTCCAATATTATCTGCCTATATTGATAGGTGAAGTCAAGCCAACATTTTAGTTCTTCACTATCGAATGCAAATAAATTTTCGTGGACACCTGCTTACGAGTTGTGAACCCCCATTTTTTGTCTCGCCAACGTAGACCCCTGTCGAGTCACCCGTGGACCCCTGGGGGTCCACCTGACCACTTTGGGAACTAAGGGTTTAAATAGTTGTTCGGAATATGGGAGTACTTTATTTCCGTAGTTCTTAATCCTAAAATCGCTAGATATCCTATTAAATAATATTAATATTTAAAATTCACCGCACTAGGGCTATAAAAACTATTTTTTTATACCAACTGCTATTTTATGATAACAACTGTGATATTTATTTTCATATGTTCTAATATAAATAACTAATTTCCGCTCACGGCTTCGCTGACGTGATAAATTATTAAAACATAACTTAATACTCACGGAGGGTGTAGCTTTCTATCAGTTTTTAGAATTGGCTTAGTAGTGTTACATTCGCTACATATACATTTAAACAAACAAATTTGACCTCTTTTGGTATTATTATACGTATTTTTATAATGGTCAAACTTGATTATATCGTGTTCAAGATTTTTCTTTTATCAGTATTAAGACTGTCAGTGTCACAATGACTATTTTGCATGAGGTCTTTTATTTGATTTCCGAGACCGGGTTTTTTGATTTTTCTGTTAAGATATTCAGAAGCAGCACAGCGCCTGGAATTGGCCCGGAGAACAGAAATAGGCTCACCTCCCCATTATGTGGGTTCCAAAATCAAATCTATCGAAAATATAATACAGCCTAGCCCTCAGGGAATATTGCCACAGGGGAACCTATTTATATACTCCCGCCTATGCGTGTGACTGTAAATGTATGCAAAGAATTTTGTTTTGAAAGACAATAATAAAAAAATGTGCGTGACCGACATGAATAAACATAAAATATACTTATGTCCAAATATTATTGTGTAATAAATCAAAACTGTTACTTTTTCATTGTGAATAGAAAACGTAAATAAAAGTTTTAATCTACCAGAAATAATTATAGTATCCATATTATAATTATAACTGCCTCCGTGGCGCAGCGGTAGTGAATGCGACTGCTGTGCATGAGGTCTTGGGTTCGTATCCCGGGTCGGGCCAACAAAAATGTTATTGGATTTTCTGTATAGAAATCTCAATACGAGCCCGGAGTTAGGAAGTTGGCGGTGATTGACACGACAGCACGTAAATCGGTTCTTGCGCCTAATCTCTCTCCGGTCGTGTCGGATTATTCGTCACATCGAATCATAAGGGTTAGGTAACAGAGAGTGCACTTGTGTTTGCGCACATACTTGTGCACTATAATATCTCCTGCGTAGATGGCCAGTCTACATTAAGATTGGCTGTATCATAAGTGATAAACAATAGGCTGATAGATTTATCGACTGTTTTAAAAGAAACACTATTTATCAAGCCGAAGAACAAACTCTAAAACTAGTGGGCAGGAAAAAAGCGCATATGAATGATAAATAACGCAACACCGTTATATCAACAACAATGTATTTATTCACGTTATAGATCAAAAACTGACGGAACGAGGTTCTTAAACCATTTATAATAGAAACAGAAACTCTAATAGATCGCAACAAGCAATATCTCTTAAACTTCATTACTTTAGACATTATAACTGTCAGTTCAAGGTGGTACTAAGATAAACATACCGCTTCTTATTAGATTGTTTTGACAGCTATTGTAATAGGATAAGTGAAAGCGTTATTCCGGAACAATTTTTTCACTGCTATTTTAAAAGCTACTTTCGTTTTCACATCACTAAGATAGTTATGTGAAATACTTGATCGATTCCAGTGACTTTTTCCTTTTTAATTCGCTGTGTCTAACGTTCATTTGCGTTCGAATCGTGTTTGTTTTTTTGAATTAAGAACTTATTTAACAGTCGTTTAAATTTAGAATAGGTTTTAAATCGATTGGATTCATCGGTGAGAGATAGTAACAAGACGACCTAAACGAATTGCCAGTCAGTGCTAAATTTCACTTAGCGATGAATACCTACATTTTACTAGTAATCTGAATCTGCCTTGGTCCCGTGGTATTTAGGTTTAAAATTGACGCTGACCGTAAAGTCTTTTAGAATGGACAAAATGTTATATGGTTTTTCTGTTCGGAAATTCTTAGTATCAACAACAAACTGACTGGTGAGGTAGCTGTGGAGTGCTCTATTACGAAATATGTAAATCATCGTCAGCAAAATATGGGTCATAACACTATCTATACACCAACTGAGTTTTAATTCATTTAAAAGTGTATATAAACTCACTTTTGTGTATATTCAATAATAGCCATAGAACATTCATGGTTCGGTTTGTGTATGTAGTACATAGTTGCATGAAATAGCGAGCATGCCTATTCAACATGTCTGTGCCCGACGCAAGTAGGTGACGTGGGTAACATATGCAAGATACTTGGATAATCTACATACGCGAGTCAATCAGACGAGTTGGTTGATTCTGTCTTTTACACAATGCATACTACTAACCATCTTGCGCTTGTTGCTTGCATCGTGTACAATCCTAACTGATATTATAAATGCTAATGGTAGTTTGTTTATTTATTACGCTTTCATTGCTTGATTACGTTACCAATCACCATGCAAATTTGCATACACGTTGTTAGGATACAGAAAAGGACAAAATTATGCTATCTTTCATCAAGTTATTGTTCCCGATGGATATAAATTTATTGACAAAATGTATTATAACGTAAGCGAAGCCGCAGGTAAAATGTAGTATTCAATAGATTCTCATAAAGCAATAAATTAGGCTGCGTAGTTTGTAGCAAAATAAATAATCCTTACTAATGTTATAAACGCGAAAGTTTGTATGGATGTATGGATGTTTGTTACTCTTTCACGCAAAAACTACTGGACCGATTGCGGTGAAACTTGGTACATAGATAGCTGGAGACCTAGATTCACACATAGGCTACTTATCCCGGTGAAACCGCAGGGAAAAACTAGTTATCATATTTTCATTTAAGTAATGGCTACTTTAATTCGTAGTGACAGCTTTATTGTCCATTATACACGACAGAAATCTTTATCTCTTTTGTGCATTATAAAAGACGCTAATAAGTATAAATTAGTAATAAATCATGATTATGTGATAGAACAGAATTATTTTTCTTTTTCGAAACTTATTTTTATTTTGCTCGTCAAAATAACCACACTCCGCCTGATGGTAAGCAATCGTGTGGTCTAAGAGCAGTGGCCTCCACAACGTCCTCATAGCAGCTGAGGCGATGTTGAGGTCTCTACTTTGACGGCCTGAAAAGGTGCTTTTTCACGCCCTGCTTAAAAGACCCAGGATTGAAAGAAGAAGGAAATACGTGCCTTGGCCTTGTTATGCGGGGGACTTTAAAAACATCTATACAACGAACCCAAAGATCACCCAGACTCGGAACAATTATTTTTATATCACTCAATTTTTCGACCCGTGTGTATATAATATTTAAGACCAAAGCAGAATAATAACGTAAGTAAGGATTTAGTCGATTTCCAGAAAAGGCTTTCAGACTCTATTTGCACTAAGTAAAGAAGTGGAGGAAATAAAGGAAGAAAAACAAGAAGAACCGAGCCCAGATGATACACAAGATTAGAGTAGAAGAGAAGAAGACATGAATGCGAAATTAAGATGTCCGATTTATATGACATACGCCTACATTTAGACCTATATCAACAAGTTTATGCTTTCTATAATACTGACTTTTGCCCGTGAGATCGTTCGCGTAAAAGTAGGTTAGATTATGATAGTAACAGTATTTTTTAAAAATAAAATATAGCCTATGTTATTCGGTGATAATATAGTTTATCAGTGGTATTTATTTTTTTAAATCGGTTGGGTAGTTTTTGAGTTAAGCCCTTACAAACAAACATAAGGCCTCATTGTAATATTATATATTCTACTCATTGTAATATATATAGATAATCTAGGGACAATTTAGACGTGGCTTTCCATTAGAAACCAGAACACAAAGAACATACAAACGCAAGTATTATTTTTTTAAATCGATTGAGTAGTTTTTGACTTAAGCCTTACAAACAAACGAACAAAGATCAAATTTTCCTCTTTATAATGTTAGTATGGAGTAGTAATATTATTGATACACGAAGTAAAACCCACAGTCTAACTAATTGCGGTGGCAACTTTAATTTCTTTTATACAGAATACCAAACGACAATAAATCTTGTAGAAGCAACACTTCATTAATTATTTACGCAAGCATCGCCTTCAATTTATAGGCGCTTTAGTATCAGCGAACAACAAAAAATATACTATCATTATTCAGACCAAGAAAAGCTATCTTCGAATATCACCAATAAGTTTCGCTCCGACAATAGTACTTATAAGACCAGATAGCAATGACCAAATAAACAAGAGCCCTTTCATCTCTCTCATGTTTGGATATTTAGTTGTAAATGTCGAGAATGTAAAGGAGCGCGGGGCTCTTATGGACTGGCTGGTTGATATAAATTGTTGGCAGTATTGAAATACACCTCGGCATTCTTGTGTGAATGCATTGAGTCGCTAGCGTGCTATAGATGGGGACGGATATTATTTTTAATGAATATATATGCATATTTTTAAAATTATTACTGTAATAAAGATGCTTCGCTCCTTGGCTTTATGAGCCTAGAAGCTACGCATTGTGATTAAATGTGGCATTTTTGTGTGCTATCTTTAAAATGCATACCTATTAAATATTACTAGCGGTCGCCTAGTATTCAAAATTCGACCAAAATTCCTAAGCTTGCTACATTATTTTCTGTTTTTCTTTATTACATACAAATAAGGTATAGGTAACCTTAGCTACAAAGAATTGTACGACGTCAGACGAACAATGCCGAAATACTATAAACGCGATTTGACTGCGTGTGTCAAATGTATGGTTGTGTGCGTGTACTGTTTTTTCATTAATTTAATGTATTTCTAATGCATATTTTACAAAAATATTAGGATTCGCCCCTCCTTCTCCATATAAAATTTAACTGTGCCAAATTTCATTCTCCTCCGTCCGCGCAATTTTCGTAAAAAGGGGTAGAAAGTTTATGCTTCACGTTTTAATATATAGATATGGCACACATTAATTTCTTTCGTAAATATTATGTGATAGAATTTGGCAGTCACTTTATATGTACTTTTTTACTTTTCAAATCTAAATATATCTATACTAATATTATAAAGGAGAAAGATTAGATTTTTTGCTTGCTTGTAAGAATTTAACTCAAAAATTACTTAACAGATTTTAAAATTCTTTCACCATTAGAAAGCTATATTATCATCGAATAATATAGGCTATATTTTGAATACAAAAAGTACTGTTTTAACATAACATAACCTAACCTACTTTTATACGGGCGAAGACGAGGGCGAAAGCTAGTTTTATAAAATCTTAATAATTCTAGATTTATTATAATTGAAAATCTTGTTTTAGATTTTTCGCTTATAAGTTTGCGATTTGCACTACATATTTGGTTTACATATACATGGAAAACAAAATTAATAAAAATACCAGAGAATTTATTTCTATCATTATTCTTCATAATTCCTACATTTCTACAAATGTCTGTTAAAACATTCAATCTCGCCAGATCTTTTAAATTAAACAAAATTTGAAAAAGGAGATCTTCGACCTTAATATATAATGACTGAGATTAAAATTCAAGAAAAGCAAATTTTTGTGACGTGTTATCACATAATTATATGTAATTGCCTTACTTAACTCAAACAAAAAAGCGACCGAAACAAGAAAGCTCAGTTAAAATTATGTTCAAAATCAATTACCAGCCACTTTCCCAAAATTAAATAAAGAAAAAAATGACGTACAAATTACGCAGAATATCAATTTCTATCTCTTCATTCCTAACTAAAAAAAGGATACATTTTAATGAGCGCACCTTTTCGTGGAATCCTTATAATTCTTGTTGTTTTAAAAAATACACCGCAATATTCGCGCCAAAAGCGTGCGTTCACGGTCTGGTACAACTATCATTGTCTCTGCCATTGTCCACCATTTTGCTTTTTTGCTCACGCCACCCTGCGCTGTCATTAAACTTTTTAATATTTTATTTTTGCGCGTAGATTAATGTCCAGTTAGATTTTTGTTTAGGACTGGAACTAATTTCATTACTATCAAATTCCGTTGCGTATATTTAAGTTAATTGGTTGTGCTTGCGCATTAATATTTTTAAATGTAGAATTCGGTTAATGTATTATATTTATTAATTTATATTATACATGGCTGCCTCGATGGCTTAGTGGTTAGTGTAACTGACTGCCACGCCTGAGGTCGCGGGTTCGATGTTTGTCTTGGTCTGGGTGTTTCTATGTATAATATGTATATATTTATAAAAAAAACTTGTATGTATATTTATCCATTGTCTAGTACCCATAGTACAAGCTCTGCTTAGTTTGGGCTAGATGGTGTTTTGTGTATGTGATAGAATATTATTATTATTATACATTAATTTAACGCATGTAATACAATACATCTGGCTTCGTTCGTACTTCCTGTTGAATATCTTTTTACTGTTAATGGCCGTTAGAAAGCAATAAATGTCTCCGTTTACCATCAAGCCTGACTCATTTCCTTACGGTGTCGACAACACTTGTACTAATTATAATAAATAATTAAATGTTATTATTTGATACTAATCTATCCACTGAAATAGCAAGTCTTAAAACTATAAAATAGCAATAAATATATATACACAAATAAGGAAGCTCTAGTTCAAATTGAAATATTATCATTGTCGTTTGATTCAACAAAAAGTTGTTCGTGCCCGTGGTAAAGTAAAATTACTTTATACAAAGCTCAATCGTGAAAAAACAACATTGAAAAAGGACATGCAATTTTCTTGAATATACAAAGCGTCTAATATGACTGCATAGTATAACAATGAAGAACCGTTCCAACATAATATTGAATTCTGATTACCTAATACGAGTTTGTTTTACGTTAACGCGATCGACACGTTTATGACGTTCGGCGCTCCGATTGGCTCCAAGCTCTTAACTAATCAGAGAGCCAAACGCGGTAAACGTTTCGACGTAAAAGCACCTCGCACTAAGCATTCTGGTAGCTAGATAAAGACTATGAGTATTCAAATAGATCCAAACTATTCCAATACCGATGCTTGGGTAATACAGAAGTTGTTTCGTTGAGTGAATTTACAAATACCCTTCAATACTCAATACTCAATACTTTATTGCTTCCATAATGTATAATTACAGGTGGTATTCTTAATCTATGGTAGCATTTATGGACCCTGTAGGGCACTGCACAGTGTAGGAGAGAGGAAGAAGAGGGCTTACTTTGTAATTTCTTAGAACTACTGACTATTTATTTATGTTAATTAAATTTAATAATTTAGATTATTAGTTTATTATGTTAAATTATGATATGTTCATAATACAATATATCTGATTATTTATTCAATATTTAATAAATTACAATACTTATTATTATTTATAACAGCACTTATTGCACACTATAATTGCTATTTAATTATTATAATTATTTTATTGCGTTAAGTATTTAATGGAATTAGATTATATTCATAGTCATAGTTTGCCCATTTTAATTAATTGTGTTCCCAAAACGTAAACGATCCGCAATTTATCAACCAATTTATCTCCTGTCGTTTATGCAAGCCTCAGTTTGCCCCTACTTCTTCTTTCTAGCGATTATTAATCCCAGCTTATGTCAGGATCCGCTTATTTCTGGTCTAACGAGATTTAGCTGAATATCAGTTTTTACACGAAGCGACTGCCATTTGACCTCCGTAACCCAGAAGGATAACATCATTCTATGGTTAGACCAGCGTCAGGATATTTGAGGGCGCTGACTTCCCAATAACGACTGCCATAGATGTCCGTGACAGCCGGGACCCACTGTTTAACGTGCTTGCCGACGCACGGGCAGTTTGCCCCTACTAATAATATCAATTCATGTAGATATGGCATTTATTTTATTGCAAGTGGAAGGATAAGAAGTGGCAATACCTGAGCTAGCTTAAAATTGTCACATTTCAGCTCGTATTTTAAAACGTTTTCGACTAAATGGTGTATTGAAATCATTGGAATTGGCCATTAAAAGTAAAGGCCATAATTTTCTTTTCCAATACTTTTCAATTCTGATATTCATGTGGTCGTATATAGTATAGTCGGCCTCGATGGCGTAGTGGTCAGTGTAACCGACTGCCACGTCTGGGGTTACGGGTTCGATTCCTACACAAGTCAAACATTTGTGTGCATAAACATGAATGTTTGTCTTGGTCTGGGTGTTTCTATATATGATATACAAAAACAAGTATATATGTATGTTTATCCATTGTCTAGTACCCATAGTACAAGCTCTGCTTAGTTTGGGCTAGATAGTGTTGTGTGTATGTGGTAGAATATTATTGTTATATTATTATATGTTACTATCTCTGTCTCTCTCTCTCTTTTCCTAGCTTAAGCCCCACATGGTGGTGGGATCAGCTTTCCTGATATTCTGCCTCCACTTCACTCTATCTTCGACCTCGTCTTCAGTCACTTGGCGTATGTTACAATAATATAATAATAATAATAATAGTATAACATCTGCCCTGTATTAAACTGTCCCAATGCTGGGCACGAGCCTCTTGTCAGTGTGAGAAGGGTTAGGCTATAATCCACCACGCTGGCCTACTGCGGGTTGGCAGACTTCACATATCTTTGAGAACATTATGGAGAACTCTCAGACATGCAGGTTTCCTCACGATGTTTTCCTTCACCGTTAAAGCAAGCGATAATTAATCATTTAATTCACATATAACATCGAAAAGTCACTGATCCGCGCCTTGGGTTCGAACCCGAGACCTCTGCGTAGCAGTCCAACGTTTTCCCACTAGTTACAATCGATATACAAAATTCTAAAATTTGACACGTCTGAAAATATGTAAACCTATTTAAAAGAAATAAAAAGTATTTTTAAAGCTCACCACACCATACTTTAGAATAAAATAATGAATAGTTTACTTAACTTGAAATTACTTAAGCATTATAGAGTTTATCATGACATAAATAAACATCATAAATTTTTATGTAAAATAATCAGGCTGAGCCGTAATCGGTACTTAAACTAGACTTGTGTTGGCAATGCAATATTAGTAGCATGCGGGCGTTCGTTTAAGCTCTCAGCTGGTTGTATATTAAGAATAAAATGTTGCTCGATGGTGTCACATTATGGTATCAATTTGAGCTTACAAACACGGCACGACGCGTAGTAAGAGGGCTTAAACTCTAGGCAGTATTATTAGTATGTTTTAGGATATATAAAATATAATCGATGAGATATATTCAACATTAGCTTTTGCACGTGGTTTCGCTCGCGTAAAAGTAGGTAAGGTTATGTTAGTAACAGTACATTTTGAAATAAAATATAGCCTATGTTACTCGGCGATAATACAGCACTCTAGTGGTTAAAGAATTTTTGAAATCGGTTCAGTAGTTTTTGAGTTAAATACTTACATACAAACAAAAAATCTATATAAATAATAGTGACCAAGTGAGGGTAGTTGCCGAAACCCGCACTTCACGAAGGCGCCACTGAGCTCACATCAGTCAACCCGTGACCACGATCGATGCAAGTCGGTCGAAACGTCAGGCAATCAATAGGTATTTATTACCTTTTAAATACTTTATCGCGAGTAAGACCCGTTGTTTAACATTATATTAAGTATGTGTACAAATCGCGAAAGTTTAAAAACTTTTATAACAAAAAATCTAATCTTTCCTCTTAATAATATTAGTATAGATAGACAAGATGTATAGAAAACAAAATAGAAATTAACCTCTAATGAGTGAGTGACTGTTTGGGGATATACAGATTTGAGACTATATAATTATATTGTATTCATGCCCATATCAACTACCGTTGCAAATAAGCAATATATTATTCTAGAAACTAGATGGGTGTGATTATTTTTTTTATAACATACTCCAGTTATGTTGCAATTATTGTTCAGTGCAATCACTTTTTATCTGTAACTTATGATTATGTAAATATATACTCATTGCTTATGCTTTGCATTTTAATTATTTGACGCTGACCCGCACAACTTCGTCTGCTTCACTTATGAGAATTTTGCCCATATTTGCAACATTTTTCATTGGTGCTTCTCTCCTATTGGCCGCAGCGTGATATTATATTATAGCCTATAGCATAACTAAAATAATTATTCAATTCGAATCAGTAGTTCCTGAGATTGGCACATTCAATCAAACAAACAAACAAATTATTCAGCTTTATAATATTGGTATTTATATATTATATACATTTTAAATAATTATATTGGTTTCAGTACTAAATATGTGACTAAAATTCTAGGTTATTTGACAGTCTGGAAGTGGAGTCTTATAGCCTTTCTCGATAAATGAGCTATCCGACACAAAAAGATTTTTCAATTCGAACCAATAGCTCCTGAGATTAGCGCGTTCAACCAAATAAACTCTTCAGCTTTATAATATTAGTATAGATATTGCTAGTTCAACTTCCTACCTTCTCATACATGGACAGACCCTTCCTCTCTACAGACTACTTAGTTTATGATATAGCGTTCCCAGTTTCCCACCTTTTCGGTATACACTGGGAGCCGCTGTACCTTCCAGTGCCCGAAAGCTCCTTCAGGGACCAGTTATAGACAGGTCTTGTTCCCAAATCCTAAGTCTCATACATGGACAGTATTTATTTTTCTTCTTACATAGTTTTAACATATAGAATATTGTTAACTTAATACACTGCTATATAAACGATTTCACATACGCCTAACGCATAACGCCTTCAAACACACACGTACGCACACACACACACGCACGCACACACACACACACACACACATACGCACACACACATACACACACAGCCACACACATACACACACAGCCACACACACACACACACAAACACACACACATTCACTCCGTTGATATTGTCAAGCCAATTAGTCCCATAGTCGCACGAAAATGATAATACCTTTAAACCCTATCCCGGACGAATGGATGGCCCCTATAACAAAGGATTTTCCTAGCATCGGGGTGACTATTCACCTCGGTATGTATTTTAACTAATATGTAACCACATTATAATGTAATTTGTAACCAGATTATAATGTCATACGCTATGTCTTTTGGCTAATAAAATTATTGTTATTATTAATATTAACTACTAATTGGCAGACATACCGTCTTAATTAAGTACTCACCATTCATGTACGATTTCTCACTTTTAATAACATTGCCAATGGATTTCCGCGTTTGTACCTTTCCGTTTAACTAAATAAAAATAAACAGCCGTACTCTTAAGCGTTTTCTTACCGCAACGAATTCTATAAACTTTTATAGCTACATTACGTTCTTAATGGCTATTGTGATAGTTGACACTAAGCTACATAGTAGTCGGACAGATCAAGCCATTAATGGTACGATAGCCTTAAGCGCGCTCGATGGGAATGATAGCATACAGTCACAATTTAATGGCAATGCTAAAATGTTGTCAATATGAATCGTCGATGTTTTGTGATTTCAAATGAGGTACTTTTGGAGTGTAGGCGATTTACTTTATGTAACTTTGGGTGTATCATTACGTCGTACTTGTGTAAAATATGACCAGCTGATTAAATAGATAGTGACTCCAGCGTTTATTGCACCTTTTCGTAGAGTCTGTAGCTACTTACAGTGGACTCTCTTTCAAATAATGTTTTTATTTGTAAGTAGAACAAATACATATGAATTAAATAAATAAACTGGTGTAAAACGTATAATTTATTATTCTAATACGTACAAAGTGAGTCATAGTCAGCTGCTTAATGCAAGGCATTTCTTTTCATTCTCCTAAATTCCTGAGTAAATCTGCATTTACTTACCTATTCAGGCATGCTTGGATTTCCGATATGAGCACTTAAAATTTTACTTACACGGTGATCTGATTTTGGAATCTAGTTAATATCTTGATATTTTAGTTAGAAAGTAACACGTTGTACCTACAAACATCCTTTTTGATACATTAAAATGCTTTAGACAACGTTGAGGCGGGGTTTTTACGTTTCATTTGCCTGTTGTTGAAGTGAGAAGCTACGTTTATACTTTAATTTCATTCTAAGTGTTCTAGGAACATAAATTGAGGTGTCACTTAGTATTCAGACCTCGTCGATGATGAACACTGGGGCGGTGTGCCACAAGGCGTTATACTCGAGACTATATACATATATGTATATGTTTATTCCAAACACACACTTACTTTATTTGCTAATTATTTTTGCACTTGGATTTATCGCTAACCTTGCGTTCAGAAAGAAAGTTTTAACATATATATATGCCCTAAATACTATACATATGTATATACTTGACTTTGTTTATAAAAGTGAACAATTATACAGTTCAACATAAATAATTCAGTTATAACAGTGTCTTATCGGCTATCACATAAGACAGTAGTCTTATATTATACTTTTAACGAACCAATTAAGAAGACATATTTATGAGCATGTTAATGATTCACTTACTTTATGTCCTAGCCACGCTCGCGTAGGTGGTATTATTAAAAAATATACGTTACATGCAGCATCTGCATAAAATATACTTAATAATGGATGTAAACCGATGCGCATCTCAGCAATAAACTTTTTCAACAAAGTTAACGCTTGTCTAAGTAATTAGCAATTACTCGCTTATATGCGAAACCGGCTTTCACAAAATTATTTACGTTCAGATTAATAAGTAATAAAACGATACAAAAGAAGCTTTTTGTTTCTTGATCTACTTTTACGTTTAAGTCTCAATACGTCAGCCGCTTAGTTGAAAGACTTTCCAATTTCATAATTACACGCAAGTAAACTTTAAGAATCAGAATTCATTGAAGTTTCATAGCAGTTTTGGTTAGTTAGATAAACTGCCTGTATATTAGGTCTTTACCGTTTAAATTGTTGATTATTTCATCTTTTTTTCTGACGCCTATTGTTTAACAGATATATACGAAAATTAATGTTTATTTATGGAACTTAATATGCCAAACCATCTTCTTAGTCGCTGTCTTCATTGCTGAAGGTCATGTAGAAGTATAATCCTTGATCATTTCTTGCATTAAAATTTTCCACTTGTTCCTATTCTTGGCGGTCTTAAAAGCTTATAGTCCAGGATTCGACGCCATAAAAGAGAATTGAGAACACCAGTGTCCATACCAGCCTCACTTAAGTCTTACGAGATAATTTGCGATCTTTCCATATCTTAGTGAGTTTAGTCATTGCTGTTTACAACATTTGGATCCACCGAGCGATCTCCTTTTCGCTGCCACCCTCACTGCTCAGAAGAAAGCCGAGATATACAAATTGATCCACAAATTCCAGATCCTTAAGCTCATAGCAGCGAATCAGTGTGCCTGGTCGGTCTACTACCAACACCTTGGTCTTCGCCTTGTTAATTTTGAGGCCAACTGACTTTGGCCAAACCATATTAGCCTTTAAATTAAGCAACAATACAGTCATGTAAAATATCATAAAATTCGGATTTATCATTAAAAATTATCTTATGTAATGCAACGTTATCGATAGCCTTTATTTAAAACAGAATTTTCACTAGACATACATATACGTAAATGTATGTACATGTTATTTGTATTCATTTACCTTTATATACTATCCAACATTGTCTGCCGAAAACAATTGCGCAGATAAATCCATATAAGACAATAGTTCTAAACTTCCGCAGTCTTATTAAGAAACAAACAATACTATTATAAATAATACATTACCGATTATACACAACGCTACAAACGAGCAAAGGGAGCACTGACCCTACCACTGGTATACCATAATTGAATTCTAACAAAACTATCGAACCGATAAATCTATACTGTAAAGCACTGCTCGTTTGTATACAGTACCCGCTTCACATGGTTTCATTTTACATTTGTTAATATCTTAAGCAAAATTGTTTGTTTTAGATGAGATTAATGATTCAAGTATTATAAAATGTGTTATAGCTGTTGTATTCGGCACATTTATTTAGATTATCATTACCTATGTAGTATCATATTTATATGACATAATTATTCTCCGTGATGCTCCGTTAGCTAAAGCGAATGCATTGCACGACTTTATACAACGAATTTCTGGTTCAATTCACTGATTAGATAAAAGGATTGCATTTACAGAATTTTCTTTTTATATATCTGTATTCTTTTTTACATAGACAACTCCCACACAAGGAATAAATCATGTGTCGCGGGTGACTTTAAAAACATTCAAACAACGGACACAAAGAATATCCAGACTCGGAACAATCATTTGTGGATCACACAATTTTTTGTCCCGGGATCGAACCCACAACACTCGGCACGGTGGCAGTGGCGTGGCGACCACTTATCCTCTATACCATCAATGCAGTCCATTACATAATGATGTAGCAATTTTCCGTGGCGCTATTAATGCGAGTGCTGTGAATGACATCATACAACGCAGTCGTTTTCGGGTTTCATAGCAGTTGCACTCACTGATCGGTATTAGCGAGGTTAAGCAACGTTAGGTGCGGTCAGTCTATAGATGGGTAACCGCTTAGTGATATTTCATCTAAGCGTCTCCGTGCTTCGGCACGTAAAATGTCGGTCCCGGTTGTTGCCAAATTGACAGCAGTCGTTAAGCCATGTCAGTGGCCTACGGGCGGCTTAAACAACTCTTGACAACAGGTTGGCCACTAAACACACGAAAAGAAAGAAGAAGAATTCACTAATCAAGCTAAAGCTTATTAGGATTTTCTGTCAAAAATGTTCAGAGTCTGGAACAGTGCTTGGTGGACAATAACAGGCTCACCACCCATTACGTGGCATCTTAAACTTTAGTAGGCAAAATATGGATTAAATTTACATACATATACAAAGAGAGACTAAACAAAACAATAATACTGTAAATTCTATTGTTCCAAATAGCTCAACTAGACTTAGACCTAACAAATAGAACGCGCACTTGACTTCACAGTTTAAACTTCAAATGATTATCTAGCTAGCCAAATCATCAAAGGCCCACAGCACAAAAAATGTGTAATACCGAGTTGTTACGAATCTGGGTGATCATACGTTATTTCAATGCCTAACGGACAACTGATTTTTAATTTTCAGACAGGAAGGTTAACCTCGTATTGAAAATTATGTTAACATTTTGAATGATACAGAAAAAGAAAATTTGTACCATCTAGTCAGTTACTTTGATTTACACATTTGTATTGAGAGAAATGCCTTAAAATTAGCTGGCTGGTTATACATAGGTTCTACACGCCGCTTCAACTACGAAATTCCCAAGGAAAAGAAACATTTTTATAAATCTAGGACAAAATCTAGCTGTTTATCAAAATTACAAAGAAAAGCCATTCAACAGTTTGAGTGTGATAGTTACAGAAATCCAAACATCTTAACAATGATTGGATTCAACGATAAAGCAGTAACGTCTAATGGTTTTATACTGTCGGATAGTTAGCCTAAGTGTGTAATAAACACTGCAGTGAGTTGTGACCGATTTTGGTTAATGCTGTTAAGATAGCCGATTCTTGCATTTATTACGGACTGGTCGTTGTGTTTCGATTGCGCAAAAGGCTTGTTGTCTATAATATGCTAGGAATCAAAATTCTTTGGAAACAGTCCGCTTTAATTCTCATAATAGCTTGTGTGATTAAATGACCATAGTCGACAAAAAAAAATGTAACAATTTTATTAAATAATTTTACAAGACAATTTGGGAGCGAATACATTAGAATCGAGTCCTCAAAGGACATCCAAACCCAAAACGATTATTGGTAGAATTTGTAATCAGTGTTATCACGACATTCTCAATGCTTCAACATGCATATGTAGATATACGCCGGTCCCCAAATGGATAGCCACAAATTTTCACTTGTAACCCTGGCATATATATTCATTCACTCTCATTAAATCATATTAATCGCTTTAAGGTACTCTTAGCATTATAATACGGGCAAATATATTTTAGAATAGAATTCTGCACTTTATTTTTACCCAGCGAACCGAAAATCCGTCGTTACTCTCTGTCAACTGTATTAACGTTGTTTGCTTCATATGTATCTAACAGAGCGTTTCCAGCACCACAGTAGTATTAGAGTCAAGTATATGATTTAAATTAGTAATAGGCAATATTGCATTCAATTAATATTCGAATATTGCACCGCGAGTTGTACTTTTGGGATGGTTAATTATACAACTTTCTTTTTACTTATTTTACCAATATTCCTACCATTCTAACACTTGTGTAAAGTTAATAGTAATTATGCAGAAAGCAAATTAAGCTGGTTTGAAATCTACAATGGTTTTAATCAGAAATATAGATGTACAGTCAATTTCGGTTTTCAGATTGCCTTTGGATATCCATATCCCGGGAGATAAAAAGCGATAAGAAGAGTCGGAAAAAGAACTATGACAGTTTAGAGCAGGTTTGTTCATAATATGTTCGTATATTACTCAAATGCACTTGTATGCATAGATGTGTGGTTGTTTAATATCCCGCTTATATAATATCCTGGGGTATGTATTTCTCATTTATGTCATGATCATCTATTGTCAATTTAGTTTCGATTGTCGTCACTTCTCCGGCTATAATACAGTTGACTCAGGAATGTGACCTCGATTTTCTCTTCGAGCCATCAGTATCGCACACTTTACCACTGCTGTGGGTTTTATTTTTTCTCCTGTTCTATCATTGGAGGCAAGATTTCCTATGAAATCCGTGTACGTACGTATGTTAGATGATATATGATATGTATAATATGTATGTATTTAAAAGAAAAAGTATATATGTATGTTTATCCATTGTCTAGTACCCATAGTACAAGCTATGCTTAGTTTGGGCTAGATGGTGTTGTGTGTTTGTGGTAGAATATTATTATTATTATTATTACCTTACAATTGCCAATATCTAGCTCCTTAACAACAAAGCAATAAGCTTTTTAGCTTCTAGCATCCAACATCGTTTAAATGAAACTACTTTGATCAACAACTGTACGAAACTTGCGCACAGAAATATGCAGTCAGTACTTCGTGAGCTTAATCAAAGCAACAGAACCGCTTTGTGGATGTCTCGAGTGCTACTGATGCAATTTACGCTTGGCCTAACAACCGTCGGTCTGTAACTGTTCTTTGAGTATTGCACAATACGAGATCGCTGGAAAAATAAACTGTAATTACATTACGTAATGATACTGGATGAATTGCTAATTTAAATTCAATTACTTCATTAAGTGGCATATTGTGTACTTTTCCTAGATGAGACCTTTTGTGTGTTAGGTCGTCTCCTATGAAAGATTCGGTTTCTACCTATACCTATACTTAATTTCGTAATTTCTATTCGACATACGATGATTATTTCGAAAACTATTTTTATTGCGGGAAGTAGATATCATAGTTTTAAATTCGGGTTATTTCACATATCCCCTTTGAGTATTCCCATCAATGGGGATCTTTGCACTTTTGTCCACAAATCTCCATTGAGCAATCATCAACTTAGCAGTGGGGATTTATGGATATAAAGTAACATAAAGTTTACAAATCCCAATTGAGTTGTCTCATCAATGGGGATATGTCGAAATCGATGGATTTTTTATCCACGAATCCCCTTTACATTGGCATCGAGTTTACAATAGCGATCTATAGACAGAAAGTGCATAAAACACCATCAGTAGTGTAAAAAAACGAAAACGGCACAGGTGAACATAGCAGTCTTTATTTTTTACAAGTAATCATTAGGCAATAACAATATATGTACTGTTGAGTAAAGAAAATAAGCGAATACAAGCTACATTGATAGTCAGAGACACCATGTATATACTCGATACGGTTAAGTCCACACCTAATTATTTAAATATAATTATTTATACCAATCGATGGGGAGATACTCAATGGGGATATGTGGAATAACCCTTAAATTCTACTATTGATAATCTACATAGTTCAATTAATAGTTTACAATAATTATTCAATGCTGGGTCATTTAATGTTGTCTCGGCATCTTTGGTTTAAGCCGTTATTAGTACATGACGTTTCAAACAAAAATACCTGGCCTAAAGTCAAACTAAATTTTCTCGAGTGAAATATAGTTTATTTTTTATTTTATTTGGCAGACATAAATACGTCCAGCAGGGTATGCGATTCCTTTAAACCAAAGCACGTTGCCAATACTCCCACGTCTGATAGCACAATCCTCTCTAAGAAATTCTAAATATCCTACTCATCTCAAAAATACCGCATCACGCTAAGGTTTTATGTAGAATAACCTAGAGATGCTTTCCCAGACCTGATACTCTAGATTTGAGTGTATGTTATTGTTTACTTTACTTTTCAGTTTATAAGGTAAAAAAATGTATTCTGTTGGTAGTCATTTTCCAAAATACTGGTATTATATTTCTTTTTTTGTCATACAGACAAAATATCTTACAGAAAATAAAATAATAATTCGCCCGACTGAATTGAATTATCATTAGATTCACAGACGAAGTTTATACCACTGAACCACAGAATCCGTGATTTTTCTATAACCTCAAAAATTACCGGCATTCCATAGAAAGCGCATTTCAAAATGCATACACCCAAAGTGCTCATAAAAATCGTATTAAATATAATCGACTTTCAAGCGTCAACCTGCTTCTAAATTTCTGTTTAACATTTACATAAAGGTCAACGCACCTGTTAATGATTAATATTATAATACACCGTAACTAATCAGCTGAGTAATCAACCAGAAAATTGTCCATCTAATTTCAGATGCAAGAAAAAATCTTGCTGTTGCCAATTATCTCATTAACGACGAAAAAAACGTTTTGTATGATCTTGTTAAGATGTCGGCAAATCGTGGAATTATTTGCGGTTAAACATGTGTATCCAGGTGTGTTGTACTTTCGGAAAAGGCTTAACATTTTTAAGCATTCGCGACTTGTTTACATATTGCAGTCATTTGAAGCAACGGGTCTTTGAATGGCCTGTATCACAGTCGGAAACACGCAAATCGAAGACCATCAGAATTATAGTCGCCATTGTGTGAACTCACTTCAAGTTCTCACGAAACTCCGATTTTAAGTTTTTTGGAGAAACTACGGTATTTTGTCGTAATTCTGGTAACGCTCTCATAAAGAAATTGCCTCAATTTACAAAAGATAACGAGAAAATAGCTGTGGGTCGTATGCTCTTTGCACTAAAATAACAAATTTGCAGGAAATAATCTTTGCCCACAAAATAAATAGACCCTTGTCTATGGTATTCAAAAGCATAAGGTAACTAGTCTTATCTTATGTCATACCAAGCTGTATGCATATTAGCCTATTACTACAGAAATATTTAAATTGGCACATGTGTTTCAGTAAGTGGTCTAAGTAAAAATAAGTGCAAATACGATGTGATATGTGATGATATTTGAAAATATAGGAACATATCTGATAATACGTAGCGGCGAAATGTTAAAGTGGAAGAAACGAACATTTCTACAGAAATATTGAAACGGAAATGCTTAATCCAAAATCCACAAACCAGTCATACGTTCCAATATCAATGTCTATATTTCTGTTCAATACTTGGTGAGTGGTGAAAGTTTACGAACTTATGCCACCGAACCAACGATGCATTCAAATTACGAAAAATTACGAATCAAAGAGATAGGTCGTAGCCTATCTCTTCGATTCGTAATTTTAAGCCAGTTGTCATTGCATTTTTCTGTTAGTACATTCTTAGTCGCAGTACTGGCTCTGCAAATGTGTCACGTTCAACCATAGACGTAAAGCTGTCGCCGTAGGTCCGCACTATGGAAATACCTAGCGATATTTGCTTCTAACATACCTCTGCCTACTTTTTGGGGGGTATACGGGCGCTACTCTATGTATCTAGCTTCATCAGAGTCGCATTAACGAATGGTAATTTGCTAACGTTCGCAAACATATTCCAGAAAATTTTGCCTTTAGGAAGAAGCACAAATAGATATTCAAATATGAGTATTATGCATTTTGGCCTTTTCTCCTAGGCGTGACTTTATGCAATGTTATATATAAAACGATTGCTATAGATATCTTGAGTGCGTGAACTAGGAGCAAGGGATAATGTATAAGGACCGCGCCGCTGCATCGAGACACGATCGCACGATGCCTTTTACATAATAATTATGTATGAGATAACGGAGCACTGCATAGAGCGAAATTGATCATGTTGAAAGACAATTCTCGTTTATCTTAGACTTTACCGTCATTAATATTATTGTTTAACTGAAACATCGTAATATTGATAGCTATATTTAGCTATTTGGAGATAAATCATTGACGTTTCAAATCATTTCTGTTGAGTGGTATTATAGTATGGTAGTCTAGTTAAGACAATCAAAACCATAGACGAGTTCAAATGTTTGACTTTTTATGTTTTCCGTCTGATTTATTTCCTTTTCTAGTAGAAGACAATGCCTGTATCGCGGGGGACTTCAATTTATGATCATAATAATATCACCCAGACCCGTACATGTTTGTTTATAGAATTCGATCCTATAAAACTAGGCATAGTGGTATTGGCTAAGCAACCCTTTAAACTATGACGCTATCTGTGCAACCACTTTACGCAGCCTTGTGGTGACTACCATCCCAATTGCAATAATGTTTTATTAAAATAGCATTACTTCGTATTATTTAGTATAGCGTTGAACGGATTTGGGCAACACTTGACACACACAAATAAGCTATTTCCTAGATGAATACATATGACTTTTTATCCTGGAATACATTTCTGTAAGTTTGCTGCGGGCACAACTACAGAAAGAACCTATCTACAAATAAAAAATACCATTACTATATAACATCATTTTATATTATAATAAATGAAATAACGTTTATCAATATCAAAACCAAAATATCAACAAGATTGTAAGTAAGAGGAAATTTAATCAATTTAACTTTGCAAGTATAAGGAAATGGAAAAATCTTGTAAAGTTCGCTGCATTAAAATGTTTTTAAAGTAATCTTTGTCTCTTGATCAATCTTTAAATTAATGATGGAGATAGCAATAATGTATAGTAGAATTGTAAACCATACAACTGTTAGATATTTTTTATAAAAGTGTTCACCATTAAGTGGGGTTAAAATTGTAGTGAATGTGAAAAATGTTTGCTGCATTTTGGAAATATGTTATATTCTGTATATTACGTATAATTTGCTGATCGCATACTTTGATTAAATATACGATTAATGGTTCTATAGACGTAATATAAAAAATAATTCATGACAAAGCGTTATGAACAGCTTAGTTGCTAAAGCAATGCGACGATTGGACGAGGTCTAGTCTGAGGTTTGAGAAAGATCTGTGTCTGATCGTCTTTTCTGACGTTTATAATTTTGACTGACTGTCTAGATGGCGCAGCAATGAGTACGGCTGCTATTAATGAGGTCCTAGGTTCGATTACCCGGTAAGGGCAGATTTGTCGAGATGTTCTTAGAAAATTCTCTGTTATGAGTACACACGGGTTCGAAATGAGAGAGAAAATGATGGAATAGTTTACTCTCTTTACTTATCAAGTGTGATCTATGACATAGCCATAATATAATACTTCTGACTACGTGTTCGGGGATGTACAAGAGCAAGGGTAAGAATTATTATTTTGCTACCGTGATGAAATTATTTCGTAGATTTGATTATTTCCTTACGGTCTCTGTAACGAGGAATTAACAGTATACCAAGGCATCGTAGATTCAAATTCTAACAAAATGATTAAATATTAGATTTATTTTTTATTCTATAAATAATAAGTTTTATATTCATCTCAAAATTAAATATTATTAACAATATCATAAACTCAAATTTAGCACAAACAAATTTATATGCACAACTAATGAAATAAAGCTAATGCATTAACAACCAAGCTAGTAAAAAAAACTCTGGACCATAAAACTTAAATCTCCCACGGAAGGCAGTGCTCGGTTATCAAAACCAAAAAAGCATTCCTCTCACACATTAGCATGATTAAAAAACTTAAAATGTTGACGAAAACATTTCTCGTTTACGGTACCTTATGGACTGTCAATTACTAAAAAATTCACCATCCACTGCATTCGTTTAAAAAAACGTATAAATGAATACGTAATCTGTTATGTTATGGTCTATAGTTTCTTGTTATATGTAGATATATTAGACTGCAGTGTAACCGTTAGGAGCCTCGGCTAATCACAGTTATACGTGAATTTAGTAAATTCGAATTTTAATTTGTGTTAGCGGAATAGTCGTAAAATTTGCGCTAGTGTGTCATCGTGTAGAACTTGGGTTTAAAATGCAAGGAGTGTGTGAAATGTTTTTAAAGCAAATATTTGATTGCCTGAATTGAGTATTTTTTTTGCTGAGGCGGAAAACGATGACTTGATGATTGCATGATGGTAAAGCGTTATCCGTGTCTATGGATGTATTAGAACAACATACAATTGCCGAACTGGGAATTATGCCTCTATCGCGGAGGCCTTACAGAGATTCAGACAACCTTCTCAAAAACCATCCAGACTCGAGGTGTCTATTTGAGGATCACACAAATTTTTTATTATGTGGAGATTGAAACCTCCGCACGTATTGCATTAGCAGCTTTCATTCACATGATCTACTTCGCTTACCGCACAGTCAAAAGCACCCCAGTAATCCTATTATTATATAACTCGAATCTAACATGAAAATCGGACAAGTTCACTGATGAGTGATATATAAATTATTTGGCTACCATCTAAGTTCAAACTACCGGTCAAATCTTCGCACGAAACATATATATAACGTAATATAAATAAAGTCATCCCAAGTCTATATTATTATGGTTTTGTGGTTGATATTTCAATGTTTGCAAAGCTCTTTACAACACAGCGTTTGTTTTTAGTACAAGAGTTGTAAAAAGATAAAAGTGTGTTTCAATTCACGATAAATTGCCTATTTGAAGCGTTTTATGTTATTATTCAGCGTAAGAAACACCATTGGTAGCCTTGGTGAGGATATAATAATGACAGCCTGTACTATAATTATGACCGCTTAAAACGCCCATTTCTATACACATAATGCTTCCATTGAAGAGTGTCATATAAATTTATGTAAATTGATTTCATTTCATTTATCACCACGACTTATGACGTTTATTAATATTAATTGCATAATGACAGGTGTTCCTACTAATATTGATTCATCACTTTTTATATTGTTTGCTGATGAGGTCAAATATTCGACCACTGGTTTCGCTTGTCAGATTTTACTGTCAATGCTCTGTATTAAAATGCACTTAAACTTACCTGGGCTAAATTTAATATAGGGGTTATTGAATTCTTCTTAACGCTTCAACGATGCAAAGGCATGACGCTATTTAAGTAATCCGTTACCACTAGAAAACATTTAAATTGATAATTGACATTATAAACATATCAACGCATTTCGCTTTGTATCACGAAGTATGTATTAAAGGCGAGTTCTTATGCATACTTACAGACTCCGTGCTGCTATAATTATCGGCATTAAAATTCCTTACCGAAAACATCATAACACTTTTCCTGATCTCAGAATTATGCAATCAGCAGTTTACACTTTTACCAATGAACAGCAGTATAGGCTCACAATCACTCACATTCAAGTATAGACTTTAATGTGAGTGAATAGTATTAAAATCAAATGTGCATCGCACATTAGCAATGTAAAAAAATCTATATCGGTTACCGTCAACCATGAAATAACAGGCATGCTTCACATAACTGGTCCACACGAACAAGAACTCAGTGTACATGAGCACATTAAAGATAATACCATTATCATTATTTCTGCTGGCTACCTTGAAATAAAGTCATTAGTTGAAAGTATAGATTCGATTTTAATTGAGCATTGAAAATTGACGAACGTAGTCTGTCAACAGTGTGTTATCACGCATTAAGATGCTTCACAAGTATTTGCGATATAGCTGAGTCACGTTTTTCTATATATCTTAGAAACTAAAGGTTTAGCAGACCTATACGCGATTCACTTTTATCACATTTAACTTTTTATTTTATGTAGGACATAGAACCATTAAGTGTGGTCGAAGTTGTTCTAAAAATATAGTCAATTAAGTTATCTCAATAGCATCGCTAAGTCTAAGCATATATACGTTGTCCTATTTACAGTCTCGGTGCGGCTACTAAAATTTTATTATAGTAAAGAGAAATAAAAGTATCTTAGTTAAACTCAAGTCAATAGGATAGGAACGTGCGTGATCATTTACAATAACAGTACAAGTACAATAAAGCACTCTTCTTTTTAATGTTTATATTGAAAGTGAAAAAGAAAATTAAATTTAAATCGATTTGCGAATGTTATTTTGGTAGAAGATTAAACGGTCACACTTTATCGGACAATACTGAAGTAATAATACGATAAAGACTGCAAAATTTTCTATTACCATCACTCATGGATTATAGTGCCAATAAGATTACGTATAAATCCACAAATAATTATATGAGACTTCTTCGAAACAAAAGCGACACTAAATGAGAAAATTATAACAAGTACACCAAATTAGAAATCTCAGGCAAATTGGAACTAAAAGCATATTAATCTTGAACTTAATAAAAATTTTATGCAGTTAAGCTTATTTGCTAATAAAGTCCAAGATTCCAATATTTGCAAAATTTCATGTAAATTAGGTATTATAAAATGCTTTAAAAAAGTTACACAATTTATACCCAATTTAGCTTCCATTACTAACGTAGAAGAAGCAGTAACAAAATTAAACATTTAAAAAACGGATTCAAACAAACCAATCATAAAAAGACAACAAAATACAAAATCGAATTTGAATTACTCAAATCGAATTCAATAAAAAAGGTCCAGCAAGAATTTCACTACATGCTCCACATCCATTCAATTGATATCAATAAGTAGTTGAATTAATTCTTAACGAGCATCGAGAAATTACTTGGGAGTGACCCCAAGGCCTCAATGACGCGATTAAGGCCATACATTGTGTTCATCTCAGTCATCATGTTGGTCCACCGCATTATACGACTGATGATACATGCTTTCTAGTTTTAATGGGGACTTCAATCGATGTTTTGGTTTAGTCTTGGATTTTGTGTTCTTGTAAATTACATTTAGTATTTCGTCTTTGTTAATTTTCTGGCTAATAGAATCTTCACTGATTTAATGACTTTATTTTGCCAGTATAACTAAGCAGAATGCATTTAGTCAATCACTGTATTTTTAATATAATTAAGAACAGATAAACTTCTATTGATTTCATAATAAAGTGACCAATTATGTATAAATTAAACCATTTTTAATAAAGAATTTTTAAATCACGCATAAATAATATATTGAAATAATAAACATCTCTTTTATTACTACTTATATCCACATATCAAGACATCGTCTGCTTTTTTATTCTATACTAGCTGGCCCGCGCAACTTGCAAATTTGCCTGCTTCATATAAGATAAGAGAATTTACCCCGTTTTTGCAACATTTTTCATTGCTGCTCCGCTCCAATTGGTCATAGTGTAATTTTATATAGCCTATAGCCTTCCTCGATAAATGTGCTATCCGACACTAAAAGATTTTTTCAATTTGAACCAGTAGTTCCTGAGATTAGCGCGTTTAAGCAAACAAACAAACTCTTCACCTTTATAACTTTAGTATAGATGGATATGAGAATTACAATACTATTATGAATCAAATTATAATAGCTCCTATGTCCGAATGTATGTCTACTAAAAGATAAAAATAGCTATATTTAATATCACTTAATTTATCAGATAAGAAAATTATTTTTTATTTAATTATGTACTTAGGCAATAAATACAATGCTATAAGTATACTTACACCTAGACAATATATAGAATTGTATGTATTGCCTAAGTGTAAGTAAATAATATATAAATATGCATTTAACCTTATAATTGAATCACGAAAACACGCAAAAACTTCAGAACAAATATACAATGAATCACTGTAAAGCAACAACTATAATCAAAGAACTATAAAAACGATGCACAAAGTCCAAAACAATTTACACTGCATATAAAGCCATAACTGTCGCAGCACAGACGGCTACATTATTACTGATTATTCATCACTTGACCTTTCACTATCGAATAAAAGGATCATAATAATATCAGAGAAGTTCAACAATGTACCAATTGTAGTTGAGTTGCACACCGTTAAACCAGCGGGTGATAGCTACGCCCAAGTCCAAAATCATATTAAGACTTTGTCAGAATCTGACCCAAATATCCTGAACAATACTGCTCATGTTTTTTGCTATATCGATTGATGGCGCATATCGTCTGAATAGGATATCGATCCTTAGATGCGGCTAACGGATTTTTTATAGACTTAGATATTTGGTGCATGTTTATTGTCAGTTCATGGCTTAGTTCCATTTGATAAATTAGTTTTGGGCTAAGCTTTTGAGCTCTATTCACCTATAAACATCAAAACAGTTCTGTCGATGTAAAAAATATTATCTAGTATATTGATGTAAATATTTCAGTAAATTGAAGCCACATCAGGAAACTTATTTTTTAAAATAACTAGCGGTCGCCTAGTGGTCAAAATTCGACCAAAATTCCTAAGCTTGCTACTTTATTTTCTGTATTTCTCTATTACATATAAATAAGGTATAAGTAACCATAGTTAGAAAGAATTGTACTACGTCAGACGAACAATGTCGAAATACTACAAATGCGATTCGACTGCGTGTGTCAAATGCATGGTTGTGTGCTACACGCACACAACCATGCATTTGTTTTTCCATTCATTTAATGTATTTCTAATGCATATTTTATAAAATGATTAGGATTCGCCTCTCCTCCTTATAAACTTTAACTGCGCCAAATTTCATACGCCTCCGTCCGCGCAATTTTCTTAACGTTTTGTTTTTACTTCACGTATTAATATATAGATTATTTTGTCTGCAGAAAGTTCAAATTAAGCACTTTTATTGTTGAATAATTATATAGCGGCTATTTCCAATTATAAAGCGATCTATAAAAGTAAAGATGAATTAGACAGTAAATTACCCTAATCGTTTTGAAGCTAATTGGTTGTTACTTATTATTAAAGCTTGTTTAAGCCTTGCCTAAGTTTTATACCGACTAAGTAATGACGTTTTAAGATAAAGGACTTTAGAAAGAAAGAGAGAAAATAGTGTCGAACATACGTCGATGCTATGAAAAGTTCATAACTTAATTTTAGATTAGGGTAATCAAATCTAAGCTACATGTTTAAATACTGCCATAATCTTTGTAACGATCAACTTTAGTAAAAAATATTTAATAAGCAGACCCTCAAGACGTTTTCCTGCCTGAACGCTAGCTTGCAACACGATAACAGTGCCACCCTGGTTACAATTATGAATCTAAACTATCCAGCGACCTACTCAAATACATACACAAAATTTCATCAGAATCGGTCCAGCACTTTAGGAGGAGTTCAGAGACATAGATACGAATAGAAGAATTAAAATATATGAAAAGATTTGTAATGACTGGCAGCAATAAAATAGCGCATAAAAAATTTATATGAAATTGATTTTGAAGTGATAAATCTTTCCGAGCCAGCATCGAATTACTGATTGCACTTTGTCATCCCCATCACGCCAATTATTACTGTATGCGGGATTGAAGTCATAGCAAGCGTGCCACTAATTGGTCTGGTAACTGTCTTTTCAATACACCTTGCGTACAATGTTTTTTAATTAAATGTATAAAATTTTCTTTTTATTATTAATATAATAATGATTTATATATTGTACTTATTATAATTATAGTGTGGATATCATTATGAATTAATTGATATATATTGAGAATTGAAAAAAATCCGATGCACTAATCAGCTTATTAATTGATTGAGAAGTAATGTAAATATTTAAGTGCGCCTACACCCAATTTTTTTGTTTAGCCCGATTTAATACTATGAAAGGGCATTAAACCTTAAGAATCGTTTGCTATTTTATCAGGCACCCTTAAAATACTTTTCAATGTATCCAACAACACAAGGCTTTATGATTTAACATCGTGATAAGTAGAATCAACCAGACGAAAATAAAGTCTTGCCAAAATTGTCCTAATAAAGGAATTTAAAAATAAAATACTGGCAGTTAGGCGTTTGTGCTTTGAAGTATCTCTATAATAAACAAATAATCATAAATTTTTGAGTTTAAGATATCGTTGTTTTAGTCAGCTAAATGGGACGATCATTTTGCACAGGTATTTGCAGAACAAAGTTTGCAGAATAGAGACGAATAACCTAAACTTACCGATTCGGTGCATTTTTGCAAAATTTATTCTGTGTTAAGTTACTACAATATAACTGAAAGCTATTAACACAAAATTTCAGTTATTATATGTCAGATACGAAAAAATCACATTTAAGTTTTATATATTTTACTTCTTACAAAATAAATAAGAAACAGCAATAAAATAAAAAAATATTTATATAAATATCCTTTATAACCGGATTTATTTATATAATAATAATCATTATAATAAATATATGAATAAAGTTTTATAATCGGTAGCAACTTAACACCGATTTTCAGATTAATATATTCATAGATATTTGGTTTTATCAATCTTGCGAGGCGAATTTAAAATTGCAACTATAGTTTTCTTAATGGCAATTCTAGTGATAGTATGATGGAACTGTAGATTATCCATTGCTTTCTATAAATACAGATCTAATGTAGGTAACGAGTGCGTATGCAGAACACGTTTGTCATTTGAAAAATAGGTCCGTTTTAAACGCAAAAGGTAATTTACATTCATCGCAGGTACGAATTTATTACTTTTATATTTTTATGTTCTTTTTGTCTGGACTGCAATTGGGTTAGTATTTGCTTAACTTTTAATACGTTTCTAACTTCAGTAAAAGTTTTTTGCACCGACTCGCAGATCTCAGCTTAATTAATAGAATTTCACATGTCGATTTATAACATAATCAGGATACAAAGATTTACAGGAGCTATCAACGAGATAGTTTTATTAGCTACTCCATAAATCGTATTCATTCATTATCTTTACCATATTTCAATCTTAAACGAAATTAATTAAAAGTACACAACTTTTAATTAAAATAGGTGTTAAAATAAAAAGTGGACTTACTCAAAATAATTCCCAATTCACGCGTCAACACACAAACACAGCCAAGTTCCAGCAAATTTAAATTTGGAATCAAACGCGATCGAAACTGGGAGTGCGTGAAGTACGTGCGGTCCCTTCCGCGGACGCGTCGCGACTGAGCCCGCGTTTGCTTCGCCGCAAGCTAATATATCTCGTATACTAGTTTTCATCGTCTTTCACTGGTTTAGCTTCGAGTCGACGGCACCACTTTCTGGGTTAATGAGGAGCCTGACGGAGCCCGCGCTCGCCCGTTTTCTACGTTTTCGAATACGCGTCGGGTGCTTGATTTCGAGATTCGAACTCTGCGTTGCTATGCACTCCTGGTACTCGGATGACGGTACTATGAAGTTTTTTGTTCAAGAATTTAGAACTTTCTTTTTTATTATAAATCTTCATTGAATGATTGAGCTTTTATGTTCAGGTCAAGGCCAGTCAATGGCACCTTTATAAGAGATGAGTTCAAAGTCATATACAAGGATCTTCATAGGAACTTTAACAGAAAACATTTAAAGCACACCATATTATGCAAAAATATGTTTGTTATAGGTTCATCATTCTTTCACGAAGCAACAGATTGGTGTGTTTTTTGCATAGATATAGTAGATCAGAGAGTGACACAGACTACGTGCTATCCTTATCGTGGCTTCTCTGTGATAGATTATCAGATCTAAGGGGGCGAAGGTGAAAACAAATTCACAATTTTATTATTATTATAAAAATCATTTCTAGGATTTCAAAGCACTAAATTTCCTATAAGCCTCTTTTATCTAAAAAAAGATGACGCCCGCACTAGATACCTTTCCTGCATCGCGAGGGACTTCACAAACATTCTCATTCTTCTTTAAAAAGAATTAGGATATCAAAACATATAATTAAATGGTTTTCTTTTTTCAAATCCATTGCTGTGCCTATTCCTATTTTATTGCTATACCATTATTATATTGTCATTTGATATTAAATTTAATCTTAATTGTAATTTTATTATCATTTTACATCACTGTAAAATGTCATGATCCTATACACGTATTAGGAAATTAACAGCAAGCATATAAGGTAGTTATAAACCTCTGAGTCTTCTTCGAAGAGGTTAATGAAAACACTATGCAGGTCCGTGTGTCTGTCTGTTAGTGACAAGCATAGCTCCGGAACCACTGACTTGTAACTTAGTGTGCAGGCACCTTGGGGTCATACTTCAGTCGAGTTTGAATATGGGCTCTGTGGGTCAAAAGACCCTCGAGATATAGGGATCATTTTTTTTTATTACTTTTACATTTAAGATGAAGAGGTTGAATCCAGGGTTTTGACACCCATCTCGTTGTTAAATAAATTATTATATATTGCCTTATCCAGAAGCCGATTTGAGCCTCGTGAAGTCTATTTTTAATTTCCTAAGTTGATGTTAACAATGCCTAGATACAATGCATTTTTGACTTATATAACTAACTAGAATTTGCCCACGGCTTCGCTCGCGTAAATGTAGGTTAGGTTAGTAACAGTGCTTTTTTCTGGATGAAAGATACCCTACGTCCTTTTTTGTTTCCTTGACAACATGTATGCAAAATTTCATGATGATCGATCGAGCAGTTAAGGCGTGAAAGTATAACAAATAAACAAACAACAACATTTGTATTTATAATACTGGCTGAGCCCCGCGGTTATCGGGATAAAAAGTAGCCTATGTGTTAATCCATGTCTTCAGCTATCTACATACTAAGTTTCATTGCAATCGGGTCATTAGTTTTTGCGTGAAATAGTAACAAACATCCATCCATCCATCGATCCATCCTCACAAACTTTCACATTTAAAATATTAGTATGATTAGTAGGAAGTAGGTTTAGTTAGGATATTCATTCCTGTGTCGACGTTACCGGCATCCAGACACAATGCTAATTCATCGCACTTATATAACTAAAAAACACAAGTAATTAAGAGAAAATAATTCTTGAATGACTACCTTAGGAACTATTTAAGTAAGTATACACGAAAGGCAAACGTAACTTCCGAGCCCTTTTGTCAATCATTCCGCGTCACGTTACGACAGCCCTTTAGCCAAAACGTTTTCTACATGATTACCATAATCAGGTGCAACGATCTACACACGCTTGTCGTACTGATGAGGCTATTGCTCACCATAAAACTAATAATAGAAGGCAGGATTTGATGTTGTAATGACGGAACTAGGATTATTTATATCTTTACAGCGTTCATCGGTAGGCTACTTATGTATCGCGCCGCTTGAAGCTTTGTATTGCTAATAGGCAATATTTTATATAAGGTTCTTTGGCTCACTATACCATGGGGTAGACTAGATGCGTGGTGTAAAATGGGGTAGGTCTATGTCCAGCAGTGGGTCATTAATACAGGGCTGTTTTAGCCCAATGCATTGGGCTAAAAAATTACGTATTTCAAAGCAATGATATATAAACTATAGATACGTTGCCAGCGCTCTGTAGTAGCAACATGAATGCAAGGTAATTACCAGAAGTCTATTTAGTTACGTACTAATCAGTGCCGCGGGTGTACGTGACATTAAAATAACTTGAGTGAATAACTTCCTCAAACAACAAAAGAAAATGTCGTCCTGTGTTTTTAGGAAATCTAAAAATTATACTGCAACTGTGAAAAATAAAAAAGTATCATTTCATGCGTAAATATCAAGAGAAATAGTTTTTTTTTCAATGCCTTCTATTGGCGCTTGGCGCCTGAGGTAAATCACGTGTTCACGCTCGGCCAATGAGCATACACCACAAAATCACAACGTAATTAAAGAAATATATTTATCTCTCTAACAACAGCAATTCCGTAAATGACATTTAATTTTCTTTCCCTTTCTTCGTGCGGCTAAGTAGCTGTCTAGCTACCGATAGTATTTACGCTGTTTTCGAGTGCCGTGATGTTCATGCACGCGTCTATTTATATTAGGTCATTGTTTGAAAGCGTTAGAAAAGACAAAATTCATTTTTCAGAAAATAACTCCTTCTCTTGAAGTATGTTCTGTATAGCAAGTGATTTTACAAATAATTAAGCAGCGGATGAAAAGAATAACTAGACTCGGTACAACCTGTGTATCAAATCAATTGTCAATTCAAATTGTCGCGTGTGGTATTCAAACCTTAGGCGTAATGGCATTGGGAAGGCAACCACTGCACCATTCATGCAGTCCTAATTCACACAAAGCTTATTCCACTAGCGGCAAAAAATACATAATAATCTGTACTAATATTATAAAGCTGAAGAGATTTTTGTTTGTTTGTTTGGTTGAACACGCTAATCTCAGGAACTACTGGTTCGAATTACAAAATTCTTTTAATGTTGGATAGCCCATTTATCGAGGAAGGTTATACAACATCACGCTCAGACCAATAGGAGCGGAGCAGCAATGAAAAATGTTGCAAAAATGGGGAAAATTCTCTTATATGAAGCAGACGAAATTGCGCGGGTCAACTAGTTATATTATAAACGTTGGTTGAAATTGTAAATATAAATAGTTCTCATAAATTAAAAAGCAATTTCTGTTTCACCGGAATTAAACTGCATTACACGGATTTTTTAGTTTATTATAAAGGAAAAACAAATATGTGTGAGACTCACAAAAAAAATTTAACGTTTATTCTTTGCATCTGTTGTTTGAGTGTTTGTAAAGTCTCCCGTGGTATGGTAACTATTTCCAGTACTAGAGTTGTAATTTACAAAAAAGAAAACAAAATTACATTATGCTACAAAGATGTTCTTATTTAATTCTATCCTTTATTATTTTGTTCTGTTATTTCTGTTATCTTATTCTTGGGCGAACATCTCCCCAACACTTTTGCCAAGGAACTTACTTCCAATTTTAAACTTAAAAATAAAAACTTTATTCTGCCAGTGTTTATAAATATAAAAAAATAAAATATTGCCTTACACGAATATATCTATATAACACGAATGTGTCTTCTGTTTACGCGAATGTTATTCATTGAAATTAAACTCATTTATACGGATTTTATCGCGTTGTTTATTTAACACTGTATTACATAATTTAGAAACTGTTACACTACTACTACTATTGAATTTTAATAATTTTTAAGCTAATAAAATTATTTAACATATTTATATTTAGGTTTACACATTCCCCGACGTTTCGGTTGCTTTTCCATAGTCACGGGGAGACTAAGATGGTAGTTGTCTCAATGTTCCAGTGTAGTTATTTTAAAGTACCCGAAGATAATTTAATCATTGGTGTTTCTATTTACGCAGAATGAGCTCAAAGTATCATGAAGTCTATCCCTATAAATGCGTTTAATTTCAACCCCATGACAAATTTTCATGTAGTAGTTCAATTCTAGCTAATGTTATAAATGCGAATGTGAATTTATTCGTTTGTTACGCTTTCTCGCCTTACGCCTACTCGATTCGCCTACACGCCTACTCGGCTGATCATCATGAAATTTCGCATACATGTTGTCAGGGGTACAGACAAGGACATAGGGTAACTAACCTCCAAAAAAAGTTCTATTCTTCGGGAATGGCATTTTCTTGACAAAATCGACCTTGGCGTGAGTGTGAAATCGCGGGCTAAGCTATCTTCAATATAAAACAAGCATTAAAACGTATTCATCTTATGCCATGCTTTTGGAATAATAATGCAATATTGTCATCTATACTAATATTATAAAGCTGAAGAGATTGCTTATTTGTTTGGTTGAACGCGCTTATCTCAGTAACTGCTGGTTCGAATTGAAAAATTATTTTAGTGTTGGATGGCCTATTTATCGAGAAAGGCTATAGGCTATATAGCATCACGCTACGACCCACGGGGGCGGCGCAGTAATAATAAACGTGGGTAAAATCCAGTATAATATACAAAGTGAACCGCGCAACTTCGTCTGCTTCACATAAGAGAATTTTCTTCTATTTTGCAAGATTTTTAATTGATACTCCACTCTTATTAGTCGTAGCGAGATGTTATATAGCCTATAGCCTTCCTCGATAAATGGGCTATCCAACAATAAGAGTTAAGAGTTTTTAATTCTAACCAGTAGTTCCTGAGATAAGCGCGTTCAGTCAAACAAACAAACTTTTCAGCTTTATAATATTAATATATATAATCCTTACTAATATTATAAATGTGAAAGTTTGTGAAGATGTATAAATGTATGGATGTTTGTTAATCTTTCACGCAATAACTACTGGACCGATTGCGGAAAAAATTGGTATGTAGATAGCTGAAAACCTGGATTCATATATAGGCTATTTTTATCCCAATATTCCCACGGGAACGGAACTTACGCGTGTGAAACCGCGCGGAAAACCTAGTAATGCATAATTGTCATTCCAAGTCAAATATGTACGAAGTTAAAGCACTTGTAATACCAGACTGGATAGAAATACGGTTGTTTTCTAAGACACAAACTTCAAGCTAAGCTATGCTAGCCCTGACTCAAATACCAACGTCTGACAATAAGATATTGACTTGAAGATCGTGTATCATAACATAACGGAAAGCTGATGAAGTGAACATTTAGAGCACATTCTAATCTCGCTAACTATTTGTCGCTAACTGTATGTTTGCCATAGCCTCTTTTATATCGATGGCCGCAGCGGTAGTTACTGCGACTGCTGTGCATGAGGTCTCGGGTTCGAATCCCGGGTAGGGCTTCCAAAAACGTATTGGGTTTTTATAAGAAATCTTAATACGAACCCAGAGTTAAGAAGTTGGCGATGTTAGACACCCCCGTGCCTCGGAAAGCACGTAAAGCCGTTGGTCCTGCGCCTGATCTCTCTCCGGTCGTCTCGAATTATTCGTCCCATCGAATCATGAGAGTTAGGGAACACAGAGTGCACTTGTGTTTGCGCACATACTTGTGCACTATAATATCTCCTGCGCAGAGGGCCAGTCTCCGTTAAGATTGGCCGCCGTGACCGAAATTCGGTTTGGAGGACATTCTTATTATTATTATATCGATTTTTATCGTCAAGCAGTTTAGCAAATATAGCAGACAAGTAACATATGCAAAGACTGTCTTTTAAGATACGCTTTATTCAGCGTTTGAATAAACAGCTCTTATGGACCAGAGAAAGATAAATCAATACTTTCGTACAATTATTAATATAATATTTACTGATATTTTTTCGGTTGAGCGCGCGCGTGATATGATTATAGTATGCACTTTTATGGAAATGAACCGAATCGAGAAGTAAATACATATGTGGATAGATGGCTAAATAATAATAATAATAATAATATTCTACCACATACACACAACACTATCTAGCCCAAACTAAGCAGAGCTTGTACTATGGGTACTAGACAATGGATAAACATACATATATACTTTTTTTTGTAAATACATACATATTATACATAGAAACACCCAGACCAAGACAAACATCAATGTTGATGCACACAAATATTTGTCTTGTGCGGGAATCGAACCCGTGACCTCAGGCGTGGCAGGCGGTTACACTAACCACTACGCCATCGAGGCCGACAAGTGTGCAATGGCCTATTATATGTGCATCCCTTCTAGGATATGTAGGATAACAGCAGCTACCTGTAAACCCCTGATAGTAAGACACATTTAAGAATCTTTGAATACGCGGCAAAGAGTTTGCTAAATACAAACGTATTAAGGGTCAGAAACTAGTTCGTCTGTGTTCCACAGCTCTAAGGTCTAAAAGATTTATCATTGCTATTTATCACCTTATTTTATTGTGGTTGTAAAATAAAGAAAGTGCATATAAAACGTATGAAATAATAAATAATATGAGGAAATTGTGATTTAAAAACATTAATTAAGCGAGTAATTAATTATCGGTTTTAATAAGTAAAATTGTTTTGGTACGGTTCCCGCGTTCGCTGTTGTTTCTATTCGTGATTATAATTCCTACTAATATTATAAATGTGAAAGTATGAGAAAATGTTCGGATGTTTGTTATTCAATTACGCGTAAATAGTTGAATAGATTTAGATGAATCTTGGCACACAGATAGACTATATCCTGGATTAACTGAATAAAATCATAGCTTTATCAATTCAAAAGGAAGCACCTCAGCAAATATCTTTTTTATCATCGCACCGCTCGCCGTCGGCAGGGATTTCATTCTCACACCTTACAACCTAATTGGTGCCGCATTAAGCGGTTGCAAAGAAATTTTCTCCTGTTGACGCACATGTTGTGGAATGAACTCTGCCGAGGTTTTCCCACAAGACTACAGTATGGGGTTCTTCAAAATGGGTGTTTAAAGGTTTTTATAGGATCGCCAACGTGCAATTGATGCCTTTGGTGTTGCAGGCGTCCATAGGCTACGGTGACCACTTACCATCAGGTGGTATGCTAGTTTATCACTTTAGTAGAACAAAAAGAAATCTTACCGGATCAGAGACCTTTTGGTGAAACGCCAACTTAGGAGTATCTGTCAAGAAGATCGCAGAAAGAATGCATGTAGGCTCTAATTATACCTTGGATGTGATTTTATGTATCAATGTGATGTATTAACTGCCTCGGTGACGCAGTGGTTGTATATGCGACTGTTATGCATGAGGTCTTGGGTACGAATGCCGGATCTAACAAAGTGTTATAAGCAACGGCAATACATAGGCTGGTCCCCTAATACATGTGACCTAAAAACATAGTTGGCGTAATATGTGTGTAACTAAAATATGTATAATATGCATGAGATTGTGTATATATGATTTAAACCTAGATAACTTTGTACATTACAAACTATCTTAGACCCTTTGAAATGAAACTACTATATACGGATTTTATCGCGTTGTTTATTTGACACTCTTTTACATAATTAAGAAACTGTTACACTACATACTACTACTATTAAACTTTACTAATTTTGAAGCTCAGGGCTCAGTTTGAAGTCACGGGGAGATTAAGATGGTAGTTGTCTCAATGTTCCAGTGTAGTTATTTCAAAGTACCCGAACATAATTTAATCTTTGGTGTTTCTATTTACGCAGAATGAGCTCAAAGTATCATGAAGTCTGGCTGTGGTTTGCTTCTTCTTGGGTTTCACTATTTGAATTACTGGATCCCAAGCTGGTGGTAAATCCGTATATAGTAGTTTAATTTCAATGAATAACATTCGCGTAAACAGAAGACAATATTATCTTAGACTCTTTTCACTTTTATTTAAGAAATATACCGGGCTATTACTTTTTTTGCAATCACTGCAACGTGGGGTAGTTTCGCACTGTGTATTATGCCTGTATCACAAGTTATACCCTACAAAACAAACGACAAATGAACTTCATATCTGAAACTATATTTATATAGGTCACAAATTTTCAGTCCAGTAGCGACAGCTCAGTGGGGAAACCAATAGACTGCAATGCAGAGGGTCTCGGGTTCGAACCCACGTCGCGCACCTTTGACTTTCGGAAGTTATATGACTTTTTGAAATTATGTGGGTATTGTTTGACAATTATCGCCTGCTCCGTACCTCGGAGAGCACGTTAAGCCGTCGATCCCGGTTGCCATGAACATCTATGGCAGGCGTTATTGGAGAAGTCGACACAAAAGATCCCACTGGGTCGAAGTGTCGCCGGTACAGACAGTACAGACTGACTGACCCCCAAACAAGATAAGATAAGATAGGGTTCAACTTATAGTATAAACTACGTTACTTTGTACCACCATATGATTAATAAAAATCTATGATTTTTGGTTTGGAATGCAACCGTATGGTAATGTTAGCCTTCGGGTTGCGTAGGTCAGGTGGCAGCCGCTCCGTGTAAAAACTGATATCCAGTCAAATCCGGTTAGACTAGAAAAGCCGACCCAAGTGACTTGGGAATAATAAAGGCTAAGGAGAAGAAGACAAATTTTCAGTCCCGTGTGAAGATGACGCTACAGTCGTGATGGCCATTTAAACTACAGCGCCATCCATGCAAATCCACTTACAATTACAGTTTTATCTATAAAAAGCTTGCATAGTCTTTTCTTTATGGAAACAATAGATGCAAAGAACATCCAATCTCCGGATCGTTGTTAATCACACACAGATGGTAATCAAAGTCAAAATACTCGGTCCATTTCTTTGAATCATACAAAATGTTATCCTGTCTGGGTCACATGACTAGGTATATTTAGCAATGACTAGATCCGATGATCACCTAGTCATAATCTATAGAAACTACAGTCAGTATCCAAAGATTATATATAACGGGGCGTAAAAAAGCACCTTCTTGGGCCGTTAAAGTAGAGACCTCAACATCGCCTCGGCTGCTATGAGAACGATGTGGAGGCCACTGCTCTTAGACCACACGACTGCTTACCATCAGGCGGAGTGTGGTCATTTTGACGAGAAAAAAAAACATTCCTGGTAACTATAACTGTTTGCTACAAACTGTTCGCCAAGTAGAAACGCCTCCTTAAGGGCACGTAATAAGGTCGACTGTATATTATATCTATCAAGATCTAAAAGTCTTATCGTTAAACATGGTATATGTCCCTTTTCAATAAAATCTTGTAATGAGGGAAGTGAAATCTATGACGTAATAAATCTTTTATAATGGCGCTATAAAAACATATAGTGAGTAAAATTGATATCTGTTCCGAATAATATATCAAAGATTTGAATAGCTTGTTGATTTAAACATGTAAATTTAAACGTGGGCACGGCTATTCAAAGTTCAATTCCTGTGTTAGCACGCCTATGAATGATTGTAAGGTTGTTTTACTAACTCAAAGTGATAATATTTATTGCCATAATAATGTATAAATCATTCTTAGAGACGTAGTTAACTTACATATTATTAAGCAATAAAAATATTCTGAAACTCTAGTTTAAAACAAAGTTACTAATAAGAATCACCATTTTTACATCCCCATTTTTTTTTATTAAGCTTCGTAACTTTTATTATAAATGCGAACGTGAGTTTATTTGTTTATTACGCGTTGAAGCCTTAACTACTCGACTGATCAGCATGAAATTTAATTACAGTTTGATATAGGATGCAGAAAAGGACATAGAATGCCTTTCGTCCAGAAAAAGTACTGGTTCAGAATTTATTTAATTTACTGCGGGCAAAATTTTGTAATGTGTAAATCCTTCTTGGACACGTTAGTAAATAAATCCGTTTTTGCTTTCTGAATCTGAAATCCATATACTTGGTAATACGAGTATAACGTACATTTTACGATTGCATTTTTACTGTATTATTGATACAGGTGGTACACAGCTGGCTGCGTATAAAAAGGTTTCGACCTCCAAGCTCTAGTAGGATCATCAAATTTTTTTTAAATTTAGATTTTATGATCAGAAAATTGGCAGTATTTGAAGTCCAAATGCCGGTAATGCCACGTCTACCTGTTGATCCTACGCCTTTTCTCTCGGAAAGACGAACTGCTGTTCCAAAAATTATGAGAGTGAGAAAAATTATAGTTCAAGTATTTGCGCACACGCGTCTGCACTGAAATTATATACGGCAAATTTTTTAAGTTCATAAAACACAAAAATCATTATTCAATTAATTGAATTATTTTAAATACAATAATTATTCCTGCTACGATCTTTTTCTTCTTTTCGTGTGGTTAGTGGCCAACCTGTCGTCAAGAGTTGTTCCGCCCATAAGCCTCTGACATGGCTTAACGACTGCTGTCAATTTGGCAACAACCGGGACCGACTTTTTACGTGCCCTCCGAAACACGGAAAAAAGAAGACTGCCACGATTACGCAGCAGTCTGAGCTTGAGGATTCAATATCCAGGTCAGGCAGAAAATTATTGGGATGTTCTGTTAAGAAATTCTCCGTTTGTATCTGTGCCTGATAAATGCCAATAGAAAAATAATATTCTATTCTATCACATACACACAACACTATCTAGCCCAAACTAAGCAGAGCTTGTATTGTGGGTACTAGACAATGGGTAAACGTACATATATACATTTTTTTTTAAATGCATACCTATTATACATAGAAACTCCCAGACCAAGACAAACATCCATGTCCATGCACACGAATGTTTGACTTGTGCGGGAATTGAACCCGCGAGGCAGTCCAGCGTAACCGACTGCTTACACTAACCTCTACTCCATCGAGGCCGCCAAATCACCAATACGTAGGACCTTTAACCATGAAATAGATAATCCTTCAGCTATACGATACGACGGAATGTATATGTATTATACATCTGCCCAACCTTCGGCGATACAAGCGTATGTCTATGTTTGGTAGAACTTATTGCCTCGTGGTCCCACACATTCTCGGGACTAATTTTCAATCCTTCGTCAGAACAGTTTTATCTTGAACGTACAGTTTATTAACTAACCGTTAACAGAGTAACTTCTAATAGCTGGTTTGTAAACTTTAGTGTGAACACGTGTTACTCCTACTATTGGTGTTTCTATTGTAGTTAATGTTTAAACAAAATCGTTTAAGATGTACTTGCATAAAATCGTACGACTAGTGTTAGGTATACGAAGTAGGGTTACTTGCTATTAGAGAAAGTAATTAAAATATATGCTTTTTGTTTTGAAATGTTAATAAATGTTTTTAAATTAACTATGTTAAATATTTCCAATTTTATTTTTAAAATTCAGATTTTAATTTACAATATATTTATTATAAATGACGATTGAAAAAAATGGTCGTGAGTTTTATAAAGGTAATGCTTCTGTTTGGTTCTATACCTTCCTTTACTTTTACTTTGCTAAAAAATAAATTAGGCTGTAGGTAAAAGTAAATTCACAGTGTATCTGAAATAGAGAATAATTATATGGTTTTTCATAAGTGTCACCTTGTTACCCAAAAGAAAACATGTTTTAATTTTCTTTTAACTATTTTAGAAACTTTACGTATTCATACAATACTTAAAATTTCTTAGAACGTTAAATGAAGCCTTGTTGGTCCTGTGGCACAATATTGCACTTTTTTATGCGATCGCAGTTTTGATTCACAAGTCGGATTGAGAGTAATTGGGTTCTTCTGTGAAAATCTGATTAACAGCACAGAGTCAAGGAGTGTAGCTTATTTGTTTACTGGGAATAGGTTCGCATTTTCTGTAGGTAGAATTAAAAAAATAACTGACTTGATACAGGTCTAATACCATAATTATCCAAATAAATATCTGAAAATCGCTATGGTGTGTGAAAAAGAGAGATTTTATGAGTGCTAAAAACAAAACAACTGGTCACTTTACTGATAGCAAACGTTTTGCAAACTCCAGAGCCCTAAAACCCTGTATACCCAAAGACACAGCTGACAAGTAGAGCCTTGCTGATTTCAGATGACTTACAGAAAATCCACGTTACGTAGCAGTATCTCTACGTACTGTTATGTTTAGTTTGTTGAGAGAGTGTGCTGGAAGCTCAAACAATCCCACGGTACCATTGGCTACTATTATTGCTACAGGGAGACAAGGATACCAAATGCTACGAGATTTAATGAAGCAGATTTTTTTATATAATCATAACTGATATTACAAATGCCAAAGTAAGTTTGGTATGCTTTCACGCTTTATGTACTCGACGGATAATCATAAAATTTCGCATACACATTGTCAGGGATACAGAAAATGATATAGAGACCATTCATCTAGGAAAAAATACTGTTGCCGAGGGATAGAAAATTATTGATTACCTCAAATGGTGCAAATACAGTAATTTAATTGGTAATTACGTTTTTGAGCCGTTTGGGGTGGAGACGTTCAAGGAATCCGGGCGCTCGTGCGCTTTTTAGAGATATATCTAAACGGCTAATCGACGCTTCGCGTGACCAGAAGGCTGGACTTTTCTTGGCTCAAAGAATCAGCATTGCCATTCAACGTGGCAATGCTGCCAGTCTTCTGGGCACTTTCTCGGTCGACAGCGATGCTGAGGAATTTTACGACACTACCTGAACCAGCCTTTTCCTTTCTTTATATTAAATTTATAGACCCATATTTTGTTATTTTCATGTTTTATTTATAAGTGGTTAGGTTTGTTAATATTAGTTAAGTTGTAAATTATAATTGTTGCTTTGTTTATGTAATTAAAGTCGTAGAATAAATATATATCCAATTAATATTTATTTTTGATGCTTTCCATATCAAAATCAAATCAATATCTATTAATCTATACTTACTATCTATACTCTCTGTAGTTCAAATACAAACTGCTATCCATGGTAAATACTGATCGTTTGCAACCTAAACTTAATCCAATTAAAGTTAACCAAACATAACGATGTACGAAGTACCAGGCGCTAAGACACGAAAGGCGATCGTTTATAACTTAGCAGCATTGTAAAATGAGAAAATCATGTTATAAAGAGCATAGAATAAAATTGATTTCACTCATTTAATTGGTTCAATAGGCAACGTACAATAAAACGGTTTCTATTTGTTGGAAAGTTTTTATTAAGAAAGGGCTTGCAGTGAATTCATAGAATAAAAAATTGTTCACGTGCATCTCTGTAGGGCTGGAAAAATGTGTATCACACCCATATTACGCCTATTTAGGTTTATGCTCCACGTAATTTGTAACACTGCCCCACATAAGGGGCTATGACATAGACGAATCAGTCAGCTTGTGATTACAGCTGGTGAAGCTTAGTCAAAACGTCAAGTACCTTAAGATAAACTACATGCATGAACACGTTAATTTGTATTACGAATTATAAATAAATATATATTATCATGCAAGTTAAAATTTAAAATTGCAGTTTGGGTCAGTAATAAGCTGATTTTATCTTTTTTTTTTTTTTTTTTTTTTACGTGGGGGAATGCTATGACGCATATCCCTCCGCGGGGGCGGGCGGAGGGATTATGTCGGACTCGCCGGGGTAAAAGAAAGATGTTAAAAGACAATGTACCTGCCGGAATACCGACTAAACCTACCACGGTGTTCCTCGACAAAACCACTATCGACGGGGCCGCGCGAATCGCTTTCGCATGCGGTCGCGACCCCGCCGAGGTTACGGCCCACCGTATGAAACGGCAGGCCACTACACGAAAGACCTACCCAAAATAGGCACTACGTCAGATAAAACCCTACTGTCTCCCTAGAGGGGAGACGGACTCGACACAGAGGCGCGCGTGGGAACACGCACGCCGCCTCTCGGACCTGGTGCTGAACGGATGGCGGGCAGGCCCACAAAGCCCGCCACCCCCAGGTCAAACCTCAGGGTGGCTGGAGGTCATCGCGCGCCCTCCGGCGCCCGGCTCTGCGGTTGGGGAGAGGGTTTAAACGCTCCCTCTCCCGCTCCGCCGCCTCCTTGATGGAAATTACTTCCTCACAGAAGGAGGCGACGGCGTTCCATGACCTCTCACTCCGGACCATAGACTGAACTACGGCCGGAAGCGAGAGGGCAACCGATCCGACTGCCGCGATCAAATCGCGGCGCTGCGATGCCCAGGCGGGGCAAACCGCCAAAGTGTGCAGCGCCGTGTCCTCAACAACGTCGCGGCAGTCGCCGCAGTGGTGACAACCGGGCGTCTCTTGCCGGCGTATACGACACAGGAACCGGCCAAAACAACCGTGGCCAGTTAGAACCTGTGTCAGCCGGAAGGTGAGGGCGCCATGCCGCCTCTCCAGCCACTCCTCAAAAACGGGACTTACCGCCACGATCGTGGCGTGCCCGAAGCTGATTTTATCTATTACAACCCTATCTAATATTATAAATGCAACAACAATATTATAAAAATGTTCATATTCCCAACTAAAATTATAAATGTACTCGTAAATGTGAATTTCTTTTTTTTAGCACTCCTTCGCGTCTTTGACTCAAAATGAAAAAGGATCAGAAAAAACATAGAGGTCATCCACTTCTTGCTTCACCTGGAAGTTCTCGGGTACAACAACGGCCAAATACGCCTGCTCACAGGAGCGTTTACTGGCAATTTTGGCACCAACGACTTCCTGTGAGGATTAGGACTGGCAAACTATCTGATCTGCAGAGCCTGTGTTGAACAGGAGTCCATATCGCACCTACTGTGTGAATGTGACGCGTTGGCTGGATTGAGAATGGGCCTGATGGGATTGGCATATCCAAACCCTGAAGACTTCAGGCTTCTCCCTCTGAAGTGTACACTACGGCTGATGCAGTACATTCATAAGGAGATAGCTAAAGGATAGATCTTGGGGCCGACACAAAAGATCACACTGGGTCGAAGAGTCGCCGGTCTGCACTGACTGGCCCCGTATTTAAGATAAGATAAGATAGAGGTCATCCAGAAGATGTACTGTTTATCTTATCTTATCTTATCTTGATCCGGGGGCCAGTCATTGTAGACCGGCGACACTTCGACCCAGTGGGATCTTTTGTGTCGGCCCCGAGGTTTATCCTTGAGCTATCTCCCTATAAATGTACTGCATCAGTCGCAGCGTACACCTCAGAGGGAGAAGCCTGAAGTCTTCAGGGTACGGATATGCCAATCCCATCAGACCCATCCTTAGTCCGGCCAACGCGTCACATTCACACAGTAGGTGTGATATGGACTCGTCCTGTTCACCACAGGCTCTGCAGATCGAATTGTTTGACAATCTCAATCTGCACAGGAAGTCGTTGGTGCCAAAATGACCAGTAAACGCTCCTGTGAGTAGGCGTATTTGGCCCTTGTTGTACCCGCAGAACTTCCGGGTAAAGCCCGTGGCTCTGTTTGCAATGAATTTCTTGGAGTGTTCCAGACCCCTAAGGGCCATCTACTCCAGCCTGTGTTTATCATTGCCATGTGCATTCAAAGCTGCCTTGACGGTACTCTCATAGAGACCTACGAATGGCTTGGGGACCACAAATGTTGCTCCGAGCCCTTTTTGGCTAATACATCAGCCTCCTCATTACCCTGCACCCCTGCATGCCCCGGAACCCACACCAGCCTGACTGTGTTTTTCCTGCCAAGTTTGTTAAGGGCTTTAACACAGTTCAGGACTAGTGCTGAGTCCACCCTACAGGAGTTCAGAGCCTTAAGAGCAGCTTGACTGTCACTGAGTATATAAACAATCTTGTCAGTGACATTGTTGTTAATATTCTCCTGCGCACAGGCAATTATAGCACAGGTTTCCGCCTGGAAGACCGTTGCATATTTGCCCATGCTTTGGTTCACCTTGCAGTCGTTGGCATAAATACCAGCGCCTGATCCTGTTTCCATTTTGGAACCATCGGTGTACCAGATGAGACAACCCTTGTCAGGGGATCGTAGACCTCGTCTCCATTCGTCCCTTGTACTGTTACTAACTTAACCTAACATACATATATTTACACAAGTGAAGCCGCGGGCAAAATCTAGTTATAAATGTGAATGTGAGTTTGTTTGTTACGCTTTCACTCCTTAACGACTCAACCGACCACGATGAAATTTTGCATGCATGTATTCAGGGGTACAGAAAAGGACATCAGATACCTTTCATTCATAAAAAAAAACGTCCTGTTGCCGAGTAATAACATGCGGGGCAGTCCTTGAGGCACGATGGTGGTGACGATGACGCGAGTTCCAGGATTTTTGTTCACCCAAAAAGTGCTCAACGCGCCTAAAGAAGCTTTCAATTCAAAAAAATATTGACCTAATCACGCGAAGTGGCAGACAAAATCTAGTATGAATAACCGGCAATAAGATCCTAGATCTGCACTTAGAAAATCATTTACAAATTGCGTTTCAGCTCAGCTTCGTCTCACTAGTTGCTATATAGAATCGACAGATCTACTTACACTGGTTATCCCTTTCCAACTAAGCAAAATTACAGCGATTAGCCAGTATTATCATGATCATAGAACTGAAAAGCAAAACAATAACAGGGGTGGAGCCTTCGGCATGAGTAATGGCGGACTATCTGAGACAAATCGTAATTGTCCGCTGTCAACTCTTAGGCTATCAGGGGCCTGTTGTTCTCGAACGTGTTATTAAAGCTTTGTTGGTGCAGTGGCTTAAATTGTATCTCGGCTTACGATCGTGTGGTCCTGGATTTGAATATTGGATCGATTAAAGTGTTATCGGTTTTTATGTAAGGAATTTTTAAGTAGTCTAATGGGAAACCGTTGGACTGCAACGCAGAGGTCTCGAGTTCAATCGCAAGGCGTGCATCTCCGTATTTTTTAAGTTATATGCGTATTAATTAGTTAATTATCACTCGCTTTAACGGTGAAGGAAAAACATCATTTGGAAACCTGCATATCAGAGGGTTCTCCATAATGTTGTCGAAGATATGTGAAGTCTGCCAACCCGCATGGGACAGCGTGGTGGACTTTCGAATGGCCATAAAAAAAAAAAAAAAAGAAAAAATGGGATTGAAATTTACCTTTTCGCACAGAGAAGAGGCCCATGCCCAGCACTGTGACAGTATAATACAAGGCTGATATTATTAATTTTTAGTAACAACACGGGTTTGCTTGGTATTGGAGTGCGTTGTTAGAGCCGTTGTTTAAATTTGCGTTTATGTTGGCTCGCGATCGACTGGTCCGACGTTTGCATGCCTGACCGAATGAAGTGTTGTCGGTTTTTATGTTAGGACATTTTTAGTAGTAGCACGGGTTTTGGCAATGTGCTTGGTAGACGGCAAAGAAATTGGATTTTATTACGTGGAGTCTCAAATATAGCTGAAATGTGGGTGTAATACAACTCTGTTTACCCGTTAAAGAATATCTCTGAAGGGGTAGGCAGTAGGTCTTACTCCTTTATAGGCTTAAGACTACGTATGAATGACTAGCTGACTCGCGCAACTTCGTCTGCTTCATATAAGATAAAAGAATTTACTCCGTTTTTGCAACATTTTTCATAACTGCTTCGCTTGGTCGTAGCGTGATATTATATAACCTTCCTCGATAAATGGGCTATCCAAAATAATTTTCAATTCAAACCAGTAGTTCCTGAGATTAGCGCGTTCAACCAAACAAACAAACTCTTCAGCTTTATAATATTCGTATAGATACGAAAAGTGTTTTATTAAATACAAACACAAAATTTACAAAGCTTAGAATTTATGCTTTAGAATAGTATGCTTAACAATTATTATGCTTAAAAAAATTGTGCCTAAATATTTATGCCAAATGAATATTATGCGTAACTATTATTAGGATAAGTATACTTACTTGCCATGTTAAATTGTGACACATAATTTTATGCGAATAAATAGGGAACCAACTTATATTAAGGTATATTTTACTTATATTTGCAATATAAGAGACTCAACCCACGACCCCAGTTTCTCGAGCCATCGACCTTGCATTCCGCGTCCCATCAAAGATACAAGAACTTAGAACCCTTAACTGTTCTAGCTTGAGCGAAACGTCAGACGCGATCTTAGAAGTTTATCTTATACTCTTAATGAATATTTTACTGTCCGAATCTCGGCGCTTTACAAATGTAATTACAGCATCATCGTCTGTTATATCATACGTACTTATCACTGCGCAGGCTTTCCCTATACTAATCCCATCAATACCACCATTGTAACATTTGTTTTTAAAAACCGACCAATTGCAAGCCGGACTCACACAAAGAGTTCTCTACCATGGTACAAGATATAACACTAAGCACTCTTTATTATGATAATTCATCGTTTACGTGTTACAGTTTATGAGAAACATAGTATAGACGGCTGGACAGCGGAGGCTTAGACCTCAGAGTCTGATGGTATTTCAAATTGTTGATGACGTTACGATTGACCAACTCGTCCATAGAAAAAGCGTGGAACTTTCCACAAAACCGGCTTAGTATAGTATCACTTACCTATGTATTGATTTTGTTTAGTGTATTAATACAACTACTGCTTGTCTCCGGGTAAGTAAGAATCCACGTCTCACGTTCTCTCTGTTTTCTTTGCTTAAATCGCATCTTTAATTCCTTTGCTCCAGGTTTGGCAACGCGCGATTGATATTTTAAAAAGGCTATATTAATTACTTATCATCCGGCGGTATACTTGTCTGCCATATATGTTGTAAAATAAGAATCCTGTAAATTTTATTACAATTAAGATTTCTTTTACTTGGCAATGCATGCAACTAGATGCTTGGAAACAAAAAAATTGTCGAACAAATAATTTTTTAGCAAATAAGGAAGTCTTTCTAGCTAAACGTCAGCTTGCTATCTTGGTGGTGTAAGAAAAACTTATAACTCATGGTCTATAGTCACAAGCCGTAAAACTTCGATTAGCTTTCTCAGTTTTCACCAACGCGCGAGTGAAAGAATCCCATTAATGTGTAGTTTAATTTGGAACAGTTCCAAGTTAGTTCTAACTAATTACCATCAAATTCCACCTTTGAATTACGATCACATTTTGCTTTAAGCAGTGCCTAGAGATAAGTATCTCATTGCATTAATGACTTTTCATTGATATTGATTTATGGAAATATATCAGCTTTATATGCAGGTTAACCCTGTACTGATTGCATGTGTGATTTATTTTCTCTTTAATATGTTTAGGATAATAACCCTTTGTTGATACACAAGTCTCGTCCACATTCAGTTCTAGATACATAGGCGCTTAAGAAAGAAAATAAAGGATGAAACCATTTCAAAACATTATGAATTATGTTGAGGCACCATTTCAAAAATAAGTATAAAGCATCGGTCTTCACATCAGATCACGGTGACACGTTGCAGCGCGATCGAACCTTTTCGTGGTTATAGCACCGCGCCGTTTTGATATGACAATCGTATGTCTGCATATATTTCACGTTTATATTGTCAAAGGAGTTGGCAAACATATATAATGCCCCACATTTCTTTCCACATTTTTATAGTCTTCCACGCTGGCCCAGTGCGATTTGGCAGTATTTACATATCTACAAGAAGTTTCAGACATGCAGGCTTCCTTACGATGTTTTACTTTCACCATTAAAGCGAGCGTGAATGAATTTATTTAAACGCTTATGACTCCCTCTCACAGAAAATCGACGTGAAATAGCAGTGTCTCACTGCTGTGTTTCGTTCGGTGAATGAGAGTGCCGGAGGCCTAAGCATGAGGTGACGATTCTCGCAGCTTACGAGGGACCTGCAGAGTATCCGTAGAGTCATTGTGTGGGTGGCGCGAGTCGACCCGGCGGCCAGGGAGAGCCGTAGAAACGGTGCTCTGCTGGCCGCCCGCGGTATAGTCCAGAGGCCCAACCGAGTCTAACCAACTTGGTTGGCTGCCTCACCATGCCGCGCATAATCTCGAGGTGGCTCGTCGTGCCGGATGGTGACCGGAGGGTGGGTCCCGGCGACCACTTTCGGGAGGGTACGGGGGTCCTTCCGTCCGTCGGATCGGCTATCGCCATACCACACAGTAATATGACGAAACTTGCTCTGCGCCTTGCCCCACTTTGTTGCGAGAATAGCCGCCTCTTTTTTTTTTCACGCTTTCCCTTCCATTCACTCTATGGCAGTACGAACAAAGCATTGTCGTTTAACAGCAGCCAATCGCCGTAACCCCACCGCTGTTTCCTCTTCCGGTGTCGTGGAGTTCATTAACATCAGAGGACTCCACGCTAACCTTAATGCTGTCCATCACCACCTGGAGACGGCTCGGCCGGCAATGCTTTTTCTAACGGAGACACAAATACGCCGTCCTGCAGACACGACCTACCTGCAATATCCCGGCTACGTGCTAGAGGAGTGTTTCCTCGCGAAAGCCGGGGTATGCTTGTTTGTTAGGGCGGATATTTGTTGTCGCCGTCTACACTGCCTAGAGGACCCTTCCTTCTCTGTCCTTTGGGTACACGTAGATCACGGCTCTTTCAGCCAAATCTACATGTGCCTCTACCGATCCCATTCAGGAGACGCTGAGACAACTCGACTCTTTGATTACCTGAGTCAGGCGGCAGACGACGCGCAGGAGCAGTTTCCGAATGCTGAGTTGGTGTTCTTGGGAGATTTCAATGCCCACCATGAGACCTGGTTGGGTTCTCCCAAAACAGACCACGCGGGACGAATTGCCCATGCGTTCGCTCTCACGCATGACCTGTCTCAACTGGTACTCCAGCCCACCCGGATACCGGACATTGCAGGTCAGGCGCCCTCTCTGCTCGATCTGCTGCTGACAAGTAACCCGAACCGGTACAGTGTGTCGATTAGTGCTCCTCTGGGCACCTCAGACCACTGTCTGGTTTGTGCCACAGCTGTTGTTGTTACGCCCCCACGACCCGAGGAGGCAAGACGACGACTGTGGCACTACTCGTCAGCAGACTGGGATGGAATGCGGGAGTACTTCGCATCCATCCCTTGGGCTCAACGCTGCTTTGAGAACAGGGATCCTTCAGAGAGCGCTACTACTGTCGCTGGTGAAATCATCCTGGGTATGGAATATTATATTCCATACAGTGATGTCACGAGCGGTGGCAGGAAAAGGCCCTGGTTCGGTCGTGAATGCGCTGATGCTGTTGAACGCAAACAGACAGCGTACCGCGCTTGGACCAGGGCTCGCACTCTCCACGACTCTAACGTGGATCACCTGAAGGCAGCGTTCAACCAAGCCACAAAGGTCTGCAAGAGGGCATACTTAAGAGCGGATGCCCAGCGCGTCGCACGGTTCGGCCAGGAGCTCATGGCCCATCCTACGGGCAGTCGTAGCTATTGGCGCCTGGCCAAAGCCGTGCAGTCCAACTTCTGCCAGACCTCGCTGCCCCCTCTGAGATATCCGAATGGATCACTGGCTCATCGGCCGCAAGAGAAAGCAGATCTGCTTGCAAATCTCTTTGCGGCCAACTCCCGAATCGATGACTGCGGTTCGCAGCCGCCTAACATTGCCAACTGCGGCTACACCATGCCTGATATACGTATCAGGCAACGTGACGTTCGTGCGATACTGCAGTCTCTCGATGTTCGGAAAGCCAGTGGACCTGACGGCATCCCAGCTGTGGTCCTCAAAAAATGTGCAGCGGAGTTGTCTCCCACACTTACGCGCCTATACCGGACGTCTTACGCCGCAGGCATTGTGCCTGAGGCTTGGAAGGAGGCGAACGTTCAACCGATTCCCAAAAAGGGGGACCGTTCCGAGCCAGGCAACTATCGACCCATAGCTATCACCTCAGTGCTCTCCAAGGTGTTCGAGCGGATTATTAACACTCAAATTGTCCGCTACCTGGAGGATCACTCGTTGATCAATGATCGCCAATACGGCTTTCGGGCTAAACGATCAACGGGTGATCTTTTAGCGTTCGTCACGCACCTCTGGGGTGAGGCTATGGACAAGCACGGCGAGTCTTTGGCTGTCAGCCTAGACATAGCCAAAGCTTTCGATAGAGTCTGGCACCGGTCTCTTCTTTCCAAGCTTCCGGCCTATGGCTTGCCCCCTCAACTGTGCACCTGGATTGCAAATTTCCTGCAGAAGCGTCGTATTCGGGTCCTTTGCGACGGTCGCGCTTCCAAATTTATGCAGGTCAATGCAGGAGTGCCTCAGGGGTCCGTCTTATCCCCTACGCTCTTTCTTCTGCATATCAATGATATGTTGAATCTCGGCAACATACATTGTTATGCAGACGACAGTACCGTGCATGGGCGATATCTCGGACGTTCTGGAGCCAAACAGGCTGAGGTTGTGGGGAAAAGGCAGGATCTTGTCGTTGAACTTGACCAGACCTTGAACCGCATCTCTGAATGGGGTGCCAAGAACTTGGTCCAGTTCAACGCCAAGAAGACCCAGGCATGCGCGTTCTCAACAAAAAAGTCTCCGTTCCTTTCCCTCCCTTCTCTGAAGAACACTCCACTGGTGATACGTGGCAGCCTCTCCATCTTAGGTATGGATCTTTGCCGCTCCCTTAATCCCAAAACCTACATCGAGAGCGTCATTAGGCAAGCTTCGCGAAAACTCGGAGTTCTGAACAGGGTGAGGCGGTTCTTCGCGCCTGGGCAGCTGTGCCTATTGTATAAGGCACAAGTGCGCCCTTGCGTGGAGTACTGTTCTCATCTTTGGGATGGCTCCGCGCAGTACTTGCTAGACGCTCTTGACAGGTTACAGCGGCGGGCTGTCCGTATCATCGGAGATCCAGAGGTCACGAGTTCACTGGAACCTCTGCAACTCCGTAGGGATATTGCCTCTTTGGCATGTTTCTACAGAATATACCACGGGGAGTGCTCTGAAGAGTTATTCCACCTTATCCCGCCCTCCCCTTTCCTATCCAGAACAACGCGTGCTGGGCTCAGATGCCATCCTTACACGGTGGAGTCGACTAGAGTGCGTACCAACAAGTTTGGGTCCTCATACCTCTGCCGAACGATCAAGGCATGGAATTCTCTGCCAAGGCACGTGTTTCCTTCTTCCTTCAATCCTGGGTCCTTTAAGCGGGGCGTGAAAAAGCACCTTCTCAGGCCGTCAAAGTAGAGACCTCAACATCGCCTCGGCTGCTATGAGGACGATGTGGAGACCACTGCTCTTAGACCACACGACTGCTTACCATCAGGCGGAGTGTGGTCATTTTGACGAGCAAAATAAAAAAAAAAAAAAAAAAAAAAAAAACTATAAAATGCCACAGGTGCGTACCTTGTGACTAAACTCGAGACCTCTGCGTCAATGTCCACCGGTTTCCCACTATGCTACATTTGCTTCAATTATTGGTAAACTCCAAATTAATTAGGACTTACAAACATATATGATGAAGTTTCTTAGAAAATACAGCTTACAAATATGTACGTATAAAATACACTTTTCTGACTCTGAAATCGGTTCCGGCAACTCGTTGACTATAAGCATATGTATTAAATTATATTATGCACCTAACGAGGTAATTTGTAAAATCAGATAACATCTAAGTAAAAAGACAATATTGATGTTATTTTTTGTAGTAACGCAGACTAAACTCATCGCTAATATTGCTTAGCAAAAAAGTAAATTACGCTGAATTAAACTTTTATTACCTATCGTAATTCAATGCCGATCATAGGCTCATTGACTGATTCTTGAAATTAACCTGAATGCAACTTTAGTAAGCTTTGTCATTCATAAGTATTACGTTGTAACCTAATTGAATAAATGATTTTTGACTTCGATTTGATTAAATAACAGTTCAAGTTTATATTTTCACGATTGTGCTTAGTCAGAAAGGTAATAAAAAATATCATACCACCAAATATCTCAAGCTAAGTACTCCTTCTGTTTTTCTAGCTATTAGATTCTGTGTGTAATTTTATTGCAATCTATAAAGTAGTCTTATCTTTTATCGCAGTAACGGTTTTGAGACATCATTAAAATTTACCAACTCTTCTTCTCCCTAGCCTTTATTATTCCCAAGTGGGTCGGCCTTTCTGGTCTAACCGGATTTGACTGGATATCAGTTTTTACATGGAGCGGCTGCCACCTGACCTCCGCAACCCGAAGGCTAACGATACCGTAAGGCTAGACCAGCATCAGGATATTATAGGGCACTGATTTCCTAATATCGACTGCCATAGATGTTCATGGCAGCCGGGACCGACGGCTTAACGTGCTCTCCGAGGCACGGAGCAGGCGATAATTGTCAATAAATACGCACATAATTTCGAAAAAATATATAACTTTCGAAAGTCAGATGTGCGCGACGTGGGTTCGAACTCGAATGCATTGCAGTCCGTTGGTCTCTCCACTGAGCTATTGCTGCTTTATTAAAATTTACCAACTAAGGTATGATAATGTCAATTGTAATATAATCACTCTCAATCTTCTTTTTTTATGTTACAGCATAAGATTGTACTGAATCTAACGGCTACCATAGCCTGGCCAACAAAAGAGTAAAATATTTTTTGAATCCGCTAATAACAACATCCAATTTTCGAAGCAATTCCATTGAAATTCTCAGTTGTGATTACCTTTTTGTTTGAGGCTCGAAGGCTAGCCTCTTGTTGCTCACCCACAAAATCCAGCTCTATTAAAGCGAACGTCTAGCCGTTTTGGCTTCGGTTCCTGCTTCGAGTTGATTCTTATTGAAATTTTTATTAGTAATTCTTAGTAACCATATAAAATCTTGTCGTGATATTAGAACAAGAAAACTCCTGATAACTTTTTAAATTATTTTTACTAGTTACACTCAATGTTCCAGTGTAGTTATTTCAAAGTACCCGAACATACGGGTACTTTGAAATAACTACACTGGAACATTGAGACAACTACCATCTCAGTCTCCCCGTGACCATGGCCGCTGAAAAGCAACCGAAACGTTGGGGAAAGTGTAAACCAAAAATAAATAGATTTAATAGATTAAATAATTTTATTAGCTTATAAATTAGTAAAATAAAATAAATAGTAGTAGTAGTGTAATATTTTCAAAATTTTGTAATACAGTGATAAATAAACAACGCGATAAAATCCGTATATAGTAGTTTAATTTCAATGAATAACATTCGCGTAAACAGAAGACAATATTATAATATTTGTTCTTCACTAACACTTCTTTTACCCTTTTGGGAATGCACAAGCGTCTAATATAAATGTAGAACATCTGTAAGTAGAAATCTTAAGAGGAAACACCACGGGCGAGAGAATTGAAAAATAGGTATTTGTAAAATCTATTGCTGTCGCGCAGTGCCCGCAGAACGTGATAGAGACAACTGCAGCTTGGACCGAAAATACCTATTAAAAATACACAAAATCAACGTTTCGTAGTCCCCTAGTTCCTTCTCCAACACTTGACCGATTTAATTACTTTTTTCATTAAAAATTGAAGAAAGGCTTTGGCCGTGTTTCTATGTTTTCCTTTTTTTATATAATCTACTCAAATTTGTTTGATGGATGTTTGAACACAGGAGTAAATCTGACCAATTTTTGAGATTTTTGAATGCTCATGTCTCTTTTAATAATTAATAAATGAAAAAAAGGAAAACATAGGGACATGGCAATAGAGGCCATACATTTTTTGGGAAAATATTATTGCTCTACTGGTATTATCCAGGGAGGAAACAGGGGACTACTATTGTATGGGAAAACGGCCCTTGTGTTTCCTCTTAACACTAAGATACCTATCTTAAGATTAGTCTTCATAACTATATGGTATTTATTTTTATCGCTGTACTACTGTATAATGACATTCAAATTAGACAACCTAGCTTATAGACGGATGTATGTACAAACATGCAATTACTATGTATATAAAATTATACATATCGAGGGTAGTATGTTAGCGGCACGGCTACATTGTGCTGTGACCATATGGCCCCGAAATGAGGTCTATGGGCCTTAGGTGCGAAACGAGCATGAACAATTCGCTTTTATGTGGATAGTATTAAGCTGTGATGTACTTATATTATTAGTTTGACTACACGGATGTCATGCTGGTTGAGTAGTTGCTTTGCCTCTACGCCAAATGAGTTTGAATACCACACATAATAATTATTGGTATACACAAATTATTATTCTCAACCTGAATGTACTTTATGACCGTTTTATGCATACTAGCTTTTTCCAGTGGCTTGGCTTGCCCGCGATTAGTATTTTTCTGGATGAATGTTTTATTTAGTTTTCTGTACCTAAGACAGAAGTTCGAGTAGTTGAGGCGTGAAAGTGTAAAAATCAAACAAACTGACATCTGCATTTGTAATATTAGTTAGGATCTATAAGATCTCTCGCAAAATAGAACTTCAAGCCAAACGAGACCTTCTTTTAATATTTCTTTAAAAAAAGGGTTAGAAGAAATAACCACCAATACCAATCTTATCTTATCTTATGTGGGGGCCAGTCAGTACAGACCGGTGACACTTCGACCCAGTGGGATCTTTTGTGTCGACTTCCCAAATAACGACTGCCATAGATGTTCATGGCAGCCGGGACCGACGGCTTAACGTGATCTCCGAGGCACGGAGCAGGCGATAATTGTCAATCAATACGCACATAATTTTGAAAAGTCATATAACTTCCACAAGTCAGAGGTGCGCGACGTGGGTTCGATCCCGAGACCCTCTGCATTGCAGTCTGTTGGTCTCCCCACTGAGCTATCGCTGCTGTTCTCTTTCTACCCTCACATTATTTTTACTTAAATATCTCCCACATAAAGCCATCGACCAGTTACAATTTTATTAGGAGAGATTTTTGTCGAATATCGTTTGCCAGATGTTACGTCCTGCTACTTAACATTTCTTGAAAGAAAAACACAATTGCACTTCGACATTCAAACACATCTACATTCCAGTTGAGACCCCGAGGTAATCAAACATAAAACTACAATGCAATCTTAAAAATATCTTTATTTTATCACAGCTATACATATTTTACAAATATTTGTTCTAACATTGAGTTCGGTACTTCTTCTTGACAAACAAAGTCTGTATTTCTTCGACTGTCAAGCCTTTAGTCTCCGGTAAGAAGAAAAAGCAGAAGGCGGATGTGATGAAACAGCACGCTGCGAATATGTAGAAGACTGGCCCCCAGCCCAAGGCTTTGAGAAGAGGGTTGAAAATGAACAGGATAATAAAGTTGCAGAGCCACGCCCATTCGACGACTAACATTGAGACTATGCTCTTAACCTGGAACAAGAAAGGAAATGAAAATGTACACAGTGTAACTATAAGGTATGGTCATATATTAGGATCGTATAGTGTACTAAATTAAACCTGAGAATATTATGAGCTAACCTAATTTGAGAGATGCCTATGTCCAACAGTGGACTGCGGTGGGCTGATTGATTTTTAGATACTCCGTGGGATATGTGAATGAAAGAAGTTCGTATGTAAAAACTGGGCATTGTTCATTTACAGCGATAACGACGGGACAGCGTACGAGAGAGTGCTCCTTATAATAACATTGCATTCCGTTATAAAGGTTATACAATATACTTGTGTGCGTGGCTTGTGTGACTACGCTCACCCCTACAGATTGATTGATTGAACCAAATTTGGACTTGAAAAGCTGATTAATCAAATTTGTCATTTGATAGATAAGCGGAATCAACTTTTTATTTTCTTTTCGTTTTAAAAGAGGTCGGCTGCACTGGTGACTGTACAAACATTCAAACAAAGGACACAAAGAACAACCAGACTCGGAATAACCATGTATGGATTACACGAGTTTTCGAAAATATATGTTATAATAGGCACGAGTTGGGATCGAACCCATAACACCCGGACTCGGCAATTGCAGTGAACCGCTTAAACCACTACACCTTTCGTACAGTAAGCTGTAGTAATGTCTAAATTTGTCCAGAAATCTGCGAGTAACAATAAAAAAGCTAAATTTTCGATATGGAGATCTAAGTATAATAAACTCTGTGTAGAATGAAGTATCTCCATTAGAAAATTTAATTATAAGAAAACTTAATCAAAGATCATTTAATGATGGACAAGTTGTCTGTGCGTTTGTTTAATTTGTTTCAGTTAATCGCTATTAATGACTTAACCAATTTGATTATTTTACCCAGAAAGGTATAATAATATACATAAATTAACATCAGTTGAGCTCTTTTAAAGTGTACGAGGATACGTAAATTATCGTGCGTATTAAATCGCTGACACAAGTGCTTACATTGAAATTAAACTACTTTATACGGCTTTTATCGCGTTATCTAACACTTTAATTACATAATTTTAAAACTGTTACTTTAGTAACACTAACTAGTTTAGTACTTAACTAATAAACATTATCTTATATCTTATCTTATCTTGTGTGGGGGCCAGTCAGTACAGACCGGCGACACTTCGACCCAGTGGGATCTTTTGTGTCGACTTCCCCAATAACGACTGCCATAGATGTTCATGGCAGTCGGGACCGACGGCTTAACGTGCTCTCCGAGGCACGGAGCAGGCGATAATTGTCAATCAATACGCACATAATTTCGAAAAGTCATATAACTTCCGAAAGTCAGAGGTGCGCGACGTGGGTTCGAACCCGAGACCCTCTGCATTGCAGTCTGTTGGTCTCCCCACTGAGCTATCGCTACTCAACTAATAAACATTACTACTTTTGTAATAAAAGTGTTAAATAAACAATGTGATCAAATCCGTATAAAGTAGTTTAATTTCAATGAATAACATTCGTGTTAACGTAAAACAATACAAGTATCTATAAATAATATGTATGTAAGCATAGTTGCTTACATATTATTTATAAGTAACCTTAAAACTTGCGGCCTGTAACAAACAAGACTAATCTTATCTTATCTTATCTTGTGTGGGGGCCAGTCAATACAGGCATTTCGACCCAGTGGGATCTTTTGTGTCGACTTTCCCAATAACGACTGCCATAGATGTTTATTACGGCCGGGACCGATGACTTAACGTGCTCTTCGAGGCACGGAGCAGGCGATAATTGTCAATCAATACGCACATAATTTCAAAAAGTCATATAACTTCCGAAAGTCAGAGGTGACGTGGGTTCGAATCTCATCTGAATCCCCACTGAGCTATCGCTGCTCTGAAAAACTGAACAAGACTAATACAAGACCGGCAAACGTGGCATGAGAGCGTATAGAAATGGCATAGATAATTATTTACATATACGATCTTATTAATAAAAAGCCTTACTTGCTAAATTCTTTCTGTAGTCAAAATACTTAAGTCTTTTAAACGTTTTAAAGCAATCACTTTTCATAAACGCACTGAAAACATTTATCATATGTTACCATCTCTATAAACAAAGCCTTTTAATATCTCAAGTTTTATGAATAAAGCTTTAGTTTTTATGTATGCTAGGCTCAATCATCATTGTCGCTTATCTTAAATGATTAAGGAGCCACTCAGTAAACATTTTTAGTTCATTTGTTTCTATTCTTTACAATAGTAGGCTTAAGCTATTTTGTTATGTCATCTTCATAAATTTTTAACTCTCTTTAGCGTTTGCTTTACGCTACAACTTTCATAACCATAGTGATTGTGTAGTACCACGCCTTTGCGGTATACTTATAAAACAAATTGAGAATTATTACCAAAGACAAAGATAGTTTATGTCAGGAGTAACATAGTACTAAACTAATTCATTTATCAGACCAAGGCAAGCTATATTCAGAACTTCAAACTAAATCTATACGGAATTTTGAAGTAGTAACTTTAAATGGGCTCTATTTTTACCGAAATAGGTAGCTGGCTGAAGGTTTCACAGACTACAGGTTGCGCTATCTGTCCTAACAGACAGTGTAATTTTAGTATCTAATTTATTTATTTATACATGTTCAACTGCTTTCTGCACTTACAGTGTTAACCAACGCATAAAGGTGTGTTTCATCATTTGGGTGATGAGTAGATTATATGTATTAACACTTTGAATTGTCGTTTTCGTTGGTAAGTACATCACTTGAAACTGGTTGGACTAATTTGGCTCATTTTATATTTCCTCAATAGCCCGCATAAGGTTTTAAGGAAAAGAAAATTTAGTAATGCTTTAAGTAAATTTGGAAAATTCGACCATAGTTAATCGTGCTTTTCCATGACCTTTGCATAGGACAATATCTATTAGGTTAACTAGTAATATATATAAGGTAAAACATAATTACCTCAGGTAGAAACAGCTCAGCAAGAAGAACGAAAGGCACTGTGCCTGCTCCCAACGTGTACATCACAGGGAACACGTACATGAAGACTGCTGCGATCCAGTTAGGGCCCCAGTGTAAATGCATTTGGGTACCTAGTAGCACACAGCTGATACCCGTGCCCAATGAAGCGTAGATCATAAGAGGCTGGAACGAAAAAACCTTTTGAATAAAACAAATGGAATGACGTGAGTCAATAAATAAAGTAGCGCTGATAACCTAGTGCGACATCAATAAATAGCCACGCAAAGGTCTCAAGTTCGAATCGAAGGCTCTATGACAGTCAAAGCAAGTCTTCCAACTATTAAAAAAAAAATCAAGTAATTTGGTGTTCAAATTACTAGTATTCTTGGTAAACACTCCAGCTAAGCTAGAATGCTTGTGTTAAAAGTGGGTGCACGTAGGTAGTGCAACGAGTGGGATTTGAACCTCCGACTTCTCGATTGAAAGTCCAATGCCTTATTCATTCGGCTATTGCCACTGGCTTTGTGTATGTTGTACTAATTAATTATCGCTCGTTTAACTGTGAAGAAAAATATCGTGTGAAAAGTTGCATGACTGAAAGTTCTCCATAATGTTCTTGAAGATATGCGATGTCTGTCAAATGCACTGAACCAGCGTGATGGACTATAATTTAACCCTTCTCAAGCTGAGAATAGGAATGCGCCCATTGGGACAGTTTACATACAATGCTGATATTATTATAATACATAAAGAATCCACGCTAATAAGTATAGGTTTGGCACGTCCTGACAACATAGTAATGCAAAGCCAAGCGTATAATGTATAACACTTATGCTATGAAACTAACGAAGAAGTTCCGATACAATTTTTAAATAAAAACAAACAGCTCCCGCACTAATTATAATGTCACCTCGGACTGTATTACGGGAATTTCACAAATATAGAAACATCGGATACAGAGAAAATCCAAATCAGAGAAAATATTTGTAGATCACACAAACCTTGGTCTAATTGGGTGTGGAGATCGAACCAACAAAACTCGCCGCACTGGCAGTGGTGACAACCACTTCGTAGTGGTTAGTCGTCTATACCATGACTTCAACCATTATACTATCCAACAACTAACTCAACAGAATCTCACCCGTCTCCCAGCAACATCAGTTAAACACGCCGCGACAACTCCAGCCGCTACGCCCACAGCTGCCATCGCCACACTACATACTGTTGGAGAAGCAGTAGGTATGGCTTCTACGAACAAGGTCTCCACATACATCTGGACTACCACCAATCCTTGGAAAATGGCGGCCGTGATCACTACGAGGTTTACAAGTAACGCTCGTCTAGTAGACTTAGATTTTTCTGCGGAAATAAAATAATAATAATATGTAATATAAAAGACCCACCCGTGTGCCTATACCCCCGAAGGATAGGCAGAGGCATAGAACATTATAAGTAGAGGCAGACTCTACGGTATGTTACACGTGGAAATAAAAAGGAACTGTGCTTAAGGATCACATTTCCAAACGATCAATTCTCGTAATAAAAATTTCCAAAATCAAATTACGATCTAGCCTTAATGTCATTATTATCATAAATGGTATCCGCCTAAATTATGGGAATCGTCATATTATAGCACTTAAATTGCTTGTTAGTTCATAGACATTCTGTCCATAAATTAAGATTTTTCGCTCGAAACATTTTTCATTACGAGAAGCGATTATCCAAAATAAGTGCTGACACTGAAAACTAACGAACAGTAAATTCAATAATACTTTCCCCGATCTGGATATTAAACCTAATATTTTTCATTAAGCCGCAAGTACGCGCTTAAATATGCAACAAGACCAACGAGGCAGTGCATACCCTCAACAGTGTCGTAATAAAAAAGTTATTAACGCCATCTATTATCAGATTTCGACAAAATTTGCTAATGTCACACAATATTCATAGTCTATCCAGAAACAAAATAAAACAATTTTCTTTGATTGAAAATATCCCAGGCCGACTTGAATTATTTACATCAAAATCTGTTCATAGTTCCGGGACTGATTGAAATAAGAAACTTTAAAATACCTCATTTAATAAATAATCTTGTTATTATATAATACCAGTAAGAATCTACCTTATATGCAATATGTTTATATATCAAATCATACACTGTAATTATTATAACTTACTCATAAACTGCCAAAAAGATAATTTCTTAGCAGTTTTTGAACCAGGTTCCAATTTTTCTTGTTCAGGAGTTGAGTCTGAAAAAGAATAAAAGTTATTAACAATATGATAATAAGGATTTATACAGATAACGCACAGACAAAAATAATAAACAGTAGAATGAGAGTCGACTGAATCCACAGTGTTTAAAACACTTTTGTCGACCATTGTAATACTAAAACAACATGTTTGTAATAATAAATTAATAATATATTGAAGACCTTAGCATGAATTCCGCGAACTCACCGTTGATTTTCAAAGTTAATTACGTAGTAATAACTTTAATTTTAATTCATTTTATATGCTTAGTCATCTTAAATGAACATAATATATAATTTCTAAACTAATATTATAAATACGAATGTGAGTTTGCTTGTTTGTTAACTGGTCGAACGAGCATCATTAATTTTCGCATACACGTGTACAGAAAAAGACAGACTTATCTTTCATTCAAAGAAAAGTACTATTACCGTGTGAAGCCGCGGGCAATAGCAAGTAATATGATAATGGAACCTTTATAGCAGAAAATTTTCTTCATATTGTTACGGCTAGTGCCCTCTGTCGTCACTGTCGGGAAGAGTCAGCGTTCTCTACTAATAATTTATTACAGTGCCATATATTGACAACTTACGGAACTACGTATTTGTCGGTACGAGTCGAGTGGAGAGAGCGCTGGCACATTCTCGAATCATCGCGCTGTTGCGTGCCGTGTGTGACGTTTTCTGGAAAACTCCAGAAGCGCTTTACCCGCGTATAAATAGAGCGCACGCGCACCGCCGAGTCAGTTTACAATCGTAAGCGGTCAAGTGTTCATGGAAGCGAACGGAAGCGAAAATACTACGGAGTTTGAAGCAGTTACAGTTGAAAAGTGTAGTATAGTGTTTGTTGTCTATTATAAGTTAATTGTGTGCTAGAATAAAAACGTGTTTTAGTCGGTAATATTGTTTTGTATTCTTATCCGTCGAACCCAGCACGTAACAATATTATCTAGCGTTGTGGACTTTGATTCAGATGCTTTCAGAGAGCCCACTAATGATACCTACAAGAGTAGCTACCTACTAACCCAAATGGCATTCACTAAAAATAACAAAGTTCCCATCAATCTGAAGATAGCGTGTCTCGAATCAAATAAAGTTGTAATAATTAAGAATGAACACTAAAAAAATTATCAAATAACGGGGCTTACATTCGAGTAATGCAAACATAATCAAAGTAATAGGCTTTACCGCAATAATTCATAAGATTAGATTAAGAGTACATGTTAGATGAAAACAACAGCTTACACAAGATCTGCTATAGCTATGTTTTATTGCTGAACAAATTCATCGTAATAAAGTATAAGCCTAAAATGATATCAATGATCAAATGTACGTAGAAGAAAAGCCTATGTCTTCATCGCGTGATTAAAAGAATATAGACTTTTAATCTAAGTAAACATCAATTAGAGAGCATAAAGATATATGAGCAATAAATCAAATTGTTAGGTATGATATAAAAAAATTGAACAAATATTATCTTCTGTTTACGCGAATGTTATTCATTGAAATTAAACTACTATTTACGGATTTTATCGCGTTGTTTATTTATCACTGTATTACATAATTTTGAAACTGTTACATTACTACTACTATTGACTTTTACTAATTTATAAGCTAACTAGCTGTCCTGACAGACGTTGTCTTGTAAAGGCGAAAAAAAAATTTAAAACACCAATTCTAAATCATCCTCGAATCCACTTGAACACAAACAAAAAAATTCATTCAAATCGGTCCAGCCGTTTAGGAGGAGTTCACTGTCAACACACGTACAGAAGAATTATATATATAAAGATAAAATGGCCGCTCGTATCCAACCACTATAGACAATATATTATTATTAAAATATTTAAGCCACTTACCATCTAGATCAGGGTTTAAAGAACGTTTTATTGTATTAATTTCTTCTGTGATTATTTTATCGTCTACTTTCAAATGTCTGAAGAATGCTATAGCTTGTGCTGCTTCCTATAAAATAAATATTATATAAATAATTACGTACGACGTGTTAATAAAAATGAGAATCTAATTTGGCTATCATTAGTAGTAATCAGAAGAGTAAAGAATATGTAATCAATATTTTCTTAATTTTTTGGAATTTGCTTATTAATTAAATAAATCTTGCTTAATCAGGGTGCGGATTGTGCTTGATTCTCATATCTATTTAGCTTTAGATTTTTATTAGAAAGTATATTATTATTTTGTTTACATTTATAAAAGCAACTAGCTCACTAATAATAATTGGTCATGATTTGCAAGGGAGTTAACGAACATTCAATCAACGAACGAAAAAAATACCCAGACTCGGGACAACAATATATGCACAAATAAATTTATGTTTTTGTGAGGGAACCTAGTCTACAATACTCTTATCTTATCTTATCTTGTGTGGGGGCCAGCCAGTACAGACCGGCGACACTTCGACCCAGTGGGATCTTTTGTGTCGACTTCCCCAATAACGACTGCCATAGATGTCCATGGCAGTCGGGACCGACGGCTTAACGTGCTCTCTGAGGCACGGAGCAGGAGATAATTGTCAGTCAAGTCTGTTGGTCTCTCCACTGAGCTATCGCTGCTCTACTACAATACTCAGTGCGATGTGACCACATAAACCAGTTAAATAAATAGTTATTTAACAGGTTTATGTGGTATATATAGATATAGCTTATATTTACCTCTTCCTTTCCTATTTGCAATAAATAGATCGGCGAATCTTTCAAAATGAACAGAAGACTAGTTCCACAAACAGCCATTGATAGGCCAACGTATAGCATCACATCATACGCCAGACTACCACCAAGGGCATAAGACAGCAACATGCCAATACCGTAAGACACCATATTGGCAGCCGTCATGGCTCCTCGGATAGACTCTTGGCAGATCTCACTGATGTAGACCGAGGCTATTAAGAAGATGGAACTGCTTATACCAGACATAAAGACGCTGGCTAAAACGACTTCCACTACTCTGCTTACGCTCAAGATCGCCCAAAATAACTGTAACAAGAAATATAGGTATTATTATACAACATATGTAGATGGCAAATAAGCTCTATAATAGCCTATAGGAACCTTTTACCATCAGGTTCCCACAGGCTATGATTTCAGTACCAGGTGTATCAAGCGCGTTATAAACGCTACAAAAAAGGAGTAAGATGGAACGTTAGGAAAAGATTAAATTCAAACGAATATTCTCCAATAGCTACTGAGCAAAATGCTATGAACACTGTGTTATTTTTCTTACTTCGGTTTTCTTTAAGAGGTCTAAATGAGGTAATGAGGACTCATTCACAAGCACACATACACACATACACATGCACATTAGGACGGCTTTATTAGTCGATGGAAGCACTTTTGAAAAATTATTGAAGAAAATTCTAATTAATTGATGACAGCACAAATGTGTTCTGATTCCAATTATTTGGCAATGGCGAGCTCAAATCAAACATAAGCGGAAATGTATGCCGCGTGATTAATAAGGTAGGGAAATACTTATCATACTTACAGCTAAACTCAAAGCAGTTGCTATGGAACATTTTTTCCTTCCAAGTTTATCCAACAGAAAACCTGCAGATAATGTACTTATCAATGCTCCTATTGATGATAAACTGCCTAATAGGGAAATCTCAGTTTCTGTCATCGGTCTGTGGAGAGTGGTGTTTTCGGATGCGAACAGCGTGATAGTTGATGCTGGCCAAGTAAATATCAGACCCATGTTGATGCCCATAGTGCATACTGAAAATAATAATTTCATCTACATTATTTACAAAACAATAATATTTGTGTTTTAAATAATTTGATGCGTGAGTCATATTACCTGTATCAACATTCATCCATACAATTAATGTTATAAATACAAATTAAATAAAATGTATTCAAGATAGTAATGATCCTACTTTATACGTTACGGTTTTGCGTTATTATTTACTAAGTCAACTCATAGTCCCATAATTTTAAATTAAATACACATTTTTGTGAACCGTTAAGAAAAGCAAAATTTAGGTCGTAAAATTAGGTAGGACAGCTACACCTAAACTCATCCTAACTAACATTATACAAGCGAATGTGAGTTGTTTGTTCGTTGTTTACGCTTTCACGCCTTAACTGCTCGACTGATCATAATAAAATTTCGCATATACGTTGTCAAGGATACAGCAAATGACATAGGGTACCTTTTATCCAAAAAACAGTAAAGTTCCATTGATTCCGAGGGATAAAAATATAAAATTATTGACAAAATCTACATTTACGTCAGCAAAGTCGCAGGCAAGACGTAGTTGTAACTATAAAAATTTTAGCTCCTGGTTATTCGACATTAAAGTGTGAATGTAGATGCATTTCAGCTTCTTTGCCACTCAAAATATCGAAACTCGCATGCAAAAATATTCGCTTACTTTTATGAATTGGAGAAGCACTTTCAAAACAAGAAAAGTTATAATAATGTCATTATGAGAACGCATTTCGGTTATAATGGCCAATCTTAACGGAGACTGGCCATCTGCATAGAAGATATTATAGTGCACAAGTGTGTGCACAAACACAAGTTCACTCTCTGTTCCTTAACTCTCATAATCCGATGGGATGGCAATTCATCACAACCAGAGAGAGATCAGACGCAGGACCAACGGCTTTACGTGTTTTCCGGTCCGACCCCGGATTCGAAACAAGACCTTACACACAGCAGCAAAAGTTATACTACTGTTTCAATTAACAGACTATAGATTTCCATTAAACACTATACCTAATCTATCAAAATTATATAAATTGTGCAATAACTACATCTAGGTTCAATAAATAAATCGTCACGTGTTGCTAATGCACCTGCAGATAAATATAATGATACTATTTTATAAACAAACAAGATAAGTACGGCAATAGAAAATGTTTTTATTATTATTATATTTAATTACAAATAAAATGTGTAAAGCTGTCAGTTGTTATCAGTACATATCTTGCCACGCATTATTATAATAGCTTACCTACTGCGTATTTTCATAGAATAATGGCGACGAAAAAAGTCTGCCAAGATTAAAGATAATATCTAGCTTCTTAGGTACATCTTGATATCATCGTTTATCGTCAAATAATATCCTACCTTATATTATAAATGAGAATGTGAGTTTGTTTGTTACGCTTTCACGCCTTAACTACTTGATCCATTATCATGTTGATCACACACAAAGTGTGTGTGAATGTGAAGTGTGTTATAGAAATGGACATAGGTTACTTTTCTTCCAGGAAAAAGTATTGTTCCTGAGAGAAAGAATTTTATTAACAAAACCTACACTGACATGAGCGAAGCCGCAGAATCAGGTACTCACGGCTACACATCAAGTTAGACACCCTATATACGCACAACTACGCTACAGACAAAATAGAGAATTGTCGGAAAGGGACAGTGCATGGTGGTGTAGATCCATCACGGTGCATTAGCGCGTGCGGCGACGCCTGCGGCCCGTTCAGCGTAAATGAGACAAAATAACAAAAATATAACGTACTCTCTCGCATGATTCGCAGCGTTCAACTTCTAATAGTTCAAAGTCCAAACAGTCTAGGCTGATGTGTCGCTGTGTGTACCTAATATTAATATATTTTTAAACTGTCTTTCAGTTTTCATAGCAAGCAGTTAAAAATCTTATTACACAAATTCTATGGCTTGATGCTTTTGCACTTTTTATTTTAAGCTATTTTTATTTACTGTTTTAGAGGGCCAGGTCGTTCTTTACGACTTCCGCGACACGTATCAATATTTTTGATTTAAAAAGGCAACACCTGCAATAAGAACAAATTATGTGTCAAAGGTACCTTTATACTCCAACAAAGGACACAAAGAACGCCCTGACTCGGTACAACTATGTATATGTAGATTACACTAATGTTTTACCTGTGTACAACATTGGGTGCAGTTTCAGCAAGTTATCGATTATGGTTACCAAAATGAGTAATCTTTGCAAAGCCGTTTAGCCAGCCAAACTAAAAAGGAAACGGGGCAACCAGGCCTATAAACAATACAATTGGACCTACATAAGTATATAACACTTTGTGTTTGTTATTTTATCTTGACAATTTTTTAAACAAATTATTTGATTTGTGTTAAATTATTATGACAAATTTTCTAACGGTTTTTAGTGACTATAAGGTTAATATTTCTTTATATGTATGATCCTAGCGCTGGTCCATATGAAATACATATAGAAAAAGCAGAATATATCAGTTATTCTGCTTGTTTCTTGAGATACACCTGTCCCTTCGTGGGGGACGAAGACAACACGACTCAGAGCCGCCCGTGGGAACACGCACGCCGCCTCTCGGACCTGGAACTGATCGGTGGGCAGACCCACGAATCCCAACACCCTCAGGTAAAACCTCATGGTGGCTGGAGGACGTCTCGCGCCCTCCAGCGCTCGGGAGAGGGTTCAAGTGATCCCTCTTCCGCTACGCCACCTCCTTAATGGAAATGACTTCCTCACAGAAGGAGGCGATGGCATTCTAGGACCGAGCCTTATCATTCCATACACTAAACTACGGCTGGGAGTGACAGGGCAACCATTTTGACTGCCGCGACTAACTGACGGCGCTAGATTCAATTTTAGCTATATAATCATTTATAACTAAGTTAACTTCGTAAGCGTAAAAGAATTGTATGTGTTGATAAAAAATCTTTTATAATTTTTGGATTACATACATAGATATTTTTCATCAATACATACATTACATATAATTCTCCTATAATATAGCATTGATGTTATATAACTGTATGTAATTAACATTTATATTAAGGAGCTAATGTTCCTGATCAACATTCAAGACGAAAAGCAAAGGCATGTTAAGGTTTCATTATCTGACAGAAGTTATGTCTGTTTATAAACACTTTGTTAGTAAAAATAACTCTCTGAATAACTGAAAAAAAAAATATTTTGACTCATATGATCTATCTCTCAATCACCAGATGAGCTCTAACTGAAGAATTGTGGCGTTTCAACAGATTTTGTACGAAACTGTCTAAATTACTTCCCTCAATCTCTGACAATTGAAAAATTGGTCCTAAGTGTTCTAACGATCGCCAAACTGTATACTAATCTGTATGTGTAGCAATGCACCTACATCAGCGGATTTACTCACGTTCATTTATAGTAAACGATTCTGATGATGTTTGATATGAAAGCATATGGGATGCTTAACTTTATCAAAATCATTGAAATTAAACTTGAGTAGTTTAATTTTTTTTATGATTTGGATGGAATAAGGATTTTATCGCGGTTTATTAAAGAGGTCTAATGTTTATTTTTATTAAATAAGCCGCAACACAATACCAAATAATGTAGTTTCATTTCATTATTTAATATTCACATAAACGTAAGACAATAATAATTATAATTATATCAATCAAAATCGTTTTGCAGCGATTACATAAGACCAAAAAGATCTAATTTCGCATTTCGCCGTTAAACCATTACGTTTGGCGAGTTTACATATGTAATACATTTAAGTTACTGTAGCAATGGAAATAAAATATTTTGAAAAAAAAAATTATAATGTTATCTAATTATATGGATATTAACAAATGTAATATTCAAAATGAGGAATTATGGATGAGCCGCAAGATAAAAGTCTCATAAATGAAACAAACAAAATGTGTAACATTAAATGAATTGCATGTTTCATGACTTAATGGTAATATTAAAAACCACATTTATACTTACTTATTCCAGTACAAAGAACTTGGAAAAGTACACCCATTTTGTTTCACGCACGCTCGTGTTGTACTAAAACTGCTATTTTGCAAATTTGTAGCTGTTTTCTCTAGTTCAGGGCTACAACTGAATGTCAGATCAAATTGTTTGGTTATATTATCTGTTATCAGAGCAATAAACACATAATACTGTATGAGACAATAAAAATACTATGGGTTAGAAATAATCTACTGTGTCATCGTGATTGATGATTTTAAAAATGTTTTAATTAAGTCTAGTGTTTTGGTTTTAGAGTTATGAATAGGTATACTTGGTCTTGGAATTCCAAATCTGTTCTGAGTAGTTGTGACCATGATGAGCAGAAACTTTTTCACTGCATGAATTCTCAAAACTACAAATCAATTTAAATTGACATGCAATGCCAAGGGTCTCACTTGCGTACTACAGACCTTGTATATAATCTCGCTACATTGCCAGCACAATACTCTTCGCAAATAGTCCTTGCCTGTAATGCTGACACGGTAGATCCTCTAATTGACTTCTTCAGCAGCTTTATATTTGGTAATCAACACAAGGTTTTTGACTAAATTCTTCTTCTTTTCCAGCTAGGAACCTCCAGGTTTCAATAGCGATTCACTTGTACTTTTCTTCATAAATGTTTCTACAAACGTAACTTAGAGGTTGTCTGTAAGCTGACGTTATTATATCTAAATCCGTCCTTTGAACATCCGGTAAACCTGATATTATGTAAAGTAATCACTACTGATTTTCAATCAAGTTGTTCATACCTTGATACTTAAAAACAGCAGTCCAATATGATTCATGGTAAAAATAAGATAAATAAGATACGTACACTCACTATAAACATCGATATTGTCTGTCACAAAAATTCTTAACGCCTGCCAAAATACAAGCACTTGCGTTAAAAAACACAGCTTTACACATTTTATCGCTATTTATTTTCACGAATAATATATACACTTTTCGCGATACTGCTACCTGCTCAGACGCTTTGTACCGTCCATAGTCATGGAGACACTGAGTTAGCTCAAAAGTTAAGTGTGTCATCATCTCAGCCTCAGTCAATCCCCGTGGCAAGTAGTTTAATTTCAATTTACCGGCTTGGTTCGGACATAACAGGGGCTATAATCATAACCAGGACTTCCTGGTGTGACGGCGCTAGGTCAGTAATCAAGGGCCCCCTCTATATCTATAAACTGTGGTAGGAATCAGGTACTAATAGATAATTGGCATACTTGAGCATGCTTTGATATTATTGTTACTATATGATAAGCTGGGATGCATTGTAAAAGAAAACTACTCCTTTGTAATTTGTATTATTTTTCTAAATATGCAATATTTGCGACATTTTCTTTAACTTTGTATATTTAAGAATCATTTTTATTTTTGTCATTTAATATTTATGCACGTTGGAATACTCCAAAGTTGAATGTCTGGTGGCAATAGAAATTACTTGTAATATGAGTATTTAATTTCTACTACCACCAGACCACCGTACTATTAAGACGGTTGTAACCAGAGCATGCAAAAAATTCTCAGACATAATTATAATAATATAAGCAGTTTTCTATGTACACATGTTTTATATGTTTCATACACATTGGTATGTGTTTCCGTTGGATAAAATATGTTATGAGTTGATACGGGACATAGTCTATCAGTGTGCCAATTTTCCAAATTCATTCAAATGTTTTCGCATGATTGAGGACCATAAATGCAAACCTGCCCATTTACAATATAAATAAGGTATATAAAATGAAATGAAATGAAATGAAAAATCTTTATTTATCTCAAAACAGTTACAGTAATTATAAAATGAGACATATACACATATGCAAGTAGGTAAATTAATGATAAGATAGTTTAAAATCATTAAGTACTGGTGTATGATGTGAAGTGACATCTTTAAAGAGCCCGTGATGGCCTATTTAACATCAAGATAGCATTGACGGCCTCGATGGCGTAGTGGTTAGTGTAACCGACTGCCACGCCTGAGGTCGCGGGTTCGATTCCCGCACAAGACAAATATTTGTGTGCATGAACATGGATGTTTGTCTTGGTCTGGGTGTTTCTATGTATAATATGTACGTATTTACAAAAAAAAAAAAAGTATATATGTATGTTTATCCATTGTCTAGTACCCATAGTACAAGCTCTGCTTAGTTTGGGCTAGATGGTGTTGTGTGTATGTGGTAGAATATTATTATTATTATCTTCATCACGCTGGCATCGGTGCCTGCCCGTTGCTGCCACCGTCAGACCAATTTTTAAGCTATTATAATTATTTATGTTTCAATGCTGGGAGGAATAATCGTGGTATCTCTAAAACTGCAGTTGCTATCATTGTATCTACGCAAAACATACTAGAAATAACAAAATATCGGTTTAGATGATTTCACATAATGAGTTTGAATTCGGCAAATGCTCATTCCAAAAATGGTATATCTGCCCCTTATAGTTTACAAGTTATAAATGATTGAAATAAACCGATTTTTGAGAAACAACAACGATGTTTTCCAGCTTCGATTGACACTAGGTTTTGATTGTTTTCATGGTGGTCATCTCATTTTCTTGAAGTGGAGTTATTTCAAAAAAACGCTTTATTGCAATGTATGCATAACATTCGTGTTAAAGTAAGACAATATACACCAATAGATTTAGGCCTAGGCACACACATGTAACACATCCTGCCATAAATCAGCAAGTACATTGAAATCATGATTGGAAGAGATGAAGAATTATTGCCGTGATTAGATCTTGTATTGCTGAAGTAAGTTGGCGTTGCCTTTTTGCTTGGTATAAAGATAACGCGTAATATTTTAGTTTCATTTACTTCTATTAGTTAACAGAGAATTTGAAAAATACGAGTGTACTTTTTGATGAATAAAAAAATATAATTATAATAAAACAATAGTAGTAGTAGAGTAATATTTTCAAAATTTTGTAATACAGTGATAAATAAACAACACGATAAAATCCGTATATAGTAGTTTAATTTCAATGAATAACATTCGCGTAAACAGTAGACAATATTATTGAATAAAATTATGTAAATTACGATCGTAGCTTAAAACCAACGAGGAGGTATTTACTAATAACGTTACCAAAATATGATGTCCCTTATTTCGAATTTGATTCTCTAAGTCACTAGAACACCTTTTAAGCTTAGCTGAAAATGAGAAAGCTAATTGAATAGATTGCGAAAATTACTTACTTAATTACATATTAAAACAATCATATCATCAGATCCTCTAAGGATATTGTTTGTCATTCATTGAAATGTTAATGGTCAATTTTAGCCCAAACGTCAGTGGCAGAAAAAGTCGTGTCAAAATCAAAAGAACAACAAATAGATTCCTAACTTTTTTTTCATACCTTAATAACCACAATTCGGGAACTCGAAATAAAATGAGTGGGATACTGGTCGAATGCTCGTGTTTATGATATCTAGTTATAAACACAGCACGCAGTTACGCACTAACATTTCGAAAACTATTTGTGTGTGTAAATTAGAATTTAATTGATATCAGACAATAAATACAATTACTTATTTAAACATTAATTGAACAAAAATAATTATTTATTAATTTGTGTCAATGTATAAATGATATAAACAGTTAAGATACTACTAATAACGTCATTTTATCAATGTAATGAATGACAAAAATTATTTGTAATTACGTCTCCATTTTGATTTCTCCAGGAATAACAACTGTATCTGATCTGCTGTTTAACCCCTTTAGGTTTGACAGCAAAAAGTAGTAGTATGACATAACTTTTGAATAACAGTTTTTTTAGTTACCATATATAAATAAGATGTCAAGGATTGAGGAAAAAGTAAACAATGAAAAAGATTACAAATTTGCAGCCAGATCCATTCACCTAGTACTCTACTACTACGGCTTTATTGGCTGAGAGATCCAAAGTGTGTCTTAGTCGCCGATATGAGAGAAGAACACTTCCTTCGGTCTTTGATCGCTTCCCATCAGTTACTGGCTTGAAGCTCTCGTAGATCCGCTTCCACAATATCACTCCAGCGATATCTAGGATAGCCGACAGGACGTCGTCCTGCCTGTCGGTTGGCCCAGATAGGTTCTCTTACCTCCGCGATCCTCTGCCATTCTTTCAACGTGACCAAGCCAGCAGAGTTGGTGCGCTTTAATTTCCCCGATTATGTTTGGATCCGTCTCTCCGTCAAGATCTTGTACTTCGGCATTCTCATTTCAATGGTTCAACTAGCAATATTGGCATAATACTCTTTAGTGAATTAAGATTTATTTTAGAAGCATTCTCCATGTAGAATATTAATGACAAGCGAGGAATAAGATAATCCTTAAAGCAGACTTGAAACTACAACCTCGATAATCAACTAAGCTGCTTATGGTCTTACGTCAGAGATTAAAATTTGTTTTTAGAGTTCGAAAAATCTCTTATACAATAGCTTTGTCCGTCCGTCTATCTGTTATACAACTTTCAACTCAAGAACCTTAAGAGCTAGAGACTCGTGGTCACCGCCATTCGACTCAGCATAGTCGATATATCCCCGAAATGACTATGGCCTTTAACCTCTGACCTCAAGGTGGTATCACGTGACCTTTGCATATTACTAGAACCATTTACTCGAACTCTATGATTTACGGCAATTCATTGCCGTTTCTCAATTGTTGTGTTTTGCATCCATGGCAATGCTACGCCGGCTACTTTAGTATTCGTTATTTTACATTAGAATAGAAGCGAATCTATGGATACCTAACTAGTTCTATAAAATACATCACAAACAGGGCAATTTTAGTAAATAGCAAGCGTGCTCTATGCTCTATAGACATACCTAATCAAATTATATCACAATGAGATTCCAATTTATTTATTTTGGCATATTTACAGGGTAAACACAGATATTCACATTTAATTAACAATTATCAAAGTGCATGTGCTACCCCAATTAAAAATAAGCACAGTACTGGCAGGCAGACATGTAAAAACAAAAACTTAACTAAGACAAAGTGTTTATTCAAAAAGCCCTATAGACTACATTTTGCTCACATACTACAAACATTGTCTGGACTTTTAAAGAGACAGTGACAGTGACATTATTGGAGGCCAATTTCATCAATATTATTTATAAAGGTTAGAAAGAGCAGGGGAGACCTACGATAGATCTCTGAAGAATTCTGCAATTTATTGGTAAAATTTCGCTTTAATAGTTATTATCAATTTTCACAACTTGCGATCTGTTTGTCAAATACGACTCGAACATTTTTAATGCATTACCGGTGACGTTTAACGCTTCTAGCTTTTTTAAGAGTAAATGATGACTAACCACCAAAAGCTTTTTTAAATCAATAAAAATGTACGTACCAAAAGCTTTTTTTAAATCAATAAAAATGCCAAGTACTATATTTTTTTAGTCTATATCTAATATAATATAATCTATATCTATATTTTCGTTATATGATCAATTGTCGCTATGAGAGAACTATTTTTTGGTCTAAACCCATATAGTCTTTTGGAAAGGAAGTTGATAGTGTTTAAGTAATTTTCAAGGCAGCTATGCATGCTTTTTCTAGTACTTTATATAAAACCGGTAATACAGAAATCGGTCGATAATTACCAAGGTCCGACGTGCACCCTGACTTGTGAATGGGCGTTACTTTGACTATCTTAAGGAAGTCAGGAAATTGGCAATCTCTGAGTAATTTATTAAAGCAATTACTTAAGCAAGGGAAGATTTTTTTGTTAATGCATTTGATTGGTTTGGTTTTATACCATACCATACCATACCATCTAGTCCAGTGGCGCAATTTGGATCAAGATTAGAAATAATTTTAGAGATTTCAGCCGGAGTACAGGGGCCAAGAGTTGATAGAATTTGGTTATCATTAAACATTGGTTTTGGCAGTTTTATAATAATAATAATATTTATTACACCAAAAAACGTTGTTTAAATGTCTTCATACATTTTTACTCAAGAAAGAAAGAAGAAAGAAAGAAATCATGTTTATTTTGTACAGAGCACACACAATTAGTTAAAACAAAATAAAATAATAAATATTTATACGGATTAAAACAAAATGTGCATGCACTAGGCATTCATTTCTGCGCTCTCAATGAAGAACGGCCAAACGATGCTAAGCTACTCCTTAGGGAAGATGCAGATTTGTCGACGTATCTTCGTGTCCAATATACCGCAGTGTCTCAAGACGAAAATCTTTGACTAGTGTTTATTTCTTTAGTTTAATACTAATTTTAGTCTCTACTAAAGTCAGAATGTAGAGTGCTATGTAAGAGAGTAACCACGAATTAAATCTTATCTTGGGTACAAAGGCTTACAAATTTTTATACTTAAATTTCTTATTTAAGATAGGTTTTGAAAATAATTATATTATTGGCTTTAAAAAAAACATCTATGTAATTTATTTTGAAGGTTGCAGTAATTAGCTTAAAATAAAATGTTTTCTTTATTATCTATCGCATCAGTTGTACATTAGTGTGTACACATAAATAAGAAATTTATTACCTTTAAAACCATTTTATTGCATAACAGTTCAAAGCTTAAAATGTCAGAGAAAATTATTGAGTAGCATTTTTTTTCATATTATATTGTATCTTCTTAATATTATGTTATTATCTCCCACATGATATTTAATATTTATAAAAACTTATAAAAACTCATCATCAATGCATTACCAATTTATTTTACATTTACAACGATTTACTTATTGCATCCCTTAAAGTGCTTTTAAGTTGTAAGTACGTATTCTTGACTAATATTATAAATGCGAATGTGAGTTTATTTGTTACCTATGCTTTCACGTCTTATCTATTCGACTAATCATCATGAAATTTTGCATACACGTTGTCAAACATACCGAAAAGCACATAGTACCTTGGACCTAGAAAAAGGTACCATTCTCGAGTAATAGAAAGGATGATGACCAAATTTGTATGAGACCCCTCATCCTCCCCATCCCCTCTCTCCAACAGATCTTTTGTATGTGTTAGTAGGTTCTTAAGGATTTTCTTCTATAAAAAGACTAGCAACCAGTTAAAATAATGGGTCAAGTTGACGACATCAAGTAACTCCTCCCAATCCGAATGCATAAATGATAAGGACATACGGCGTACATTTTTATAGAAATTACAATGCGTCACAATTTTTTATTTCCGCATTGGCTATAAATGTAGCGACGAAATGAATTTGGAATTTTAGATGATCAGGCATGAAAATCTGAGCTTTTTGTTACACAAACTATTATTTTGTGCCAAAAAATATTATTAAAACATGATTTTCTCGTTATATCCCGCTTACTTTTGAGAGATGTCGCCATAATACAAAATCATCACCTTACTAAGATTTTTTTAATTGACATACAATATTAACCGACTTCAAAAACGGAGGAGGCTCTCAATTCGTCGGAATCTTTTTTTTTATGTAGGTATGTTCACCTATTACTCGAAGACACCTGAACCGATTTGGAAATTTCTTTTTATTTCACAGTGTATACTTTTCAGGTGGTCCCATTTATATATAAAATATAAATGGGACCACCTGGAAAGTATACAAATATATAGGTATATAAATCTGTTAGTCGATGTATGAGTTGGGGGACGTTTTCACGCATCGTCCTTTATTGATAAAATCTATATTGACGGTATTAAATAAAACTCAATCGCTAGTGCTTAATAATTGCAGGATGGCGTAGTGGCTTAAGTGGTTGCGTAGCCGCTGCTGACGCGCCGAGTGTTATGGGTTCGAACCCCACGCGGGACAAAAATTTGTGTAATCCACAAATAGTTGTTCCGAGTCTAGGTATTCTATGTACCCGTTGTTTAAATGTTTGTAAAGTTTAGCTCAGTGGGGAGACCAACAGACTGCAATGCAGAGGCTCTCGGGTTCGAACCCACGTCACGCACCTCTGACTTTCAGAAGTTATATGACTTTTCGAAATTATGTGCGTATTGATTGACAATTATCGCCTGCCCCGTGCCTCGGAGAGCACGTCAAGCCGTCGGTCCTGGCTGCCATGAACATCTATGGCAGTCGTTATTGGGAAGTCAGTGCCCTATAATATCCTGACACTGGTCTAGCCTTAGGGTATCGCTAGTCTACGGGTTGCGACCTATGTCTATATTTAACATTATACTGTTGTAAAATACCCGACCCGTGAAATATACTGTTATTTTTTGAAATTAAACACTTTATACGGTTTTTATCGCGTTGTTTATTTTACTTTAAACAATGTTATTACATAATTTTGAAAACTAACACTACTATTATTGAATTTTACTACTATTTAAGCTATATATTTTCTAATTAATACTATTTATATAGCCATGTTCACGGGGAGACCGCGGTCTCCCCGTGAACATGGCTGATGTAAAGCAATCGAAACGTCGGGGCAAAGTGTAAACTTAAATATAAATAGTGTTAGAGTTTTAAAAATTATGTAATAACAGTGTTTAAAGTAAAATAAACAAAGCGATAATATCCGTATAAAGTGTTTAATTTCAATGTATAACATTCGCGTAAACATAAGACAATATTATACTGTTATTTTTATAGTAATCGAAAAGTTTGCATATAAAGCTTAGATTGTGTAATATTAACCCACCAACATGAATGCACTGGGAAAATACACACAAGACATATCAAGTTAATCGTTATACTAGGCAAACATAATAAACGTGGATATTGAGCCAACATTACGTAGACAGCGAAGTACGTACGCAATACGTAAGCTGTAATAAAACCTAAGCTTTATGACTGTGTTTTGTAATAAAACGTGCACTCTTTATAACGGCTGACTTCCTGGTACCCAGTGTCAAGTTCAAGATGATAGTTTCTTACATTTCTTTGAATTGGCTTACTGACGAACCAGGCCTAATATTTGTGTCAATGGCTATTTTAGCTATAAACAGTTATATTATGCTGTCATATTTTTCATAGCAAGTTAGTCAATAAATAAAAAATTTGAATTTGAAACCCATATTGAAATTCATCATAGTGTATAGTATTCTACTAGTCAAGCCCTTTAATTTAATACCCATATTGAGGAAGTTGCGAAAAAATATGTTACCCGCCATTTTGTGGCGGTGGCCATCTTGGACCGATTTTCATCAAACATAACTAAGAACACTCCCGACTAATTCACCTTTCAAACAAAAAAAAAACAAAATTAAAATCGGTTCATCCGTTCGGGAGCTACGATGCCGAATGAGACAGACACACACACACACACAGACACGTTAAACTTGTAACACCCCGTCGTTTTTGCATCGGGGGTTAAAAATTAACAGCCTGTAGGTCAAAAGACTCGTTTCTTGGATATAGGAACCGGGCCTTAGTAGTTTAAGTAGCTAGGTAATCATTTTTCTTTCTTTCTTAAATATTGTGTTATCAAACCTAACATCTGCTTGAAGCTATCTCGATGTCGTAGTGGTTAGTGTAACCGACTGTCACGCCTGAGGTCGCGGGTTCGATTCCCGCAAAAGTCAAACATTTATGTGCATGAACATGGATGTTTGTCTTGGTCTGGGTGTTTCTATGTATAATATGTAATTTACAAAAAAAAGTATATATGTATGTTTATCCATTGTCTAGTAACCATAATACAAGCTCTGCTTAGTTTGGGCTAGATGGTGTTGTGTGTATGTTATAGAATATTACATTATATTACATTGTACGAACTTATTTAATCAAATTCTAAACAAGCAGGATCCTTAATCTGTCAAGTCTTAGAATACCAGACATACTTAAAAATCTATTGCGCCTGACCACCGGTGTACCGCAATGACTCAATAGTTAAAAGGAATCTGATTGGGTCCAATTCTAGCCTGACTAACTTAAAATCAGATTATCCTTTCCATATAAAATCGTGAGGTAACATCCTGACTAATATTACAAATGCAAATATGAGTTTGTTTGTTACGCTTTCACGCCTTAACTACTCGACGAATCATCATTAAATTTCGCATAGACTTGTCAGGGGTAAAGGAATGGACATAGAGTACCTTTCATCCGGAAAAAGTACTGTTGCCAAGGAATTCAAAATTGACTTATATTATGTAACCTTACCTTTACATAACTGTTATGCGATCGAAGCCGCGAAAAAATCAAGTTATGAATACACACGGGTCAAATAAATAACCTAGTTTTAGATGTAGGTTAAAACATGTTTACGGTCTTGCTGATACACAAAAACATATCGTTCCGCAACAGGTCATGAAGTTTTACGACATCAACCAAGTAACTATTAAACGATTTTTTTGTAATTCATTGCATTTTAATTATTTACTTAACTGTAATCATTGTTAGCTAATTAGCATTTAATTTTTGCCTTTTCACATCTGAGTGGCTCCATAGCGCAGCAGTAGTGAACGCGACTGCTGTGCAGTTCGAACCCGGAGTTGTGCCAACAAAAAGTTATTATAATTTTCTGCTAAGTAATCTCAATAGCAGACCGGAATTAAGAAGTTGGCGGTGTTAGATACGCCGATGACACAGCAATACTTGTGCATGGACCGAATTGGGACATGATAAAAACCACAGCTGAACTTGCCCTAAATAAAGTAATGAAATGGCTCAACTCAAATTCACTAACATTAAACCTTAATGAAACGGTATACATCCCTTTTTTAATTAGAAGCAACACATCACCATCCCTCGATTACTCATTAGCTTTACACTCATGCCCTGACCCATCGACAGCCTGTAATTGTCCTTTGCTTAGAAGAGCAGATAGTGTTAAGTATTTGGGTATTCTAATAGATAATAAACTAAGATGGGATGAACATTTAGACACCCTAAGCATTAGATGCATACGACTCATTCATGTCTTTAAGTCTCTTAGAGACTCCGCTAGTCTTGAAACATTGAGGATGGTCTATTACGCACTGTGCCAATCGGTTTTGGGATATTGTATCTCTGTATGGGGAGGAGCAACAAAAACAGACATGCTTAAGTTAGAGAAAGTTATAAACAACAAACCCTACAGGTATCCTACGGCACATTTATACTCTGATTGTAAGGTTTTAACTGTCCGTCAATTGTTTATACACTTGAGAGCAATAAAATCGCACACGTTGACTTTTTGTTGTTAAAGCAGTTTTTTTCATAAATGTGAATACATATTAAAATAAAACTTACACTATTTGAATGTTTACTTCAGTACCTTTCTAATGATATCAAATACAGTGTAAAAAAAGTACCCATAGGGAGTTTTAGGGCACAAAACCCAACATACGGATAAAATTACCCAATTTAGCTTAACAAAGAATAAAAATAAAACTCAAAATGCTTGATCAAATTGTGTTTTAATAAGGTGTATTCCCTCCCCTAGCCTTGATTACAGCTCTTAATCGGTTTTTCATGGACCGTATTAATTTCACCATGAAATCTTGTGGTATGGCGTTCCACTCCTCTTCAATGGCAAGTTGAAGCTCTTGGAGGCGCGTAGGAGCAGGGCTTCTTGCTCGAACTCTTCTTTTTAGCTCATCCCAGACATGCTCAATCGGATTGAGATCAGGACTACGAGCTGGCCACTCCATCGCGGTGATTCCAACATCTTCCATGTAGTCGCAAACTGTTCTAGCGACATGCGGTCTGGCGTTGTCGTGCATTAAGAGAAAATCTTCTCCCATAAGCCACGCAAGCGGCCTCACATGTTCTTCGAGCACTTCTTCGACGTATCGTGCAGCCGTCAAACTTCTCGATCTCGGGCCGGTATTCGCCGTAGTGATGAATACAATGTCAGTTTTAGTGTCCAACATTATGCCACCCCAAAACATACACGATCCACCTCCAAAAGCCACACGTTCGCTTATGCAGCATTGTGAAAATCGCTCTGATGACCTTCTGTAGACCCTAGAGCGTCCATCATGACCATGTAAAGTCATTCTGCACTCATCAGAGAACATAACAGCCCGCCATTGGTCATACGTCCAATTTAAATGTTCCCTAGCAAATTGTAGCCGGGCTTGTCGGTGAGCTGTGGTCAATTTGGGACCATTTGCTGGGCGATGTGAAGTCATTCCTGCTTCACCTAGTCTTCTTCGAACTGTCCATTGACTTATACTGACATTGCGAACTTCTCGAAGCTGTTGTCCCAGTTGAACCGCGTTCAGTTGCCGATTTCTCAAAGACCTTGTCACAAGAAAGCGGTCATCACGCTCTGATGTTGTGCGTCGCCGGCCAGATCCTGGTCGCCGAATGTAGCCACCGGTCTCTTGGAACCTCTGGTATACACGACGAACAGAGTAGCGGCTCAAATTTAGCCGTCGAGCAACTTCACTTTGGTTATGGCCTGCTTCGAGCAAGGCAATAACTTGAGCGGCTTCTGCGGGCGTGGTATCCATATTTTTCCAGTAAATCCGTATGCTTCCAGTAGAGATGTTATCACGTTGACCTTCGGTATGCAACTGAATAAAAATTCCAATAAACTGACCTTTTTATACCTGCGGCTAAGGGTGCAAGTAGTGACAACGCAAACGCGTGAATTTGGGGAATTCGGTGTACGGTCGGTTTTTGTAAGTTACGTGAAGGTCAATGATTTTAATTTTATGTTTTTGTAAAGCTAAGCTTGTATGCTTTAATTTTGTCTAATGATTTTTACTCAATATCTTTCGATTTTAGAAAACAATCAGTAATAAACCAAATTACAAGGGGTGTGCGATTTTATTGCTCTCAAGTGTATTACGATGTGTCCTTAGGACTCATACGTCCACACAGCTATTCGACCCATTAAAACGAAGGCATAATCTTCTTAGCAGCAAACACAAGACCACATTCGATCACCACCAATTCTACATACTATAATAATAATAATAATAACCGACCTCGAATCGAACCCCCGCTGCCGGTGGTGATGTGGTCCGCATGCGATGGACTCAATCCATTAATGAAAACGTCATGCGGGCATATTTTGGGGCTACAGAGGGAGGAACTAACCTCACTGCGAATCGCAGTCGCATGCTTGTTCTGTTTCAGGCCCTTGAACCAAGCGTCGACGTTTCAGCACAGCGATTATCGGATCACATGCGGGTTATCCAACGCAGTCGACAGTTGGATGATACCGTGCTTGATAGGCTACGCTCAGAATACTTGCCTACGAGCCATGCCATTCGCATCCAACCCGCAGTTACGCAACTATCACCTGGTGCGACGCGGACGGGCAATAGTGCCAGCATGGAGGTGGATGACATGACAAATGATGTAAGTATTCAGTAGAATGAGGAGGTAAAGGATGCTTTAGAAAGTGCGATTCAGGAATACCGGTACATGCAATTTACGATTCGGCCCCGTCTGCCTCGGTTACCTATGCATAGAAAAAATATAGCATTGGTGAGTGTCCTGGACTCGCTATTATCTAGTTATTTAGATAATAGCGAGAATCTCGCCGATACTCATTCGATCCTGTACTGTGCTGCTGTGGCGGCAAGTCGTATAGCGGACATCAAGTTACCCACACATGTCCCTGCTATACGACAAACATCTGTCACCCCAGCCTGGCAGTGCAGGATTGAACGGCGTATTGCTGAGACAAGGACACTCATCGGTAAGCTGATCTGCTTCAGGGCAGGGAACATACGGCCCAGGGTAATGCGCTATGTGGGCCGGGCTTTTCTGGGGACTGGTGTCAGTCCTCATGAATACGTATCTCGGGCCACAGAGCGCATTGACTTCCTGAAGCAGAAAGTCTATGCATGGGCAAATCGACTGCGCAGATACAAAAAACGCGTGGACCGGTATGTCATCAACCGCACGTTTCAATGTGACCAAAGGTGGGTTTATAGAACCTGGGAACGACCAGATCAATGTGTAGCCGATGTGGTGCTACCAGATGCTGATGCTACAAATACGTTTTGGAGGAACACCTGGTTGGTACCCGTCGGCCACACTGAGGGGGAATGGATGCGGGAGGTTAAGCGAGCAGGTGAGCTAATTCCAGAAATGGAAAACGTGGTCATTGATAGCCAGGATGTAATTAGTGCGGTCCGATCCTTATCAAATTGGAAATCACCAGGACCGGATGGACTGCACAATTTCTGGCTGAAATGGATGCGTAGCTCACATGCTTGTTTGGCTGCTCAATTTCAATCTGCCCTAGAATCTGGGTCGTTACCAGATTTTATGACCACGGGAATAACCCACCTACTCCATAAAACAGGTAGTACCAACGAGCCCGGCAATTATAGACCGATAACATTTTGCCATCGATCTATAAGCTTCTTACATCTATTTTGAGAGCCAAGGTATCTAAACATATTGATACCAATTCAATAATGTCAGCTTCTCAGAATGGATGTAAGAGGGGGTTCGTGGCACTAAGGAGCTCCTCCTCATTGATATGGCCATTAGCCAACAGGTTCGCCGTAAACAAAGGGATCTGGCGGCATGTTGGATAGATTATAAGAAAGCGTATGATTCGGTGCCTCATACATGGCTTCTGAGGGTGTTAGAGTTGTATAAAGTAAATGCAACTCTGCGCACTTTTTTGAAGTCATGCATGGGGCAATGGAAAACGGTTCTTAGCTATCCAGCTACTCACCCCGCTCAGTTTGGCTAAAGAGAACTGGCGCAAGCCTGTAGTACTTAGTTTCCGGTTGTTCTCGTCTTGCTAACGGCGAGTACTTGCACAGACATAACCCAGTAGCCAGGATTATTCACCAGCAACTTGCTCTAAAATACAAACTTGTAGATGTTGAAGTGCCGTACTACAGGTATCTAGCTGAATCAGTTCTCGAAAATGGTCATGTCACGCTGTACTGGGATCGAACTATCATCACAGACAGGACTGTTGTGGCCAACAAACCTGACATAGTGGTGATAGATCGATCAGAGCGGCGCGCATTGATTATCGATGTCACCATTCCGCATGACGGCAATCTCGCGGAAGCTGAAAAAGATAAACAAATTAAATATATCGATTTGGCTCGCGAGGTTCTCGACATGTGGCATGTTGATTCGGTAATCATTGTGCCGATAGTCATATCTGTCAATGGTCTAATAGCCAAGAGCCTCGATCACCATCTAAAGAGGCTCACGTTGGGTGCTTTGATCAAGGGTTTGATGCAGAAGGCAGTGCTTTTAGATACAGCACGCATTGTGAGGAGGTGCCTATCTCTGGAATCCTAACCACCGGCAGCTTGGACCATGTTCCCGATGCCGGTGGGGTACCGTATATTTTATATTTTAAATGTATTTTTATAGGTAAATGTGTATTTAAAAATGAAAAGTATATTGAAAATATTTGAATAAAGAGTATAATAATAATATTCTACCACATACACACAGCACCGTCTAGCCCAAACTAAGCAGAGCTTGTTCTATGGGTACTAGATAATGGATAAACATACATATATACTTTTTTTTTGTAAATTCATTCATATTATACATAGAAACACCCAGACCAAGACAAACATCCATGTTCATGCACACAAATGTTTGACTTGTGCGGGAATCGAACCCGCGACCTCAGGCGTGGCAGTCGGTTACACTAACCACTACGCCATCGAGGCCGTATGCACATACATTTAAAAAAAAATACATAAACAACTTAATATATTAGATTTAAACACTTACTCGCTAAAAAGAAAATTAACCGATTGGTTGCTAGCCCAGGATTACACCGCCACAGAAAACCTACTCTGCTATATCACTTATTGAAAGTGTATGACACTCTCACAAACATACATACATACACACACACAGACACACACACACACACACACACACACACACACACGCACACACACACATACACACACACACACGCATCCTCACACACACACACACACACACACACATTAACACACGCAAATGAGCGCACGCATGCACGCACACACTTTATTTTAATCCTTTTCTATGTTGATTTCCTTTAATTATATCATATTCAATCATAATTTAATCGTTGTACAAATCTTATTATTGTAAAACTTATACCGATCACTGTCTCTTAAGACACAGGCTAAGCCTAGTTTAAGGGGCAGTATTAATATTTTTATTAAACAGATTTTTTACAATTACCTTCCCTCTTCATTTTAGTTTGTAAGGAAATTAAAACAAATGCATGTCCCATTTGTTATCTACAATTTTCACCAATTTCACTGTATTATATAATCACTTACTTTATATTGTAGTATAAACGTAGCTGTAAATTTGAGAAATAAATGTTTTATTATTATTATTATTATATTTAATACGGCACCCACATTCGATTGTATAAAAAGCTCTTTAGATATTTTCTATTGCATAGAACTCTCGGTTTGCAAGTCCGGTTCGCATTTTATTCATATTCGTACAAAAAATTATGACAGTGTTGAGCTCATAAAACCATAGAACGTTAATATTATTTATCAGTTGTTCAAGGTTTCCCTAAGTCCAATTGATACTTACTCACAAACTGCCAGCAAGACAACTTCTTAGGAGGTTTTGAATCTGGATTCAAATGTTCGTAGTCAAGTTGAGACTGAAATAAACCAACATAAGAAATACTATTAGAATAATGCGTTTTGAAGCTTCGACAATATACTATAGGTAAGAACAAATACGTACCTAATCCTAACTAATATTATTAATTTGAATGTGAGTTTGTTTGTTTATTACGCTTTCACGCCTTAACTACTCAACCGATCATCATGAAATTTTGCATACACTTGTCAGGGTTACAAAAAACTACATAGGGTACCTTTTATCTAGAAAAAGTATTGCTCTCGAGGGATAGAAATTTGTTGTCAAAATCTATATTAACGCGAGTGAAGCCGCGATTTCGTGTCTGAGTACTCGTACATAATCCTCAGTGTAGCCTTGTTATATGCCCAATGAAATAGCAACCAGAAAAAGAATCCATATCTGTGGAAACGCCCGCTGTGCCGTTGCCTGTATGAATAATTTGACTCGAACAACTTGATTATCGAATGGCAGAAGACGTTATTACGTTTTTTATGACGATTACTCAACCTACTGACACACATGCTTACAGACACACACATCCACACATAAACACACACACACACACACTCTCACACACACATACACACACACACACATACACACCCACTCACACTCATACACACACATACACACACCCAAACAAGTATTCAACACATGATCAGAAGCAGATATATTTTTTGACAAACCTAAATATATAAAAATGCGTTACTTTTCCTAAATAATATAGTATGGCAGGACTCCATATATTAGTCAAGGTATAGACAATTATGTTTGGATTGTTATATAGAAAAAGATCTCATTATAAATCATAGCCAGCATCGCTCATAGCCAGTTGCACTCACTGATCGGTAAACGATTAGCGAGGTTAAGTAACTTTGGGTGCGGTCAGTCTATAGGTGTGTGTCTATGGGTGACCGCTTAGTGGTATTTCGTCTGAGCGTCTCCGTGCTTTGGAGGACACGTAAAAAGTCGGTCCCGGTTGTTGCCAAATTGACAGCAGTTGTTAAGCCATGTCAGAGGCCTATGGGCGGCTTGAACAACTCATGACGACAGGTTGGCCACTAACCACACGAAAAGGAAAGGAAGGAAGGAGGAATTGTTATTGTGTTTGTGTGTTATATTTTGTATGTTAATATTTAATTATTGTTGATTTAATGTTTTTTGTGTATTTTAATTTGTGTGTTTAGTATAGTAGTTATAGTTATAGATTTGGTTGCCAATACTGTAACTTACTGTACTTTCATGAATAAATGATTATGATTATGTTGTACTCGTAATAGAATTACAACACCACAATAGCCCAGATAACACTTAAGTACCATACGTATGTTGTAAAATTTATTCAAGAGATCTTATCAAGTGACATTTTATTACAGATCAAACCATCGTAACAGATAATAATTATGATAACGTATATACAGGATGTCCGGTAATTAATGGATAACCTTGAAATGTCTTATAGTAGAACTGAAGAACGTTCAGAAAAAAGAAAAAAATAATTAAAAATTAAAGAAAAATATATTAAAAAGTGCAATCTATATTAGCACTTTTGACTGTCTATCTATTAGCATATAATTAGTGTTTAATAATAAAACAACAAAAAACTGATGGATTTCATTCATTTATGGTCGTAGTATACAAGAAATTAATACATAGTAATTAAAAAAAAACACATATCTCAGGTAGTAGTTACGATAGATTTTTTTTCATATTTTATCTGAACGGCCATCAGTTCCACTATAAGACATTTCCAGGTTATCCATTAATTACCGGACACCCTGTATATAAAGTGCGAATCAAAAATTATAAAATCTGTTTGAGACAGAGATTATGATACCACTGATAATTATGATGTTTATATTTTTCTCCTTCATAACTAGATTTTGCCCGCGGTTTCGGTCGCGTAAATTTAATATAGGTTAGGTTAGTTTAGCCTAGTAACAGTCGCAGCAGGGCGCGGGATGACTTTCAGCCACCCTCAGGTTTTACCTGGGGGTGGTGGGCTTCGTGGGCCTGGCCACCACCCGATCAGCACCAGGTCCGAGAGGCGGCGTGCGTGTTCCCACGCGCGCCTCTGAGTCGTGTGTCTCTCCTCAAGGGAATAGTAGGGTTAAAATGTAGCAATGCCTTTAGTGTAGGTCATTTCGTATCTGTCTGCCGTTTCACACGGTGGGCTAAAACCTCGAATGGATTGCGATTGCATGTGAAAGTGATTCACTCGGCACCGCCGACTATGGTTATGTCTAGGAACTCCGTGATAGGTTTAGTAGGTATTACCGGGATATGGGATAAGTTTCCCCCGGTGAGCCCGACATAGTATGTATGCGTCAAAGCATTACACATGTAGAAAAAAAAAGCTTTGTAACAGTGCTTTTTCTGGAAAAAGGTATTCTATGTCTTTTTCCCTTATCCCTGACAACGTGATAGTGAAATTGCATAATGATCGGTTGAGTAGTAAAAGCGTGAAAACGTTACAAACAAACACATAAACTGACATTCGCATTTATAATATTAGTTAGGATTAGGTTTTTTAACTAATTGTGGTGATATGTTAAATTATAGAATTATTAAAAATAAAACATAATTATTTAGCTTTTGCCCACGACTTCGTACAGTTACGAGCCCGTTCGCCCCCTTAAAATTCGCCCCGTAGTAGGTATTTGTTAGGTTCCTTCTTAAAATCCTTTTATCCTAGTCTTTCTATGAAAGGGGCGAAAGTCAAGGGGCGTACGAGCTCGTAGCCCTTCGTACGCATGGAATTTGAAAGTAGGTACCTAATAATATTTTCTTTCTTTGCATGTAAGAAGAAGCGCTGGTCGAATTTCTCGCCACGCTAATCTTAATGACATACTACGTCGTGCTCTTTTCACTGCTGGCGTTCCAGCTATACTTGAACCCAATGGCTTGGTACGCGACGATGGGAAGAGACCGGATGGAATGTCATTGTTGCCTTGGAAGATGGGCAGGCCTTTGGTGTGGGACGCAACGTGCGTTGACACCCTTGCGCTATCACATCTTCCAAGCACTGCGGGATGTGCCGCCGCTGCTGCTGCAACCGCGGAAACCCTTAAACGGCGCAAATATAGTAATTTAGTCGGAAATTACATTTTTGCGCCGTTTGGGGTGGAAACCCTAGGTTCATGGAGTCCAAGCGCTCGTATTTTGTACAAGGAGATCGCAAAACGCCTGATCGACATTTCGCGTGATCAGAAGGCTGTTCTTTTCTTGGCCCAAAGAAACAGCATTGCCATTCAACGTGGCAATGCTGCCAGTCTTCTGGGCACGTTACCAGTTGACAGCGATGCTGAAGAGTTCTACGATGCCTAAACCATTTTTGTAAATATAAATACTTTTGTTAGAGAAGAAGGTGATCTACATATATAAAACATATAGGATAATACCTATAAGTATATAGATATAAACAATATTAAATTTTTCAAAAGATTTGATCGGTGGTGTCTGCCTCTTTAGGAATTATATGAATATATAAGAATGGGCTCTATGAATTCAGAATGTAAGAACAACATGTAAGCAGCTCACCGTCTAGATCAGGATTTAAAGAACGCTTCATAACGGATATTTTTCTGCTATTGCCTTGTCCTTAGTTTTCATACTTCTGAAGAAAGCATTTTACAATTTTAGGAAAAATTACATCAAAATTTATAATATTATAGACAGAGTTGATACAATAAATAAGAATAAGTAAAAGAAGTATACATTTAAACAACATGTAAGCAAGAAATAGACATAATCACATAATTATTCTAGACTCAGGAGATACGCAATGTTTTTTTTTGAGCTGGCTGTTACTATATGTAAGCAAGTTTATATCAACACTCCGGCATGCCGCCTTGAACATACGACTCGCTCGATATTTCTATTCCACTAGTTCCTTCCAGCTGTCTTCCCTTCCCTTTTTTCACTTATCCCACTCAGTGACGTCATGGCAACGAAATGGGAAAACGTTCCCATTCGCAACAGGGAGGAAAGCAAGAAGATACAAGTAGAATTGACCAAAATTAAGGCAATTCTTAAAACTGATTGCGATGGGTGATTTAAAAATGTTCAAGTTAATGCAACGGTGCGAATCATAAACCAAATAACCTGATGTTATCTCTCTCTGTCTCTTGTGCGATTTTACAAATTAAACAGAGGTGTTTTCTCTGTTTAATGATCTTTGACTTAAGCCTTGTATGGATTACGCATACACATGAACGAGTAGTCAGGTATGCGAGTACTGGAACGCACGCTTAGTACGAAAGGCTACAAGTACATACTTTAACTGAACTGATCTAGCGCCTATCAGTATTTTGTTGCAAGTCAGACTTGCGGCGATCCAGCGCCTGTCAGTATTTTGTCGCAAGTCAGAGAGCACGTGTGTACTAAATGTGGGCAGCAACATGAAGAATGCGTTGCCATCGGGTTGCAATAATAAAGATAGTATAAAGTTTATATAACTTTACTATGGAGCGCTTTTATTGGCACGTGGGCTTGACTTATAAATCGCTTTACCCGTGATAATCTAAGAGTTTAGATTACCACGATTTACGATTACGATTAGTAAGTCGTTTTTTTTTGTTTGATTAGATTATGTAATTTACTCGGAGACAACTCGTGATTATGGACAGTTCCGTTAAGCTTTCTTTTGAGTCTTATTCTGAATTCTGGTTTAGTGGAATTCGATAATTTACTTACTACATTTTATTTAAACAATTAGATTAAACTACGGACTATAATCACGTCTTGTCTTGATTATTTATGTACATGTAAGTGGATGCTCCTATTTACCATACTGCTGCTTTAGAGGCTACCATAAATTTTTATCAAATGCTTGTGTATGTTGAGTAGTAGTTCATGGAGAAATGGTTGCAGCACCTTACAGTTATAATTTGTAAACGAAATATTATTGTACACTTGGCGATTAATAAGAGTGGCTATGAGTTTCTTGCCCGTTCTTCTCATGAGCCCTACACACCCTTGCTTTGCTGAACGTGGCAGTAAATGTAAATTCACAGAAAAAAATTACGTGTAACTTTGACATTCATAAATGTCCTTGTAACCTAATTTGAATAAATTTATTTTGATTTTGATTTTTGATTTCGGTAATGTTATGTAATGTAATTTTTAAATAATTTCATATAATGTAATTTATTTTAAATTGTAGTTGTTTATGTGTAAGTGTGGTGGTTAGTGTAACGAACTGCCACGCCGGAGGTCACGGGTTCGATTCCCGCACAAGTCAAACATTTGTGTGCATGAACATGGATGTTTGTCTTGGTCTGGGTGTTTCTATATATAATATGTATGTATTTACAAAAAAAAGAAAAAATATGTATGTTTACCCATTGTCTAGTACCCATAGTACAAGCTCTGCTTAGTTTGGGCTAGATGATGTTGTGTGTATGTAGTAGAATATTATATTATTATTAATTCTTTTTATTGTTATTTTAATTCATTTATAACTTATGCGTTTTTAAATAATAATGTAATGAAAACTGTGAATGGTGTGCACACCTTTAAGTGATGTTTTTACTCTGCATCCCCGTTAATGAATGTGTAATATTAATTATTTTGTATAAATGTTGGTGTGCCTTAATAAATAAATAAATAAAAATAAATAAGAGTCTGGTCAGACCGCAAGCTATAAACTATTAGCTATTAGATATTGGTGCCAATTCTGTTGCCACAAAATTCTCTTATCTTAGCTAAAAATCTCTAAAATTTAGTTTAGTCCTGTCACTTTTAGCGATTTCAGAATACGAAATGTCGTTTGACAGGACTAAACTAAATTTTAGAGATTTTTAGCTAAGATAAGAGAATTTTGTGACAACAGAATTGGCACCATTTAATAGCTCACAGACAATCCAATTCCCATTTGAGTTACTTGGTTAAAACGAAATGGCAATAAAATAGCTACATAGATTTTAGTCAACATTGCAAATTATTGAGATTCCAGTTCAGCTTACAAAAGTAGTATAGTTGAGCGAGGAGATGCTCTGTTTGTAGCTTAAATTTTTAGTTCTACTAATCGTTTTACTAATTTGACTGCATGGTTGGTGTACTGATTGAAGTGGTTGCCTCGCTACTGCCGCTGCGCCGAATGATGTGGGTTCGAACCCTACACAGCACAAAAGAATTCTGTGATCGAGAAATGGTTGTTCTTTATGTCCGCTGTTTGAATAAATGTAAAGTTCCCTACGACACGGGAACTATTCCTAGTGCGGATGTTGTCTTTTATAAAGGAAAAAGGTAAAGTTAATGTTTATAATATAATAATAATATAATATCAGCCCTGTATTAAACAGTCCCACTGCTGGGCACGGCTCTCTTCTCATAGTGAGAAGGGTTAGGGCATGGTCTACCACACTACACGGCGCTGCACACTTTGGCGGAATGCCCCGCCTGGGCATCGCAGCGCCGTGAGTTGATCGCGGCAGTCGGACTGGTTGCCCTCTCGCTCCCGGCCGTGGTTCAGTCCATGGTCCGGAGTGAGAGATCGTGGAACGCCGTCGCCTCCTTCTGTGAGGAAGTGATTTCCATCAAGGAGGCGGCGGAGCGGGAGAGGGAGCGCTTAAACCCTCTCCCCAACCGCAGAACCGGGCGTCGGAGGGCACGAGATGATCTCCAGCCACCCTGAGGTTTGACCTGGGGGTGGTGGGCTGTGTGGGCCTGCTCGCCACCCGATCTGCACCAGGTCCGAGAGGCGGCGTGCGTGTTCCCACGTGCGCCTCTGTCATCTTTGTCCCCTCCAGGGGGACGGTGGAGGAAGTAATTTTGTGCAGTGGCCTGCCGTTTCACATGGCGGGCCGAAACCATGGCGGGGTCGCGATTGCATGTGAAAGCGATTCGCGCGGCCTCGCCGTCTATGGTTATGTCGAGGAACACCGTGGTAGGTTTTGTCGGTATTACCGGGGTATCTTTTCCCCGGTGAGCCCGACATAACCTCTCCACCGCTCCGCGGAGAGGTATGCGACAAAGCATTCCTCCAAGTAAAAAAAAAAGAAAAAAAATGGTCCAAGACACTTGTCCAGTGCGGGTTGGCAGATCACATATGTACATATCTTCGAGAACATTATGGAGAACTCTCAGACATGAAGGTTTCCTCACGATGTTTTCTCCTTCACCGTTAAAGCGAGCTATAATTAATTATTTAATATGTCCATAACATTGAAAAACCCTGTGTTGAAAATTGAAAATAAAGTGCAAACCTTGGGATCGAACTCAAGATGCCTGTTTGGCAGTCGAACGGTCTCCTACTACTTTTTATATAGTAGTTCAGCTAGTATGACCATATTACGCTATAAAATTCCTAGCACAATATCTACTAGTTTAGAGCTCGCTATCTGACCGCGCCCTAACAAGTGGAGCAATGTTGTATACACGTATTGTACTCGTTTTCAACAGAGCTGGAACGCGTACTCTGGAACACACAGTCTATATAAGGTTTACGTCCTAAACAGCATGAATACTGCTATACAGCTGGGTCGGCATTCCACAAATGACACAATCCATTGCAAGCGGTAGTAAGCTGCCGCAACTGCTTCTAAATCGGCATTGACCACCCAGTACTAATGTTTTAAGAAAATAAATTGATCCGATTTCAAAAACACCTCTCTTTTCGTACGCAGTTGAAACAAAAGAGGTTACATAATATTGTCTTATGTTTACGCGAATGTTATACATTGAAATTAAACACTTTATACGGATTTTGTCGCGTTGTTTATTTTACTTTAAACACTGTTATTACATAAAGTTGAAAACTCTAACACTACTATTATTGAACTTTACTACTATTTAGGTTATATATTTTTAATTAAAACTATTTATATTTAAGTTTACACTTAGCACCGACGTTTCAGTTGCTGTAAGGCAAAAACAACGCTTCAAAATCCGTACAAAGTGTTTAAATTCAAAAGAGGTTACATTAATTCCCATGTATCTCCATATTCAAATGAAATGTGAGGTTACAGAAAACAATCAAATTTAAATCCTCCTTGATTTTTGAAGCCGGTTAAAAATAAATTATAATAAATATAATTCACCTTTTCTTCATTCATTCTGTAGCAAAATAAATTGGCGAGTCTCTCAGAGTGAATAAAACAAAGGTTCCTCCCATAGTCATAGACATGCCAACATACAACATCACGTCGTAGCTTAGGCACCCTCCCAAACCGTAGGACAGCAACATGCCGAAGCTATACGACACCATGTTTGCTGACGTCATGCCTCCACGGATAGACTCTTGACAGATCTCACTGATGTAGACCGTGGCTATTAAATAAGCAGCACTGCTCATCCCAGATATGAAGACACTGACTTAAAACTACTTCTACTATTCTGACAGCGATTAAAAGCACCCAAAATATCTGTAAACAAAATAACTTGATATAAAAAGGCCATTTAAATAAAAGGAGAGAATTCCACACCAGGGTTGGTAATAATGTCCTTCAGACTGAATTTCGGTTGCGGTACATAATATTTATGGACCATTACTATCTTCGCAGAAGATGTTGAAGCTCAAAGTGTACATTAAATTTAAAATGCAAAGCAATCAGAACGAGATCAGCCGGATACAACGGTTCACGTGCTTTCTAACCCCGGCACCGAACCTGATACGTCAGATACAGCAGTCGCATCCATTACCGGCAGTTAATAGAATAAGTGTGACGTAATACCCCCGTGACGCAAGGTGCGTTAAAAATACCTTTATAATGAAGTCTCGAGTTTAACGTCATTTCAAAAGTAGGTAACCATTACAATAACCTATTGTTTATGTAACTTCGGCAGTAGCAATAATAACTATTAATTAATTAATTAATTATCTACATAAACAAAAGCAACAATCATAATTTACAACTTAACTAACATTTTAACAAACCTAACTACTTATTAATAAAACAAAATGAAAAGGGACAAAATACAGGATCGAAAAAAAATTACTGGTTTATGCACCGTCGTAAAATTTCTCAACATCGCTGTCGACCGGGAAAGTGCCCAGAAGACTGGCAGCACGTTGAATGGCAATACTGATTCTTTGACCTAAGAAAAGTCCAGCCTTCTGGTCACTCGAAGCGTCGAATAGCCGCTTAGAAATATCTCTAAAAATCACACGAGCGCCCGGATCCCAATATATTAATGCCTTTTATTGCAGGTTTTTACTACAGATTTCGTAGTGAGTATCGTAGCGTGATTTTACAAAATAGCACACCTGAACCACTACAGGTCTACTTTCATTTCATATAAAAAAGAAAACATAGCTTTTACATTCTTTGTACAGCATTTGTTGATATTGATTGAAATTGATGATGGTAATGTTTCAGCCGCAAATGTAATGCTTAACCTAAAAACAATTTTTGCTTGTAATTAATACTTACAACTAAACTCAAAGAAATAATTATGATACATCTTTTTCTTCCAAACTGTTCGATCAGGAATCCTGCAGTGTGTGTACTTATTAGTGCTCCTATGGATGACAAACTTCCTAGTAAAGATATCTCTGTTTCCATCATAGGCCTATTAAGGGAGGTGTTCTCAGAGACAAATAACGTAATGGTAGCTACCATGCAAATATTAAGCCCATATTTATCCCCACGGTGCATACTGAGGACAAAAATAAGTCAACATTATTATTAATAAAATGGTAGTGTAGATTGTTTCTGACAACCGTCTTAAAGCCAAGGCGTCGTTTTATTTATAGTTGCCATTTAATATGACTACACTCCACCTATAGTAAACAGTCGCGTAGTAAACAAGCAGAACTCTCCACACCGCTTTCTTTATTACAGCTAAAGTGGTGCCAAGGTCTTTACTTTTAGATCCAAAGGAACCTGAGAACTGCTAAGCATATCGGAAACATTGAGCTATACTATGTACAGTGATTTAGTTGTATTTCCTTGTAATCGCTTCTTTCTTTCTTTTCGTGTGGTTAGTGGCCAACCTGTTGTCAAGAGTTGTTCAAGCCGCCCGTAGGCCTCTGACATGACTTAACGACTGCTGTCAATTTGGCAACAGCCGGGACCGACTTTTTACGTGCCCTCCGAAGCACGGAGACGCTCAGATGAAATACCACTAAGCGGTCGCCCATCTATAGACTGATCTCACCCAACGTTGCTTAACCTCGCTAATTGTTTACCGATGTAATCGCTAATGCTTCTGTAATGCTAAGACAACACATCGAATTTTCATGTTTACCTGCTTATGCTACCTGCATAGCAAAATCAGCTTAAGAGCTGATGTCTCTCCACACGTTCCAGTGCACGCTTACCAGACTACGCATACATGTGTACGCGCAGTCCACACAAGATTTTAGTTAAATATCTCAGAATCCTCTCCTTAATGCACAAAAGCTCTGTAAACTCCTACATACCGCAGTAAGACAAATATGGCATTATCATATGCGTGAGTATAAATTTTGAAGTTAGGTACTTAAATCCTTAAGTAACTCGAAAATTCACTTTTAATTCACAAACTATCCAGTCTGCAAAGCAAAAGCCTTTTGCAGACTATAAAAAAATTAGGAAAGGATACACCTTTGGAACGTCATCATAACCAAGAGCTTTTTCTTGCTCGTATAGTAACTACCTATTTTACTATTTAGTAACCATCACGTATACATCTATAAATAACTATATATAAAGTAACGCTTAAACTTAGCCAAAGATCTAGTGCGAATTTTGTAATTGCACAAAGATAATGGCTGTATGAAAAAATTTTGAAAGATCATAGAAAATGGCAAATGTTTTAATTTTAGTCTTGAAATTCCTTGCCACACATCTGGCTGGTTGTAAAATATATTGCGCCGTACTTTTTCCAGTCCTAAGCCTACATTAATTCCAGTCAAAAATATTTTATGACTTTATAATAAGTTAACTTTTTTTGCGTGTATATTTTAGTAAATATAGGAATTGGTCAATAGTCATAGACACGGGTTTCATCTCCATCTCCATTCTTTTAAATACGGACATATACTGTACAAAGGTTCTGTTAAAGACCTTAGGGAAAGTTAAAGAAACAATAAGTGCATGAAAAATATTAACATACGGATACGCCTGGAAGCCCTAAAACGACCACCTCTTACGCCATCCCAGCCCGCTGCGAGATTCAGTTTGAGCCCTAAAATTATGTTTTACTGTCCCTGCCAAAGGTTGCAATAGGCTCAGGACTTGAAAGAAAAGATTTGGATACATATTCTAGGAGTAGGTGTATCACAGTGTAGTTTTGACTTGCCTATAATGTGCAAAGTAATTAAAATATTATTTGTGCTTACCAAACTGCATTGTAACCATTTTGAATAATTATTTCAGGAAAGGAACTGATTCCCAACACACAGCTCATCTAGTTTGGGAATCAGGGTTCACACATTAATTATTACCAACTTTTTGTTACAATAAAGAATTATTTAATATTGTCTTATGTTTACGCGAATGTTATACATTGAAATTAAACACTTTATACGGATTTTATCGCGTTGTTTATTTTACTTTAAACACTGTTATTACATAATTTTGAAAACTCTAACACTACTATTATTGAATTTTACTACTATTTAAGCTATATATTTTCCCGAGAAAAGCCAGACACAGTCGAGCGCCAGCCTGCCATACTACCATATGTAAGGGGTGTCACTGACAAGATTGGCTACATCTTGAAGCGAGCTTCAATCAACACATACTTCAAGCCGCCAACGAAGATAAGTCAATTTTTACCATCCGTCAAGTGCCAATTACCTTTACAAGATGCAGGAGTCTATAAAATAGATTGTTACTGCGGACTCTCATATATTGGGCAAACCAAGAGAAGCATAGGCACCCGCTTAAAAGAACATATAGCTGATGTTAAACACCAACGCTCGTTGAAGTCTGCTGTGTGTGAACATGTGCAACAGGGGACCAACCACTACCTACGATTTGACAAACCACATATACTCGCAAAAGAACACCGATTCCTACCAAGGATGCTTCGCGAGGCTATTGAAATTAAAAAACATCCTAATTTCAATAGAGAGGATGGTTGGAATGTACCACCAGCTTGGGATCCAGTCATTCAAATAGTCAAACCCAAGAAGAAGCAAAACACAGCTAGACTTCATGATACTTTGAGCTCATTCTGCGTAAATAGGAACACCAAAGATTAAATTATGTTCGGGTACTTTAAAATAACTAGCTACACTTCAGAACGTTGGGACAACTACCATCTTAGTCTCCCCGTGAATATGGCTGCTGTAAAGCAACCGAAACGTCGGGGTAAAGTGTAAACTTAAATATAAATAGTTTTAATTAGAAAATATATAGCTTAAATAGTAGTAAAATTCAATAATAGTAGTGTTAGAGTTTTCAAAATTATCTAATAACAGTGTTTAAAGTAAAATAAACAACGCGATAAAATCCGTATAAAGTTTTTAATTTCAATATAAAGAATTATTATTATTATCAGCTGACCCGCGCAACTTCGCCTGCTTCATATAAGATAAGAAAATTTACCCCGTTTTTGCAACATTTTTCATTGCTGCTCTGCTCGAATTAGTCGTAGCGTGATGTTATATGTAGCCTATAGCCTTCCTCAATAAATGGGCTATCCAACACTAAAATAATTTTTCAATTCGAATCAGTAGTTTCTGAGATTAGCGCGTTCAAGCAAACAAACAAACAAACTCTTCTGCTTTATAATATTAGTATAGATTATTATTAATCACGGAATTAAGTAACAAGGATGGACCACTAGATAAGGACAACATCATAATAAAACACCTGCTCACCAGCGGTGATATTATAAAGGTTATGGATATTTTTAATAAGTTAAGTAACCTTCGGATTTAAAGAAGTTGTGGTATTTTTGACAAGGTATTGGCGTTTCATTAGTCAAAGAAATTTGTTACTAGTTTTTATGACGTATGTAGGGTACTTTTACGTATGTAGTTATTTTGTATAAACAAAGTATTATACCGCAATTTTTTTTTTTTTTTTTTTTTTATGGTGTAGGTTGGCAAACGAACAGACGGATCGCCTGATGGTAAGCGATTACCGCCGCCCATGGACACCCGCAACCCCAAAGGAGATACAAGTGCGTTGCCAGCCCTTTAAGAAGGAATGAAAGAGGGAAAGGACAAAGGAATGTATAGGAAAAGGATCGGGGTAACTGGGCCTCCGGCTCTCTCCCTCACCAATACGAAACGCAACAGTACGGGTACCATTACTTCACGCCGGTATTCTGTGAGAGGGTAGTACTACCCCGGTCGATCCGGCCCATTCATGCTGAAACCAGCGAGGATCTACTACCAATAAAAATTGCAGAGTAATGTTAAACTTTCTTTTCCTGGATGGAGATAAAAGATTGTGGGTATTATTGCTCACTAGCTGAGCCGTTATATTGACAAATTTATTGGCTGCTATTATATATATAATACGTAATAGGTATGACCGCGATCATGCATAATGTTTACCTTTTTTATGCGTGACGTTTTGACCAGGTTACACCAGCCGTGGTCACAAGCTGACTGGCGCTGCGATGCTAATAATGAAGCCAATAAATTAGAGAAACTTTAAAAGTTATTATTAGCATACTTTTAACATAGTGTAACTGCTGTCAGTATTTTCAAGTTCAGTCACGCATGCATCTAATTTAGCGTGACATGATGTTATTGGATTTTTCAGCACGTTATGTTGAAACCAGCAAAGAACTATGACCAGTCGGGTTCGGAAGTAAATGAGTCAACATGTATTGTGATCACAGGTTGATTAGATAATAGCATGATCTCTGTTAACGTTATTAAGTATACAAATAATATGTTTTGATAGCAGTATATTTGATGTATTTATATTTAAGTATGTGTCAAAAATTATGTCATTATTATTTGCGTTATCATCATTTTGGAATAGACTTTCTCGATTAGTTGTACAGTCTTTCAAAATCTGCTGTTAGTCGTTGTTGTTTACCTTTACATATAGATATATCTTAGGTGATAAATAAGAATACAGTGATTCTGGTGTTAAACGGTAACTTCCTCTTATCTTTTTTAAAAGAGCCTCCTCGCATTAATTTTCCAGAATTGTATTGATTAGTTGGTTGTATTGTTAATGTATTGTTTACAAAAATTGAAACAACGGCTACTATGACACCTAGAAACAGAGCAATTGTTTGTGGTTCCTGTAATTTTTTGACTGCGGAGATCAAACCATATGTGTAGCCAACTTAAGCCATTATTCTATTTTTGCGGAGAAATCATCACAAAATGCCTTATAACCGTATAATATGGATATGATGTGGAGATGGATCTATATAAGATTTCTACGCTTTTAAGTAAATTTTTTTTAAATAGATTGCTGCAGAATAGCTGTGGTACGATTTTCCTCAGAATATAAATAAGCTTGCCACTATTATTTATTTTATGTATTTATTGTAATTGAATTTTATTCATTTGTTTATACATATATATTTGAAACGTCTGTCATTAACATTGGTACTTAGAGACCAGATAAAGTCAGGGACGTATGGACGAACGTAAATATAATTAATGTTATTTAACGCCATGGCGTATTTCGTAATTGCCATAGCTTTATTCTGAGGGACAGCTATTCGTGCGGTTAACTTATGACGCATCCCTTCGTCACAATTTGAGCTTTTTTAAATACCGACAATCAGTCGGTCAATCAGTGAACGTCAATATACTGAGAAAATATATATTTCTTTTCTTACTACTACTACGTCGTCTAAATACTCTAAAAAAAAAAAAATTATCATTTCATGTACTCACTTATTCCCGTACAAATAACTTGGAACAACACAGCCATTTCGAAATCACACTTATTTTCAAATTTACTATTCTGAAAGATATTACTGTAACTGCCTATTGTAGACTTACAACTAAATATAATTGTTTTGATGAGTGCGTGGTGATATCATTTGTTATCAACAACGATGTATTGTGCTTAGCCAACAGCAATAAATGGCATTAAAACTATGCTGAAAAATAGTCTTATTACATCAAATCTAACTCTTCTTTTCATTGACTGTACTACACCAATAGTGGCTTAAGAGGAAACACAAGGGCCGTTTTCCCATACAATAGTAGCCCCCTGTTTCCTCCCTGGATAATGCCAGTAGAGCAATAATATTTTCCCAAAAAATGTATGGCCTCTATTGCCATGTCCCTATGTTTTCCTTTTTTTCATTTATTAATTATTAAAAGAGACATGAGCATTCAAAAACCTCAAAAGTTGGCCAGATTTTCCGCTGTGTTCAAACATCCAGCAAACAAATTTGAGTAGATTATATAAAAAAAGGAAAACATAGAAACACGGCCAAAGCCTTTCTTCAATTTTTAATGAAAAAAGTAATTAAATCGGTCAAGTGTTGGAGAAGGAACTAGGGGACTACGAAACATTGATTTTGTGTATTTTAATAGGTATTTTCGGTCCAAGCTGCAGTTGTCTCTATCACGTTCTGCGGGCACTGCGCGACAGCAATAGATTTTACAAATACCTATTTTTCAATTCTCTCGCCCGTGGTGTTTCCTCTTAAGTAGCCGCCACGTTTCGTTGTGGGTTCAATCCCTACACGGGACAAAAATTATGCCATCCACAAGTAGTTGTCCCAAGTCTGGGCGTTCTTTGTGTCCGTTGTTTGTACGTGAGTAAAGTCCCCCGCGACACATAAATTATTTTCATTCAAAAGCATATATTGTTGGTAAGTTTCTTTATGTGGCAGAAAGACATACAGCATGCCTGGTAGTTGGTAGTTACCTATGGATGCTTGTGATGCCAGGAATATATCTTCAGAAGAGGATATATTTCAAGAATGGAGTCCCTCTGCTGTCGGCCTAATAAAGATTGACATCAAGATAAAGAGGTGCCGTATTCTTATGACAGTACAGCATTATCACAGCGTCTAGTGATCCATTCATACCAAATTGAAATGTGAGCAATCTATGATGTTTTTAATCGTTAGACTACCTCTTTGACCATGTTCAATGGCTGCAGTTATAGAGTTGTACAGCTAGTTGCTTATGCATGTTATTAAAATGTTATTATTGAATTGTAGTTATGGAAATTCGTATTGGTGAAATAGTTTGTAAGCACTTCTTCGCCCGAGCCACAGGTTCAATCTAGTTTGGGTAAACAACAACAAATGTATTTTATACATTAATTAGTAATTTATTATAAATTATTGTACTTATTATTTAAATAAATATTATTATTATTATTAAAAAAAATTGTTATTACCACAGCCATAGAACACGTAGCTTACGAGAAAGACGTTAACGTAATGGTCTGAAAAATACTGGTATGAAGGCCGCAGTCCTTAAGATGGCACCCACTTCATAAAAGCTCCCGATGCAACAAGAACTCCAAAACATATTCGACAACCGACGTCGAAATTCTTTGCCCGCAATATACGTAAATTGGCGTATTGCTTACAAAATTCAGTCGACGACTAGATCTCGTACTAATATGCTCCATGTGAATCAAATACTCAAAAGCTATTATATACCTTGGATTAACCTCGACCTGGGCCTCATCGTACCGATCTATAGCCATTTGTCACATGTCACATCAGTTGAGAAAAGCCAGCCACAGTCGAGCGCCAGCCTGCTATACTGCCTTATGTAAGGGGTGTCACTGACAAGATTGGCTACATCTTGAAGCGAGCTTCAATCAACACATACTTCAAGCCGCCAACGAAGATAAGTCAATTTTTACCATCCGTCAAGTGCCAATTACCTTTACAAGATGCAGGGGTCTATAAAATAGATTGTGACTGCGGACTCTCATACATTGGTCAAACCAAGAGAAGCATAGGCACCCGCATAAAAGAACACATAGCTGACGTGAAACACAAACGCTCGTTGAAGTCTGCTGTGTGTGAACACGTACAACAGGGGACCAACCACTACCTGATATTTGACAAACCACAGATTCTCGCTAAAGAACACCGATTCCTGCCAAGGATGCTTCGCGAGGCTATTGAGATCAAAAAAACATCCCAATTTCAATAGAGAAGATGGTTGGAATGTACCACCAAAATACCAAACCCAAGAATACCAATACCAAATAGTCAAACCCAAGAAGAAACAAACCACAGCTAGACTTCATGATACTTTGAGCTCATTCTGCATAAATAGAAACACCAATAATTAAATTATGTTCAGGTACTTTGAAATAACTACACTGGAACATTGAGACAACTACCATCTTAGTCTCCCCGTGACCATGGCTGCTGAAAAGCAACCGAAACGTCGGGGAAAGTGTAAACCAAAAATAAATAGATTTAACAGTTTAAATAATTTTATTAGCTTATAAATAAAGTAGTCAAATAAAATCAATAGTAGTAGTAGTGTAATATTTTCAAAATTTTGTAATACAGTGATAAATAAACAACGCGATAAAAGCCGTATATAGTAGTTTAATTTCAATGAATAACATTCGCGTAAACAGAAGACAATATTATGCAAAGAAGTTCATTAAGCAGATCCATTCCATGAGACACATCGAAGCTAGGATTAGTACTTGTAATAAGAAATTTATATTGTTCATACATACCTATATACCATCTCCGAAGGGTTAAGCAGAAGGGTATCATACAATAATTTCACTTTGCCGGCTGTTTCATGTCTTATGTTATTGCGAGTTAACATTTTGCCGTTTACTACATTGCAAAATTTCTAGCTGTTCTACATAATATTGTCTTCTGTTTACGCGAATGTTATTCATTGAAATTAAACTACTATATACGGATTTTATCGCGTTGTTTATTTATCACTGTATTACAAAATTTTGAAAATATTACACTACTACTACTATTGATTTTATTTTACTAATTTATAAGCTAATAAAATTATTTAAACTATTAAATCTATTTATTTTTGGTTTACACTTTCCCCGACGTTTCGGTTGCTTTTCAGCAGTTTTTTTTTTATAAATTAGTAAAATAAAATCAATAGTAGTAGTAGTGTAATATTTTCAAAATTTTGTAATACAGTGATAAATAAACAACGCGATAAAATCCGTATATAGTAGTTTAATTTCTAGCTGTTCCTTAAGTATTTTCTATTAGTAAAACTTAATATCACTTTTTCTGACACGAGGCTCGAAACTGAAAGCTCACGAAAGTATGCAATCTTAAACCACATAATCAATGCTACTGTCTATTACATTATTCATAGGATTAGTGTATGTTGGTAGTAGCCAATATATGTACCCTGATTCTGGCAGCCCACACTGGGTTACCGTGGTGAACCATGGCCTGAACCCTCTCATATTGAGATGAGATCTATGCCCAATACCATTTTCTAATATTCAGCAATTTAACCAGAGACCATGATATCTACCATTAACTATGGACCAACGAGGCAATACTCTAAAATTATAGAAGCAAACGTTAACTAACCTCAGGCACAAACACCCCAGCCAGGAGTACATAAGGCACAGACCTTGGACCCACTAAGAAGAAAAATAGAACAGCATGATGAGCACCACTGTGACCCATGAAGGAGCGATCCTGTTCTGCAGCAAGTAGCCCAGACTAGCTACTGAGCTAAAGCCTACGAGACTTGACGAACCTATCTGAAGAATCGCTAAGAAAAATATCACTATCACTATATATTATAAAACAAAGTCCTCCGCTGCGTCTGTCCGTCTGTTCGCGATAAACTCCAAAACTACTGTACGGATTTTCATGCGGTCTTTACCAATAGAGAGAGTGATTCATGAGGAAGGTTTAGGTGTATGATTTGTAGTAGCTGGGGCGCGTCGCTAGTAATTTTATAAAAAAGATGTTAAATTCTGTTCAAAGGTAAGCGCATTGCTTGAAAACAGCCGGACCGATTTAAATAATTACCTATACGTTTGAATGTGCGCTGTAGTCCAAATAATGCTACTATGAAAAGAAAACATGCAAAGAAAATAGGAATAATTAATATTGTCTTCTGTTTACGCGAATGCTATTCATTGAAATTAAACTACTATACACGGATTTTATCGCGTTGTTTATTTAACACTGTATCTATTACATAATTTTGAAAACTGTTACACCACTATTACTATTAAATTTTACAAATTTTTATGCTTATAAAATTATTATAACTATTTATATTTAGGTTTACACTTTCCCCGACGTTTCGTGCTGAAAAGCAACCGTGTGTTTCAATGGTATTTAATAAATGGAAAGACAATTGTAACTTCAACACCAGGTATCCTGAGCGTCTAATGTTACCTAGCATAAGGACTGAACTGTATCGTAGGAATTGTTACGCAATGATCATTAAAATATTTAATAAACTGCCTCAAAGTTTCAGAGTCTTACCAATAAAAACATTTAAATGTCGCTTAAGAACGATGTTGATGAACAAAGCATTCTACAGTGTTAACGAATATTTCAATGCAAAATTAGATGATTCATGTAATATAAAGTGATATAATCTATGTGGTAAGGCTTTATATTGTATAAAGAATCTAAAAATATTACTATTTTGTATTAAGTATATTGTGTATATAATTATTTCACTACTAGGCTAAGTCCTATATTGCATGCTGTAAAACGGCCAAATATGTGAAACTTATAATATGAAATTGTAATATCTTCTCGACCATATCTGATGCAATAAAAAAATTTCAATTTCAATTTCAATGAATAGGAAAGATTACTAAGAAAATTTTAAAATTCAGGTAAACTGCTTGTGTTTTTTTTTGGTTGGAATTACTTATTTCTCTCTGATACTTTGCTATACAGCCGTTATGTTAATATATTTTTTAATAAACGGGCAACTATTAATCATCCCGACCGAGGGTAAACGGTTACCGTAACCTATGATTTCTTGTAAACAAGGAGCATGACTCACACGTTACCAACCAGAAGGAAAAGGAATTAAAGATGGGATGAAAAGGTGGGTATACGTGAGACGCCGGCATTTTTATGCATTGAGCCAACCTGTTAGAAAATGTTTCTGCCATGTGATTCTTTCATACTGGTAGCGATTTGGCAACGGCAGATTCTGCTTTTCATAATATATGATTTATTAGTTACTAGATTTAGACCACGTCTTCGCTCCCGTTAATGTAGATTTTGCTAATAAACTTTTATCCTTCGGGATAAGTACTTTTTAACACGATTTTATTAGCTTCGTTTGTATCTATGTAACGGAATCTTTGAACGTGATTTTCACCCCTTTCAAACGGACGGATTGATTTGAAACTTTGCACACTTATCGAGGACCGATGACATTACAATAATATAGGTTATCAAAATATCTTAGAAAGCACCTCACTCTTTTTTACATTAAAATTATTAAATTATATTATTTCTCAAACATTTTTTTACCTGAATGATAGGTACACACGGCTACACATCAATTTAGACAGCCTATATATGCATAACTACGCTACATATAAAATAGAGAATTGCCGAGGGACAATGTGGTGTCGATGTAATGGTAAGGATACGAGTAGAGCGTAACAAAAATATAACGCACTCTCTTGCACGATTCACAGCGTTCAACTTCTAACAGCTCAAAGTTCAAACAATCTAGGTTGATGTGTCGCTGTGTGTACCCTATGTCCTTTTCTGTAATCCTAGCAACGTTTATGCAAAATTTCATGATAATCGGTCGAGTAGTTGAGGTGTGAAAAAGTTACAAAAAAAGACTTATATTCGCACTTATAATATTAAGTTGAGATAGAAAATCTTTGTTCTCGTAATATTTCGACAGCAGCATAAAGTAATAACTTTAATTATGAGAAAAATGTTAAGAAGTAAGTCACTACTAAAGATTTCGACAGCTAAACTTTTGCCAAGGTCAATATAAAATATTTGTAAGCAAACAACTGTTACAAAAGTGGGTCACTTACAAACAACACGTTGTAAAGTGTTTCTTTGTACGTAATAAAATAATATTTTAGGATATTAAACGCTATTATGAAATATATTTACCCTTACAAAGATATGTCAATGCCCGCTCTAGGTATGATTGTTTTATAGCCAGTGACTTTATAAACATTCAAACGAAATTCAAATCAAAAAGTTGTTAATATCGTTTAAATAATATGTATACGTTATGCAACACAGTAAAAAATAATATTAAATATTCGATATTAAATTTAACTAAAGAATAACAATTAAAATGTTGCTTAATTGCTACCTATTGTTCAGCTTAAACACCAATTAAGCTGTATAATGTCCATGAATAGCTTACATTAACTCACGTCTGTATATTAACTCAGAAGGCTTAGACAGATTATACCCTTATAATATCGTCAATCATATTTTAAATACCACTTTTAAATACGTAGGTACATTATATACGTTATAAGAGGTGCGCATTTTGCCATCTATTCTCATCTACGGGACATTTGTAGACTTAGTGTTGCTACTGAGAACTTCATAATCGAAAAGCCCAATAACGCTGTCCGGTCAGGTAATCGAACCCAGGATCATACAATCGTAAGCAAACAAAAGAGGCGATTTTATGCTATGAGTCCTCTAAGGCAGTTGATCTTACAATTTGATAATGATCTCCTACATCGGAATTTATAAGAACTAAACAGCGATAGCCTAGTGGGACACCGTTGGACTGCCACACAGAGGTCGCGAGTTCGATCCCAAGGCGCGCATCTCTGACTTTTCGAAGTTATGTGTTATGTGCGTATTAAATAATTAATTACCGCTCGCTTTAACGGTGAAGAAAAACATCGTGAGGAAACCTACATGTTTAAAAGTTCTCCATAATGTTCTCGAAGATATGTGAAGTCTGCCAACCCACACTGGGCCAGCGTGGTGGATTATGTCTACTATACCTTCTTATACTGAGAAAAAGCCTGTGCCCAGCAGTGGGACAGTTTATATTCAGGGATGTATATGATACTATATTAGGGTGTTCTTTGTGTCCATACACTAACAATACCCTTTCTTTATGACGTTGTTTGGCACGCTTGGCGCTGTGGAATCCGTGCAGTATTTCGTGAGGAAATACATACATGTAACCTGCAGGACTATTGGACTAATAAAGTGCAACTTACATAGTGTCTTGTACCGCGAAATGAAATGGTCCTTTTTACATGGTATGTCTTGAGGATTCAACTTTTGGTTTTCAACTTCATCAACTTTTTCTACAGAGCCTGCAGAAACGAAATAATATGCATATTTACAGCCGTAAGCAGAAATGTATGAAATCTATATCATTAGCTATATTTTAGGTCCCAGCCTAAGCCTAGCTGCTGTGCGTACTTCTAGTCTTAGGCAGGAAGACATTTAAAGTAACTAATCAATTAAGAACTAACAGCTCGGAGTGTGTGCGCCAAACTGACAGTTGCTGAAAATTTCTTAAAAGAAAAATCCGATATAATACCTTACCCAGTCACAAGATTTTTCCACGGGACTAACAATGCAGTTCCAGAATGATATGTGATTCTATTTTTAAGCTCTGAAGCTTTTTGTATACTTTTGTGTAATAGCAAACTACATACGTATGGTGCACAAACATGGTCTTTGACTGGTCGGCAGAGGTCCGCGCTAGAGGTTTGCCAGCGAGCCATGGAGCGTAGTATCCTCGGCGTTCGGTTAACGGACCGCATTAAAAATTCTACACTACGCTTCAAAATACAAATTGCAGACGTCACCCAGAAAGCCGCCATACTTATATGGGATTGGGCTGGACACGTTTGCCGTATGCCGCAGGAGCTTTGGGTTAAAATCAGCACAGATTGGATCCCAGACGGTGCTAAGCGGCAACGTGGTAGACCAAAACGTCGATGGCAAGACGAATTAACTAACTACAGGAGATACTGGTGAAAACTAGGGCATAATAGGGATATGTGGAAAAGCGGGACGGAGGTCTTTGCCTTGCAATGGGACAATACAGGCTGAAAATAAATAATAATAGCAAAGTAGAGTTATTTATGCATTCGTGGCCCGTATATGTAGGTATACAATGAAAGATTTATTTCGTCCTCTTTAACGATAGCTGAAAGACAACAGAATTAGAATTAGCAAGGCCTTGACGTCATGACAGATCCCGAAACATGATGTGTTAGCTAAGATCAACCAGTTTTTTGTTAAAATTTTTGACTTTGTATTACAAACATAGTCTAGCTGATGGTTCTTCACATTACAATAATATTTATTTATTTAATAGTACCTACTGCCATTCGTTATTACAATATTTTTTTACAATAAACAATTATTTTATTGTATTACCTTTGGAGGCAGCCACAGCATGCACTACTTTGATGAGTTTATAAGTGTAGGTATATTGGCATCCTTAATATAATATTTTACACAACAATATTTTAAATGATTATTAAGTTAAGTATCTCATTCATCTCACCTACATAGTGATTTTTTACTTTGATTCCAATTATTAATTTAACATAAGTATAATAAATCACAGTACATTAAAATAATTTAAAAATAAAATAAAATAAGAGAACGAAACTAGTCATTGATAATTGAATACTATGTATATTACTCAACTGAATATACCTAAAGGGATAATCAGAAGCCTGGTTTCAGGTCCCACGATATAGTAGACGTGCCTATGTATGTATGTCTGGCCTTGCTCCGTACTGCCCAATAAGACTGCCCGGCCCAAGAATCAAATGAATCTCATGTACCTAGAACATACTCAAATCGGTAACCAAAACTAAAACCTCACTATTAATACTTCAACATATACTTACGCCATTAGACCAATGACAAACAAGTGAGAAACGGCAATGAATTGCCGTAAATCTTAGAGTTCGAAAAAATGGTTCAATTAATATGCAAATGTCACGTGATACTATGTGACCTTGAGGTCAGAGGTCAAAGGTAATAGGCATTT